>QEPC01010335.1:4742020-4786618 GCA_003113815.1 Sphenodon punctatus | reverse complement strand
GACTAGCTCAGAAGGTGTTGGGAAGGGGGGAGGCAGATAGTTTCATTTCTTGCAAGCCTCTCCACCTCTGGTGCCTGGAAGTCTGCTCCTCAGTGACTAGAACTACCCCTCCCTGTCATGTTCGATCTTCCAGTGAACCTTTTTTTGCCACCCGAACTCACCTGAACGCGATCCAAACTGACCAAACTGTTTGGTCATTTCGATGTTCAGAATTGAGTTCGGTTCAGCCAGTTCAGGTTTGGATTCGGGTTCTGATTTGGTCGTCCGAACAGGCTGAGTTCGGGCCGAACTCCGAACTTCCGAACCGCGTTCGCCCATCCCTAATGAGAACACTGCCAAAGAGTATATTTTCTCTTTCTGAGCCACAATCTGAAGCTATTCATGGACTGTATTATGGCTTTAGAAATCAAGAGTTTTAGCGTTCTTTCAGTGTATGAACTCATGTATGGAGTGAATATGAAACTCAAGAGAAGGATTAGGGACACGTTCTTTGAATACACAGTGAATCATAAACTGAAACAATTTACTCAGGATGTTTCTGGAAGGTGTGTGTAGTAGGGTGGTTTCTGGAAGCCTGAAGAAGCCCTGCTGTATAGCTGCCACTGCAGCTTAGATAATATATGGAAGCCTGAAGCATGCCCAGTTGAGGCTTCAGGGCAATACAATACAGATGAGCCAACAACCCAAGGGTCCTGGAAAGAATATGCAGACCTTAGGATGAAATCCTTAAGGTTGGAATTACACTCCAGCGCTCTGGGTGAATATGTCAAGAACAAGAGGAACCCTAGAGGTCTTAGAATGCTAAGGGAACCAGGTTTTTTTTATAATATAGAAGAATTAAAAAACAAATGGATACAAATCCTGAATAAATGCAGTAATGACTTGATGGTGTTGATTATAGAAACTTCCAATCAGGAAATCCAGAAATTAGAGGAGGGTATTAAGGTAGCAGAGAGAAATGTTAGGGAGTCTTTAGGTGACAAAAAATTCAGTGAGAAATTTAAATCTTTCTCTGTAGATTTGGACAGAGAATACAAAACCATAAAGGACTGGAAATGGGTCAAGTTTCAAGAGATTATGAGACCAATTGTGTCTATAATTGGAAAAGAGGGAGGGCAAGGAACGTCAACAATAAATCAGTGAGTTTCAACCTTACCACCAGTGATGAAGGGGACATGGAGAGAAGCAGTCCCAGTGAAATGGAAGGAGAAAGTTCTGGGTTGAGGGGTGCATCCCATCAAGAGCCTTTTTTGGATTCCCCCAGGTACAGGACTCGTCCCAGGAGGACCTTTACACATGAAGACAAGGTAGGAACATGCTTGAAAAAAAACACCAGGGTTCGTTAGTGGTAAATTTATCTTCCAAAAGCTTGACTCCCATAGAAATGTAGGTTCTAGAATGTGGGTTATCATATGTACCTACACCACAATATGATAAATTCAATAGTAGGATAGAGATTTTCAAATTTATTAGGCAGATCAAACTACGGGATTGGTTTGGTAATGAGAATGGATTGGGGGAGAAAGTTTTTTGCCTCAAATCCACTTTCATACCACCAACCAATAACCCATGCATTACAGTGTTTGAGGATCGAATATATAAAGTATTAGAAAAAATGGACCAGTCTCCTAAGAATGTATGGCACAATTTGAATAAAATGGAAAAACAAGCTTTAACAAATTTGGGGAAAGATCCCAGTATAGTTATCAAACCAGCAGCTAAGGGTGGGGCTGTGGTGATCCTAGACAAAGCTCAGTATCAACAAGAAGTACTCCGACAACTACAAGATAGGGTCTATTACGAGCCAGTCAATATAACTTTTGGACCATTGTCAAGGGTACAGTTAAGGATGTTCTATATGAGGGATGTCTGGAAGGAACTATCAGTAAGAAAGAATATGATTTTTTAATGGAAAATGAAGATAGAATTCCATTATTTTACATTCTACCCAAAATTCATAAAAACAGGAGCAATCCACCAGGGCGCCCCATTGTTTCAGGGAATGGATCCATATTGGAACCCCTTTCCCAATGTTTGGATTTTTTTCTCAAACCATCGGTCCCCCTGCTTCCTTCCTATCTCAGGGATTCGCAGGATTTTTTGAACATCATCAATGATGTTGATTGGCCGCTTGCCCCCAGAGATTTGATTCTTGTGNGACCCTTTATCACATCTTTCTGATATTTGGCAGAGATGATCGTGAAAGCTGCCTTGCATCAGGTTCAACTGAGGACGGACAGCGGGGCACCTCCAGGGTACAATGGGGTGGAATGGGAGATCCTGGCTCACACGGTCTTCATGCTGAGACCGTTCCTGGCTGTGACTGAATCGGAGACCATCACATCTTTGCGATGGAGGCGATCACTCACTGACTCACGTGGACGGTCCTTATTCACTTATATCATGGCCCAGGGAGAGCCGGATCTGCTCCTGTTGGACACAGACAGCAATTTGGACTTAGAGGAAGTATCCAGCATCATCACTGAGGCAGGTGCCTTCTCAATATTCCAAGAATTGGGGCAGGCCGTCCATGACTTCTGCCTGAAGCAGGGCCCACCTATACCCTGCTTCAGGACCCCTCCTGCCACTGTCATCCTACTATATCAAGAATCAGCCACTACAGCACCAGGACCCACCCTCAGGGTTCTGGGGCCTATGTTCCAGGCAGGAAGGACTGTCCATCCACATCATCCATAAGCTGCCATTTCTGTCCCAGGACCCACCGTCGGGGTTCTGGGGCTGTCATTCCGCTCACAGGGAGCTGTCATTCCACTGCATCAAGAAACAGCCAGCCACTCCAGCCCCAGGTCCCACCATCAGGGTTCTGGGGCCTACGTTCCAGGCAGGAAGGGCTGTCGTTCCACTTCACTGTCTACCAGTGCCGCCAGTCTGCCAATCTGCCATTCTCGCCAGAGTGGCCTGCACATACGAGCTGCTGCTGATGCTGATGCTGCTTCTGGCAATAGGGGTGCTCCTCCTGCTCAGCCTGCTGCTGGTGCTTCTGTAGGAGGGAGGATGTGGAGCAACCCAAAAGACTGACACACAGTCACTGGCCAATTACTGCATGCTTTCAGCTTTACAGGGCCAATCGGATTCGGTAGTGGCTTTGAGGTGGGCATAGGGGGTGGCCCTGAGGCGGGCATAGAAGGGACATAACTGGGACTTTGGGGATAGCATCCCAAAAATCAGGAGACACAGTTTACGTATCCAAGCTGGACAATTATCATCACAATCACACCCTGCAGCACTGTGACAGAGGACATAAGAGAATCCCTATTTGTCTTTCCTAAACAGATGCTTCTGAATTCCCAGTAAAAAGTGGGGGAGAGAAGTTGAGATGGTCACAGCACAGAATGAGGATATTTGGTTGACATATCTGCTGGCCAACTGACATCACAAACTGATATTATACCACAGTGACATGTAAGAGAATCCCTGGCAAAGGCTCCTTCTCTGCATATGCTGTGGAGGCATATAAAATTAGGACCCTTTATCACATCTTTCTGATATTTGGCAGAGATGATCGTGAAAGCTGCCTTGCATCAGGTTCAACTGAGGACGGACAGCGGGGCACCTCCAGGGTACAATGGGGTGGAATGGGAGATCCTGGCTCACACGGTCTTCATGCTGAGACCGTTCCTGGCTGTGACTGAATCGGAGACCATCACATCTTTGCGATGGAGGCGATCACTCACTGACTCACGTGGACGGTCCTTATTCACTTATATCATGGCCCAGGGAGAGCCGGATCTGCTCCTGTTGGACACAGACAGCAATTTGGACTTAGAGGAAGTATCCAGCATCATCACTGAGGCAGGTGCCTTCTCAATATTCCAAGAATTGGGGCAGGCCGTCCATGACTTCTGCCTGAAGCAGGGCCCACCTATACCCTGCTTCAGGACCCCTCCTGCCACTGTCATCCTACTATATCAAGAATCAGCCACTACAGCACCAGGACCCACCCTCAGGGTTCTGGGGCCTATGTTCCAGGCAGGAAGGACTGTCCATCCACATCATCCATAAGCTGCCATTTCTGTCCCAGGACCCACCGTCGGGGTTCTGGGGCTGTCATTCCGCTCACAGGGAGCTGTCATTCCACTGCATCAAGAAGCAGCCAGCAGCCACTCCAGCCCCAGGACCCACCATCAGGGTTCTGGGGCCTACATTACAGGCAGGGAGGGCTGTCCATCCACTTCATCCAGAAGCTGCCACTCCTGTCCCAGGACCCACCACAGGGTTCTGGGGCCGTCATTCCACTCACAGGGACCTGTCATTCCACCGTGTCAAAAATCAGCCAGTCCAGCCCCAGGACCCATGCTCAGGGTTCTGGGGCCTACGTTACAGGCAGGGAAGAGGCCCAGGCAGGACTTGGTGACTGGCATGGCACCCATATGGGGCCGGGCATTGCAGGCTGGCATCCTACTCACCAGATCTCAACCAACTCTTCTGCAAATTGGTAGCAAATTGGTCAAGTAGCCTTGCTCGGTGGTGATTCATGTGGCCAGCCAGCCAGCTACTGCCTGCTGTGATGGCAACTAGAAATGGAGAACCCAGACAGCATAAAGGAAGTAGAACTGGAGGCCTGCCAGCCTGCAATGCCCGGCCAAGTAGGGGTGCCAGGCCAGACACCGAGCCCCAAGCCTTCCTGGGCTCTGCTGATGCCACTGGGTCTCAGATGGCCAGCCCTGGTGACATGGGCAGCCCCAGGGGCCAAGCGCTGAACCTGGCTGCCTGGGCAACCTGGGGTGCCAAGCACCAAGCCTTCCTAGTCTCTGCTGCTGCTGGGCCTCCGATGGCCTGCTAGGCCACCACGGGCACCGCCAGGGGCCAAGCGCTGAGCTGCCTGCCCAGGCAACCTGGCGTGCCAAGCGCCAAGCCTTCTCGGTCTCTGCTGCTGCTGCTGAGTCTCCAACAGCCTGCCATGCCACCACGGGCACCCCTGGGGGTCCCTGGAGCGCCCCAAGCCTCTTGGCAGGTCCAAACTCCCCCAGACCAAACCCCAAACCCAAACTAGGTTTTCGAGCTGAACGGCTGAACATCCAAACCCCATTCTGGTCGTACATCCCTATCCTGGATGTTTTCTCATTTTGTGCTGGACTTCTCGGTGGACTTCGCAGGCTGAACTCTCATGGGGCTAATTATAGCAGGGGATGTATTCCCTGCAAATTTATCCCCCCTTGTTTTAAATTGGCCCTTCAGGCTTGCTGTATACAGACCAGTGTTCTGTGACAAGGGAAACCTCTCCCTCTACTGACCCAAGAGCCTCCTATTTCCCTGCAAGCCTCAGTTCTTCTCTGGCAGTGCTGGTAGCTTAGCTGATGCCTGTTCACCCTTCATCTAGGTCTCTGTTGATTTCCTACAGTGTTATTCTTCCTTAATAAAGTTTAACCATTGTTTAGCACACTCCCATCATAGCATCTGCTTCAGTACTGAACACCCTGGAGATGAGGATGGGATCCTAGGCTCTGAGGCATGCTGAGGAGTCAGCAGGCAGCTACCTGCGATCACCAGTGTGGAGCAGAGTTCAGGTGGGTGAAACCTAAGTATGGAATATGGGCACTCAGGGGCAGACTGAAGAGTTTTACTGCACAAATCCTGACGAGTGGGATGCTTTTGCAGCAAGGCTGGACTATTATTGAGTTGGTGCAATCTCTCCTAGCACCTAGTACCCCTTCAGAAAAGACATATTAGGAAATTCTAGCTGTGCTCAAAGAGCATTTCTGCCCCACAGCCCTCTGAGATTGTACAGCATAATGCTTTCTCCAAACGAATGCAGGGCCCCAAGGAAAGTATTCCCACTTTCATTACAGAATTGCGTAGGCTAGCACAGCACTATAACTTCACCAATGTGGAAGAAATGCTTCATGATCACATGGTGTGTGACCTGCACGATGGGGACTTGCAGAATCGTTTGTTTGCAAAAAAGAAAAAGAAACAAAACAGCTTACATTTCAAATTGTACAGGAGGAGGCACTGGCTGCCAAGGCTGCAGCACTGAGCACATGTGAAGTTTGCATGGAAGGAAGCCAGTCCTCCACAGACACCAGTGTGGCCAGAAGTGCAAATTTAGAGTAAACAATTACATCAAAACAGCCCACTGGATAGGACTAGTGGTGCTGGTAATTAGAGGCACCGAGCAACTGTGCAGTTGTTCTGTAGAGGTTGTGTCAGATACCATGAGCAGAGGGCATGCACTTTTAGAGATGTTCAGTGTTGATTTTGTAAGAAAGTGTGACATATTGAACAAGCATGCCAGGCCAAGTCAAAATCATTCAGTTTCTGGGGTGGGGCTGATCTAAGCTGAACTACTCATACTGTGGGCACATCCTCACTTCAGCAGACTGATGAATACATCACCAACCATATCCAGCCACTGACAGGGCAGCCATATTGATGGATGAAGTGGAATGCAAAAGTTACCATCAGTGGGAAGCCATGTATCATGGAAGCTGACTCGGGAACAGCATTCTCTATCATTTCATCTGAAACATTTCAGCATCCTCAAGGGAAATCCTGGTGTTGTCCCTTATTTTGATGGCATTTTAATTGCTGCAAAGGATTTAGAACTGACTGTGAAGTTGAGAGAGGGTGTTACACAGATTTTCTGATGCGGTTTATCGGGTCAAGCAAAGCAAGTGCATGACTGGTGTTCCTCAAGTTGAATTTCTCTGATACATTATTGATGCAGCAGGCATTCACCATACACCAAGTAAGGTTAAAGCAGTCCATGATGTACCTCATCCTAGGTGTAAGCAGGAAATTGAGGCATTCTTGGTGTTACTAAATGTTTTTCACGGTTACTATAGCCAAACCACTACATCGTCTACAACTACATGCTGTGACAAGCATGAAGAGTGGAAGTGGATGACTCGACTTGACAGGGTCAGACCAATGGTCCACCAAGCCCAGCATCCTGTCTCTGACCAAACTCTGTCTCTTTGGAGACATATCCAGCAGGTCACAAAGGGCAATCCATTATCTGTTGTTCCAGCCCCCAACAGTAAGAGGTCCCCAAAACCTACTTGGGTAATAGCCATTAATGGACCTATCCTCCAAGAACTTATCCAATCCTTGACCACTTCCTTTGGCAGTAAATTCCACAAGCTAATTTTGCGCTTAGTGAAAAAAATACTTTCTCTTATTTGTTTAAATTCTCTGCCTGTTAATTCCATGGAATGTTCCCTTGTTCTAGTACTGTCAGAGGCTATTTTCAAACGGACTGCGGTAAGTGAGAGGATAGGTGTCTGAAAATATACTTTCTCTTATTTGTTTTAAATCTGTTGCCAGTTAATTTCATAGAGTGTCCTCTTGTTCTAGTACGGTTAGAGAGGGTAAATAACTGCTCCCTATTTATGTGTTCAACACCACTCCTGAGTTTATAAACTTCTAGCCTATCCCCACCCATTCATCTCTTCTCCAAGCTGAAGAGCCCCAACCTATCAAGACTCTTTTCATACAGGAGCCATTCCATATCCCTGTTCATTTTTGTTGCCCTCCTCTGTACCTTTTCAAATTCTACTATGTCTTTTTTGAGATGCGGTGACCAGAACTGCACACAATACTCCAGGTGCAATCGTACCATAGATTTCTACAGAGACATTATGATAATTTTAGTTTTATTCTCTATCTCTTTCTGAATTACTCCAAACATTCTGTTTGCTATTTTCACCATGACTGCCACACACTGAGCTGAGGATTTCAATGTATTGTCCACAATGACTCCAAGATCCTTTTTCTGAGTGGTAACTCCTAATTTAGAACCCAGCATTGTGTATGTATGTATGTATATGTGTGTGTATAAACAATGTTAAAAGCAACTGAACAGGACTACAGACAAGTGTACTCTGGATCCTACAAGGATACTGTCAATCACTAGTAATTAAACATGTCAAAAAGTGAATGACCAAACAGAGGTAAATTAAATTTTTCAGTTAAACGTTTCAGCTTCCGCCTTCTTCAGTAACCAGTTGGATCCAACTGGTTACTGAAGAAGGCAGAAGCTGAAACGTTTAACTGAAAGATTTAATTTACCTCTGTTTGGTCATTCACTTTATGACATAGAGAGAGAGAGTTTGGGTTATTTTTCCCTATGTGCATCACTTTGCATTAGTCCACCTTAAATTTAATCTGTCATTTAGATGCCCAGTCACCCAGTCTTGCATGATCCTTCTGCAATTCTTCAAAGTCTGCTCGGGTTTTAACTATCTTGAATATCTTTGTGTCATCTGCAGATCTGATCACCTCACTCTTTACTCCCTTCTCCACATCATGAATGAATATACTAAACAACACCCGCCCCAGTACAAGATCCCTGGGGCACTCCACTAGTTACTTCTCTCTACTGTGAAAACTGACCATTTAGACCTACTCTCTGCTTCCTATTTTTATTAATGGTTAGAAAAACAAAACCCCAAAAGCAGCTTGAATTGTTAGTAGCAACAGCTTAGTATTAATCAACACCTTGGAGATTGTTTCTAGATTAAAGTAAACAACTTTACCAGCATGGTGGCCGGTCATGTTGAAGGTCAGAGAGAGAATTTAGGAATGGAGAAAGGTCAGGAAGAAGGAGGAAGTCCAGTAGGAGCTTCCTGGGCACATCCCACCTGGGAGGGGGCTTAGAAGCAGAGATCAGGAAAGGTTAAAGTGACACTCACACTAACTCACTATCTCTACTCCCAAATGCCCCTAGTGGTCATTAGGGTTTGTTGGTGCAAAAGGTGATGTCATCTGGAGCTGTTTTTCCAACACCCCTTCTCATCGCCTGTCGCACCGGCTCACGACTCCCATTCGCTCACGTAGCATCTGGAATCGATTCCTTGGTAGTGGCTTGGTCAGTCCATCTGCCACCATTTCTTCAGTTGGGCAATACTTCAAGTCAATTAGCCCTTCTTCCTGTGCCTCTCGAACATAGTGGTACTTTATGTCAATGTGCTTCGTTCGAGACTTGGACTTCTCCATTTGTGAGAGCTTAATGCAACTCTGGTTGTCCTCAAACATCGTGGTAGGCTTTGGCTCTTCAATTCCAAAGTCCAACAGCAGCTTGTGTATCCACACAGCTTCCCTGCATGCTTCACTAGCTGATATGTATTCTGCTTCTGTTGATGAGAGTGTAACAAGTGACTGCTTCCTGCTAGTCCAACTTATGGCTCCATCTCCATAGAGAAACAGGTGTCCACTGGTGGACTTGCGATCAGCTATGTCTTCAGCCCAATCTGCATCCATGTATCCCACCAGTCTAGGGTTGCTGCTTACTGGAATCTTCAATGCGTAGTGCGCGGTACCCTTCAGGTATCTCCCCAGTCTCTTGACTGCAGTCCAGTCATTCTTGGTTGGGGCACTTACTTTCCTGCTTAAGATTCCCACCGCTGTGGCAATATCTGGCCTTGTCACTGTGGCTATGTACAAAAGCTTGCCAATCGCTTTTCTGTACTGGTTGTTGCCTGCCAGAGGCTCATCATCTTCCCTTTGTTTCAGGAAATTGACATCCATTGGTGTTCTGACCTCATTGGCATCTGTCAGTCCCAGACATTCCAAAAGATCCTTGATCTTTGCTTTCTGGTTGAGAAGATAACTTCCATCTTCTTCTTTTTCTATTTGAATGCCAAGGTAGTGTGAGATGCTTCCAAGTTCCTTCACCTCTACTTCCTTGTTTAGGTGCTCAACAATCTCGTGACTGTCTTGCTCCTGTTCACAACAGATGATCAGATCATCAACATAAGTCAGGATATAAGTCCACTTATTGTCTCTGAATCTTGAGTACAGGCAGGGGTCAGCTTTTCCTTGCGTGAACCCTTCCTTAAGCAGTAGCTGATTCAGTTTCTCATTCCATGCTCTAGCTGCTTGCTTCAAGCCATAAATGCTCTTCTGGAGTTTGCATACAAGCTTCTCCCTTCCAGGTTGCTCGAAGCCTGGTGGCTGCTGCATATAGATGTCTTCCTCAAGTTCTCCATTCAGGAATGCAGTTTTGACATCTAAATGGTTAACATGCATCTTTCTGGAAGCTGCTATGCTAAGTAGTGTTCTGATGGAAGTGTGCTTGACAACTGGTGCAAATGTTTCATCATAGTCTTCTCCATATATTTGGGAGTATCCCTTGGCTACTAGTCTGGCTTTGTAGCGCTGTACATCCCCTTCTGCATCTTGCTTGATTTTGAAGACCCATTTGCAACCTACAGGTTTTCTTCCAGCAGGTAGTTCCATAAGTGTCCAGGTTTTGTTCTTGTGTAGAGATTCAATCTCTTCCTTTGCTGCTTTCCTCCATTTTTCAGCTTCATGGGTTGGCATCCTGTCAACATCCTTCCATGTGCTGGGTTCTTGCAGCTCTGCACTTGTGGTGAGGTAGGAGTATTTCAAGGGTGGAACTCCTTTGTTGGACCTCTGTGAGCGCCTGGGTTCTGGCTCAGCTTCTGTGACCCCTTCTGAATCTGCAGCTTCTGTAACCCCTTCTGAATCTGCAGCTGGTTCTGGTTCACAGATTGGCATTTGGTAGCTGAAGGCCTGCTCACTTGGTTCCTCTTGCATCTGGATCCTTGGCTCCAGGTCTGGTAATTCACCTTTGGTTGGTCTGTGTCTTTCATCAAAGTACACAACATTGCAAATTTCAATATTACCAGTTTCAACATCAAGAATTCTGTATCCTTTGCCTCCTAAAACATATCCACATAAAACTCCTTTCTTGCTTCTGCAATTCAACTTGTTTCTCTTTGCCTTTGGTATATATGCATACACATCACAACCAAAAACTCTGATGTGATTTAGGCTAGGCTTGTGTCCAAACCACAGTTCAAATGGAGTTTTCTCTATGGCTTTAGTTGGCAATCTGTTCTGCAGATAGCTGGCAGTCATCACTGCTTCTCCCCAGAACTTGCTTGGCAAACTTGCATCTTTCAACATACATCTTGCCATCTCCATTAGGGTTCTATTTTTCCTTTCTGCAACACCATTCTGCTCAGGAGAGTATGGGGCTGTAGTCTCATGCTCAATTCCCTGTTCTCTCAGAAAGGATTTCATTTCGTTTGAGGTGTATTCGCCTCCATTGTCTGACCTTAGTCTCTGAGGCTTTCTCCCAAACTTGTTGCTGACCAATGCAACATACTCTTTAAACTTTTCAAACACTTGACTTTTCTCTCTCAAAGTGTAAACATAGGCAAATCTTGAGAAATCATCAATAAAAGTAACTATGTACAGGTTTCCTCCAATGCTCCTTTGCAGAGGACCTGATACATCACTGTGAATCAACTCTAGAGGGCGCTGAGACTTTCTCTCCTCTAGCTTGTGGAAAGCTGGCTTAACACTTTTTGCAGAAATGCAACATCCACATTTGTCTAAGTTCTCAGTACACAGTTTCAGTTTAAAGTCTTTAATTAAATTCCTCTTCTCAAGTTGGCGAATTGAATTAACATCTCTATGTCCCATTCTGCGATGCCAAGTTTTATCACAGTCTCTGTGGGTGCACTTGAGATTGCTTGCTAAATTTGCATTTTCACTGACACTATGGACTTCAAAGAGCTCACTATCTCCCAGAGATGCATACAGGATTGAGTCACCATCTCTTGTTACAAGGCAATGATCATCCATGAATTCAAACTTGCAGCCATTTTTCACTCCATATTTCACAGAAATTAAATTGTTTTTCAACGAGGGCACATACAGAGCCTTATGTATGATTACTTGTTCAATTTCACCATCTGGGAGCTTACAAAATATTTTTGCTTGACCACGCCCTTCTGAAAAGACCTTTCTCCCATCTGCTAGAGAAATAGGTACTTTGTGATCCAATTCAATTTCTGAAAACATTTCTATATCCTTGAGGAGATTTTCAGTTGCTCCAGAATCAATATAGATCACATCATCTTTTACTTTTGACATGGCGTTAAAACCTTTAATTTTCTCTTTCTCCTTCTGTTTAGAGCTAGCAGTTTTCTCCAGGCTCTCTGTCTGGCTCTTAATGGGTGCTTTAGATTTCCCCATTGTCTTGGCACTTGGGCAATTAACACGTAGGTGTGTTTCACTACCACAGGAAAAACATCCTTTCTTTACTCCTTTCTTTGAGCTAAAGGCTGTAACTTGATCTGTAGAGGTTTGCTTTGCCCTTTTGATAAAGCATTCATGCAACTTGCTAGATAGATAGTCCAATTCAATAACTTTATCTGAAATATCTATAGCAGTTTTCAAATATTCATAAGAAGCTGGTAAAGAGTTCAAGACAAAAGCCACAATCCCAGTGTCTCCAATATCTATTCCCAAAACCTTCAGTCTTCTTGCTAGGCATTGTATTTCACTTATATGCTCAGTAGGATTTTCATTTTCTCTGAGTTTCATATTGCACAGTCTCTGTATTATAGAGATGGCTTCGCTGGGGCTCTTTCTGTTATAAAGAGTTTCCAGCCTTTTCCAGATTTCACTGGCTAAAGTAACATTTTCAAAATGTATAAACAGCTTAGGACTTACATTGATTCCTAGAATCCCAAGAGCTTTTTCATTTTGTCTGTCCCAATGCTTTTGTTCAGCTCCTGCAGCCGTTGGTCTTTCTGTTGTTAGCACCTCATAAAGACCTTGACTCTTCAAGCAAGATTGCATGAGGAAACTCCACTCTTTGAAATTCGCTCCTTCCAGCTTTGGAATGTTGAAGTTCCCTTGAGTTTTCTCCATGCTGCTTGTCTTGTTCCAAAACAAAAACCAGGTACAAAAATAAGCTGTGCTTTTCTCCAACGAGATTCAATTCGAATTCCAAAAAATCTGTTAGGATCTTCAGGAGGATTCTGGGCCCATAACCCTATGTTGGGAATTTTTATTAATGGTTAGAAAAACAAAACCCCAAAAGCAGCTTGAATTGTTAGTAGCAACAGCTTAGTAGTAATCAACACCTTGGAGATTGTTTCTAGGTTAAAGTAAACTACTTTATTGAGAAGTACATTGTGATAGGAAAGGCCTATCCCTAGTCTTACTAGCTAGGTGCCACCAGCATGGTGGCCAGACATGTTGAAGGTCAGAGAGAGAATTTAGGAATGATGGAGAATGGTCAGGAAGAAGGAGGAAGTCCAAATAGGAACTTCCTGGGCACATCCCACCTGGGAGGGGGGCTTAGAAGCAGAGATCAGGAAAGGTTAAGTGACACTTACACTAACTCACTATCTCTACTCCCAAATGCCCCTAGTGGTCATTAGGGTTTGTTGGTGCAAAAGGTGATGTCATCTGGAGCTGTTTTTCCAACAATTTACACCCTAAACAATTCGAATAGATTAGTGATGCATGACTTCCCTTTCCTAAATCCATGTTGACTCTTCCCTGTTAAGCCATGTTTATCAATATGCTCAGTAATTCTGTTCTTAACAACCATTTCCACCAGTTTGCCCAGCACTGACATTGGGCTCACTGGCCTGTAGTTTCCAGGAGCACCACCGGAGCCCTTTTTAAATATTGGAGTTACATTAGCTACTCTCCAATTCTCTGGTACATCCGTGATACTGATATTGTTATACACAGATGACAGTGTTATTATCTAGATTCCTGATAGGTCTCCAGCAAGCTATTTCTGATTTTGAACAGCTCTGTACCAAGAACAACTTATGGATTAATTATGATAAAACTAAAATTATGGTATGGGGCTCTAGGAAAACAAATTTCATATGGAAACTGGCGCAAGTCAAATTGGAACGGGTGAAGAATTGTAAATATCTGGGACTTATAGTCTCTTCCTCTTTTTTGTGGGCTCCACAGATACAGCAAGCTAAGAATAAATCATTTCAGACAGTTGGTACGATTAAGTTCCATGACTTAGGAAGGCAGATTGAGGCTCCAATAAAAGCTTTCAAGGCAAAGGTGAATGCTCAGCTACTTTATGAAAGCGAAGTGTGGATTTTTGCAGCTAAGGATGAAGTGGAGATCATACAGAATAAGTTTAAGATTATTATTATGTTTGCCTCCCACATTTTCAGTGCCTTTTTTGTGGCAAGAAACAGGTAGTAAGTCCTGGATAACCAGAATATATATATCAGCACTATGATTTTTTGGTTCAGACTCTTGACCCTGTCGCCCCAAAGATTCTCAAAGATGGCCTTATTAGAGGATAAGAATTCTCCTTTGCCTAATAAATCACCATGGTTGCAGTTTGTCATGGGAATCCTTAGATTTCCAGGGTTCAATTATTATTGTACAGAGTTCAATCATTTTTTCTTGCACCAAGATAAGAGATGGTTATTTGAAAGAATTTGTGCTATAGAGAACCAAACAGATTTAGCCCTTATTCACTTTTCTCATTTAGCACTTTTTTATATCCACATAAAGCAGCAAAGGGGAATGGAGAAATAACTGCATCTAAACTTAAAGGTTAATTTGCACAAAGCTTTGACTAGACTGCGCTTTGAACAGATGCCAACCGCTATTGTGGAAGGGTGTAAAAAAAGGACACCCAGAGAATATAGATTTTTGTCCTTGTTGCCTTACAGTTATTGAAGACACAGTACATTATTTGCTAGGATACCCAATTTATAATGAAATTAGGTTGCGTTATTTTCTTCCCCTTCCCTCCCATATTGGGGCTTTTTGAAATGGAATAAAACACATAGGATTTTACAACAGGAAGAAGAATCTTTTATTTTAAGATTAGAAGCCTTTGCATCAAAGGCTGAAGATTTGAGGCATCAATATGTAGTAGATGGAAACTAACAATGTTATTTTATGTTTTTCATGGTTTTTATGTTATTTATTTATTTTGGGTATTTTCAGACGTTATGGGGCCGCTTGGCCCCGTACTGAAAACAACCCATTAGTTCCCCGCCGGGGTCACCCCATCACGCCATATCAGATGTGCCGGGGGCATCCCGGCGGGGAACCTGGGAGGGGGCGGGGCCGTGCAACGTGCAGCTGCACAGCCCCGCCCCCTCCCCGCACCCCACCCTCTAGGGAGATGGACGGGTGGCAGGCCCACTGCGGCCGCCGCGGCGGGCCGGATGTGCCATGGCCCGGGATCCTGCCGGGGATCCTGGGCCGCGGCAACCGGCCGGACGTTACTTTTTCTTGGTCCCCGCTGGGGATCTTTTTGACCACACTTCCCGGGACATTCCCCCAGCTAGCCCGGGAAGCATGGTTCAAATTGACCCCATGCGGGTATTGACCGTGGAGAACATCTGGCGGCCACCAAACAGACGTTCGAGCCACAGTGACCACAGGTGGGTATTCACTGTGGTTCACTGTGATCTCGTAACGTCTGAAAATACCCATAGATATATGTGTTTATTGCAATATTTGTATTGGTACATGGCGTGAGCTGATCTGAATGAACTTGAAACTCTTTATTCACTGATACAGTGGCAGTTTGTAGTGATAGGTTACAAATTACCAATAGTAGATTTGCAACTTCATACTTGAGTTCCTTCAGAGCTCTGTGATGAATACCATCTTGTTCTGGTGATTTGCTACTATTTAGTTTGTCAATTTGTTCTAGAACCTCCTCCAGAGTCACACTTATTTGTGACAGTTCTTCCAGTTCTTCACCTACAAAGACTTGGTCCAGCATGGGTATCTCTCCAACATCTCCAGAGGTGAAGACCAAAGCAAATAATTAAGTTTCTCTGCTATGTCCTTATCCTCCGTGTGTGCCCCTTTCACCCCCTGGTCATCTAATGACCCAACCAACTCTCTAGCAGGTTTCTTGCTTCTGATGTACTTGAAAAAAATGTATTGTTATTTTTTGCATCTTTAGCAAGTTGCTCCTCAAATTCCCTCTTGGCCTGTCTTATTAGAGTTTTACTTCTAATTTAGCAGTGCTTATGCTCGTTTCTATTTTCTTCATTAGGACTAGTTTTCCATTTTTGAAGGACACCTTTTTAGCTCTAAGTGCCTCCTTCACCTCCCCATTTAGCCACACCGGCAGAGGTTTGGTCCTCTTGCTACCTTTTTTTATTTGTGGAATACATTTAATCTGCGCTTCCAAGATGGTGTTTTTTAGGGGCGGGAAAACCGGTAAATCCGGTATCCGATAATGCCGGTACCAGGCGTACCGGCATTATCGGATTCGACCCGGTAATTCGGTCCTGGTACCGGATTCCGGGTACCGGATTTTTTTACATTGCAGCCATTTAAAAATGGCTGCAATGTAAAAACTTAAAGCCCCACCAAAAAAGTTAAAAAAAACAAACCCTCCCCGAGTCCAGGCTGCGCGGGTGGAAGGGGGGACACCCCCCACCCACCCTGCCCAGCCTGGATTTTTGTTTAAAAAAAGACTCAGAGGCGAGCCCACCCCCCAGCACCAGCGGCCGCGGCGTCCCCGCAGCCGCCGGTAAGTATGACCCGATCCCTGGGGGGGGTGTTTAACCCCCCCCCACCCCCCAGGGATCACCCCTACTAAAGTGCATAGCTTAGCTTGCGCTTACCTTGCGGAGCTGCGGCGGCGGCGGGCGGTCCGGCGGCCTCAGCGCCGGCTGTGGCTGCCGGCGTCAGAGACGCTCTAGGCCTTCCGGGGAACTTCCGGGTTTCCCCGGAAGGCCTAGAGCGTCTCTGACGCCGGCAGCCACAGCCGGCGCTGAGGCCGCCGGACCGCCCGCCGCCGCCGCCGGAGCTCCGCAAGGTAAGCAAGCACTGAACTTTAGTAGGGGTGATCCCTGGGGGGTTGGGGGGGTGTTAAACCCCCCCCCCAGGGATCGGGTCATACTTACCGGCGGCTGCGGGGACGCCGCGGCCGCTGGTGCTGGGGGGTGGGCTCGCCTCTGAGTCTTTTTTTAAACAAAAATCCAGGCTGGGCAGGGTGGGTGGGGGGTGTCCCCCCTTCCACCCACGCAGCCGGGGAGGGGGAGGGGGAAGGAATTCATTGATTTCAATGGGGACACAGCGCCCCATTGAAATCAATGAAATAAATCCGGTACCGGCATACCGGATTTAATCCGGGAATCCGGTTTTAAGAGAACCGGTAACCGGTAAATCCGGTAGCCGGTAATGGGCCCGAGGTCCCACCTCTAGTGTTTTTAAATAATCTCCACAACTCTTGCACACACTTAACCCTTGCAACTGCTCCTTTTAGTTTCCCTCTAACTAGTTTCCTCATTTTTTCATAGTTCCCCTTTTAAAAGTGAAATGTTACTGCAGTAGTTTTTTCCTGTCAATCTACTTCCTATAGCTATGTCTAATTTGATTATATTATGATCACTCACTATTACCAAGTACTCTACCATCATTACCCCTTGCACGAGGTCCTGTGCTCCACTTAAGACTAGATCCAAAGTAGCTTCCCCTCTTGTAGGTTCCAGGACCAGCTGCTTCAAGGAGCAGTACAGAATCTATAATCTAGCAGTACAGAATCTCCAAATCACACCGAGGAGTCGTTCACCCAGTCAATATTGGGTAACTGAAATCTCCCTTTCCATGACACAAAAAGCTTATAGCCCTCCATCATGTGTTGGCCCATGATGATGAAAAAAACCTCTGATACTCACTTGTGTTGCTTCGCCTTTCAGCATTGCGGCTGTTCTCAGTCACCAACTTGAGGATTCCCAAGAAATTCTGATTACATTTTACTCCAGAACTATGTTGGCAACAGACAAGAATTACACACAGATTGACAAGGTAGCCCTTGCCATTGTGGCTAGTGTCAAAAAGTGACATGATATTTTGTCATTGCCACTGACCACAAGTCACCATTAGGACTGTTTGCACCAAGCAAGCAAATACCACAGAGTCTATCTCCATGCATGCTTTGATGGTCAATTTTCTTGAACGCATATGATTACACCATTGTACACTGACCTGGCAAGAATATTACACATGTGGATGCCCTTATTCACTACCCTCTACCCTCTTCTGAAACAGATGCTGCCCTGCCTGCTGAAGTTCTGTTACTGGAATCTCTGCCTGATCTCCTGACTACATGCATCAGACATTATTATTATTCGATTTATAATCTGCCGTATCCCCCCCAAAAAGCTCAGGATGGCTTACAATAATTAATAAAAAAATAAATCCTACCCCAAAGCGCTTACAATAATGGAAACAATACAATATATCACACATAAACCACCAATCCCACCCCTCTTCCCATTCCCACTCCCTTCCCTCTGAAACAAGGGAGTTCCCAATCCCCAGGCACTCCCCTATCTTTCATCCGGGAGAGCACCCACCCACAATCCTGTACCCCCCTCTCACACAGAGGGTTTGTGACTATATCCCAGCTCCCACCAAACCATTTGTACCCCAAATTCTGTTTAAACGCAACATCAATTTAAAAGTACATATAAAATGCATTCCCTACTTCACAATCCCACACCAACCCAACCCTCCCACTCCCATTCCTCCAACTCTCACTTGGAGGAATTCCCCTCCCAGCCTAGTACCCTCCCTCACAGAGGGGCCATGGCTAAACTATAAAGCTACTCAATCTGCCCCCTTCCACTCTCCTGTCTCTCACCTGAGGGAGTCTGCCCAAACTACCACACACACCCATCCCTCCCACTTTTCTTACCCACGAGCATGGACCCATGTGAATTGCATTTTTACCATTGCTGCCAATGGGAAAAAATGCAGTGAACACAGGTCCCTGCCCAGGAGATATCCCCATAAAATGCAAATATATTCTCATAAAATGCAGTGCAAAACACCAAGGCAGTAATATAAGGGCGGGCTAAAGGCAGCAACAAAAAGATGGCAACTCTTTCAGGACAGTAGAGCTTCATGGTCATGGCTACATGGTCCATGAACGGCCCAAGAATGCTTGGCAATGGCCATGTCCTCAACTAGGTTTGGAAGGAAATGGCCATCCAGTAGGATACACAAGGAGTTCGACCTATTTGCTTTGAGGTAACATGAGCTTTCAGTGCATGAAGGATGCCTCCTTTGGAGCAACAGAGTTGTAATTCCTGAGCCTGGAAGAAGCCGAGTCTGGGCGGCACTACATGTTGGGCACCCTGGCATTGTGCAGATGAAGGCCCTTGCCCATAGCTATATCTGTTGGCCTGCGATGGACAATAAAATTGAAGTTCAAGTTAAACTATGTGGATAGTGCCAGGAGACCAGACCTGCACCCCCACATGCCCCAGTGCACCCATGGGAATCAACCCAAACACCATGGTCTCATCTCCACATTGATTATTCTGGTCCCTTCAAAGGACAGATTTTCCTAATCATGGTGGATTCTTTCTTTAAGTGGCTGGAAGTGATTCCAGTCCAGTCCATAACCTCTCATATTGTGATCACAGCATTATGGTAGCTTTTCATGATGCATGGATTACCTGACACCATTGTTCTGGATAACAGACATCAGTTTGTGTCCAAGGAGTTCTGCTTATTCCTGAACAATGTGCTGATCCATTACATCAACCTGGCCATGAATGGGCAGGCAGAGCAGATGGCCAGAATGATGGACACATGGGAGAATTGTTGTGGGAGATTGGATTGGCACCCGGTGAGCTTCCTCCTCACCCAGCATATCACACCATGTATTACCACTGGAAAGAGCCCTGCTGAGTTAAAGCGGTTGAAGAGGAAAGGCCTCTATGTAAGTTTGCCCCATCAGACCCTGTCTGTGTCAGGAATTACAGCTAGGGACCAGTGTGGATTCCTCCAGCGTTAACTCAAACAACTGGGTCTGTGTCCTAAAAGGTGCAGATTTGTCGATACCCCTCTAACATCAGCTGACGTTGACAATCCAATGATGGAGTGTACTAGTCCAGCAGTGCCCTGAACTGATCATGCATTCATCTGGTGCAGGCATTCGGTAACTAGATGATTTGGAGTACCAATGCCCACTTCAAGCAGCAACTCAGCTCACTCATTGCACACCAGAGTGCAGCCCGGATACCTTTAGGACTATGTTATGTAAAGGGAAGGGATGTTGTGTATTTGCCATACAGGTTTGCTGTATACAGACCAGAGTTATGTGAGAGGGGAAACCTCTCCTGTGACAGGGCGTGATTCCTAGGGCATAAATCCCTGCCAGATCAGACCCCCTGGGCTACACATGAGTGCCTCATAGGGAATTAACCCAAGGTTTGTTTATTCATACAGTCACATCAGGTGTATATTCATAGTTCTCCACCATAGCCTACAGACTCTTATCCACAGTCATCATCTATAGGCCATCCCAGTATTTAGCCTCTCTAAAGCCAGGAACAAGCCCTTTGACAACCCCATCTCTATCTAGACAGATAAACTCTTTTAGGCTGCTTGCTCCCCAGGTCAGCCAGGCACCAGTCCTCTGGCTGGCTTACTCACACTGTTCTCCAGGCCTTATCACAGCCTCAAGTCCCTGGACTTCTCTAGGCTGTTCGCAGCACTCACCCTCCAGTCCTTTTAGAACCCTAGAAAAGGAAGAATATCAGGACTTCTCAGTGCAGGGATCCAGGTTTCTCTCTAGGGATGGGCAAACGCGGTTCGGAAGTTCAGAGTTCGGCCCGAACTCGAACTGTTCGGATGACCGAACTCGAACCCGAACCCGAACATACCGAACACCGAACGGCAAAATGGCCGAACAGTTCAGTCAGGTCAAACATTACAGGGAGGTGTCAGTAATTGAGGAGCAGACTTCCAGGCACCAGTGGTGGAGAGGCTTGCAAGAAACGAAACTAATTATCTGCCTCCCCACTTCCCAACACCTTCTGAGCTAGTCACTGTTCCTGAACAGCAGGTGTTGAGTAGGATTTTTAGATTGCTTTAAGTTTCATTTCACTTTTGTAATGAAATGAAACTTAAACCATAAACTGAAACCTTGTGTTATGCACTGTACAGACTCACTGAGTATTAATGTATGTATTTCACTACAGACTCCTCTTCTATTTGTGAAGATTCCCCCCCATCCCATATATATTGGATGTATATATATATTTGGATATGGATATGGGATGGAGGGGATAGATAGATAGATAGATAGATAGATAGATAGATAGATAGATAGATAGATGAAGACAGTTGAAGACAGTTGTAGGAGTTACCTTAGTGATAGAGATAGCGTTAGTGATTTAGTTTTAGTGTTTGTAGGAGTAGGTCTGTGTACTTATTAGATAATCCATTTACTTCACAGCATTTAGAATAGTTAATAGCAGTTAGATTTAGTGTAGACAGATATATATAATATTAGATTAAAAAAAAAAAGAAAACCCCATATAAAAACCAAAAAACCAAATAAAGAACAAAAGAAAAACCAAGAAACCCAATAAAAAACCAAAAAACCATATAAAAAAACCCAAAAAAACCGTAACAACACTTCCCGAACGGCCAAACCAAACAGCTGAACAGAATAGCTGAACGGCCTAACCGAACGGCCTGTTCGGACAAACAAACCGAACAGCCGAACCCGAACTCGGCGAACGAACCGAACGAACTAACGAACTGAACGAATCCGAACCAAACGAACGAGCTGAACGTAGCCGAACCGAACGGCCGAACCCGAACCACGATCTGTTCGCCCATCCCTACTTCTCTCCCTTCTGCCTGGGAGTCAGGACCTTGGTCAGCAGTCCTCAGTCAGCCAGCTCTCTGCAGAGTTTCTTTCCTGCAGTCAGACCCAGACTGACTTTCTCTGTCTCTCCTTATATCTCCAGAGTGGGCGGAGCTAGCTCTCCAGTCGCCTAGCCCTTAAAGGGCCAGTGTCTTTCCCACATCCAGCACTGCACTCAGTCCCTGTTTTACACATACCTACAAGGCTGGCTTTGCCAAGCCCTTCTCAGCACTTTTTCTGCTGGATCCCAGCCCGCCAAGTCCTCAGGTAGGCATTCCTATCTCTATTAAAGGGGCAGTAGCCCCATCAGACTGCACTCTGCCACATCTCACTCTACTGGCTTGAGGGCCTCCTATTTCCCTGAAAGCCTCAATTCTTCTCTGGAAGTGCTGGAAGCTAGAGCTGCTACCTATTTGCCCTTCCTCTAGACCTCTGTTGATTTCTTACAGCATTATTCTTCCCTAATAAAGTTAACCATTGTTTGGCATACTCCCGGTAGCCTCTGCTTCAGTACTCAACACCCCTCCCTCTGCAATTTTAGAGATATGAGGACAGAGCTTAGATGGGTTGGAAGCTAGCCCAAAATTTAGCCCAAAGTTCTTCTCCTACTAGAAGCCACTGAAATATGAGTGCAGACAGAAAGAAGGCATTTGACAAGAAAATATCTCCAGCTATTAAACAATGAAATACAATAGGATAAAGAGCCACTCAACAAGATTCCACTCCATCTATTTCTTCAGATTAACAAAATAAGTTGACCCAATATCATCTGAGCTACTTTGACTCCATCACTTACATTTGGGATCACACTCTCTCTAGAGTGAAATAATATGCTCAGATATTGTATATTTTTTATTATCTGTACATCATACATTACACATCAGATCTGGTAAGGAATACAGACACAGGCATGCATAAAACTATGAAATACCAGAGAGAGGAACAAATGTAATTTATCAAAGGTACACTGCTTTATCACCTAAAGACTGCAATAAGAGCTAAAAAAACCTCATCCCTTTCCATTAGCAGTAGCTTCAATAAAAATTGATTATCCCATTACTCCTGTACTTTTCAGATACTATACATCGGTTGGGGAAGGAATTGTATTAAATCTTCCTGAAACTTCTCTTGGCATCCCAACAAGATGCAGACCTACTGCTGTCAGTGAGGGTCAAATAATACTTGTGCTAAAATCACTGCCACAACACTGCTACCTACTGCATTGGCTCCTATGGGTAATTTCAGACGTGACGGGCTGTTCGGCCCACCACGCTGAACCATGGTCCGGGATCTGTTTTGGATCCTGGACAGGAATCTGCCTGGCCATCCTTTAGATGTGCCGGCAGATTCCTACAGGGAACTGGGGAGGGGGCGGGGCAGCCACACAGCCCTGCCCCCTCGTGCTCCTCCGCCCTCCTGCTGGGAGATGGGCGGACACAGCAGCCAATGCGGCCGCTGCGCCCGATCCCGTCCCGTGGTCAGGACCACGATAACAGAGGTTACCTTCAGCCCATTCTGGATCGTGGCCAATCCAACCACAGTTGGGGCCTGATCAAAATAATTCCCACCGGAGGTTCACTGTAGTGAACATCTGGCAGAAATCATTTAGACATTACAGGACAAATGGCCACCACAGGGGTTTCACTGTGGTTAACCGTGGTCTCGTAACATCTAAAATTACCCTAAGTTTAAGGTCTGGAATTGGTTAAGAAAGGGATTTCCCATCTCAAAGGAAATCCCATAACCACAACTACATTTTTGTACTGAATCAGCTGCATCCAAATGAATTATTGCACCATGTGTAGTGCATCTCTAACATTATATATAGCTCTTTCTGGTCTAAAACAAACCATTTCATGTAAAAAAAGTAATTAAATGGGAAATGAAATGAAATGAGAAATCCAGGAGTCACATGTCTTTCAGTGAAAGTGCTCTTCTTGATGAAACTTTTTCCCAATGGGACAGGAGGTTTCTCAGGGGGAAAAATTTCATCACGGATTTCCTAGTTAGTCCTGCTAAGAAAGTAAATAGAGTAGAGCAATGAAACTGAGGTTGCATCATTACTCCTCTGGCCTTTGTTGGTGTGGTATGGTCCTATCGTGTGCCTCTAACCCCATGGGTGGCTGCCCATAAGGATTGGTCTTTACATTTTCCCCCTGGGCCACCACTTTCTTGTCAAAAGGCCTGAACCTGTAAATGATTCAGTTCAGGAACAAATCTGCATCTGCTACAGGTAGCTGCATTGACCTGAAAGAGTTTACTTGTCTGTCTGATGACCATTAGAATAATATTTCTGATGACAGTCATATAAACAGTTATTGGGGGAAAAAACATTTTTATTAGATCAAAGAGTTGTGAGGATTAAAAGTTGTGTTCCTGTAACTAGGGATGGGCAAACAGAATGTGGTTCGGATGTTCGGTCGTTCGATTTGAAACCCGAGTTCGGGTTCGATGATTCGGTTCAGTCGAGTTCGGGTTGGCCGAACTTGTCCGAACAGTCAAAAATAGCACTATCGAAATCGAAAACGAAACCGCAACATAATTTTTAGCCCCGAAAAGATGTTTTTTTCTGCCCCCAAACTCATCTGAACACGACCGAACTGTTTGGTCATTCGAGAGTTCGGTTCAGACGTTCGGTTCAGATGTCCGAACAGAGTTCGGTCCAAATTCCGAACATCCAAACCGCGTTCGCCCATCCCTACCTGTAACTAAGCTAAGCATGTGCACCTGTGACTTCTCAACTTTGTGAATGTGTCCCCTGGCCACTTTTATACGAGGCGCTGAAAAGCCGCTGTCGACAACAGGGAACATGTCACTTCCGGCAGCGCGGGGAGCATGGAAACACTCCCCATGCTGGCTTTTCTTTCAACGCGGGACTCAGAAGGTGCTTTTCAGCGCCTTGTATAAAAGTGGCCTCTGTTTCCCTCTCCTTCATCTTGCATCCCTTGTCCCTCCTAGATTATAAACCTGCCGGGGCAGGAGTCTGTCTATAATTAACAATTATACAGTGCCAGGTATACTGCTGGTGCTATATAATACTTAATGCCCTGCATCGCATTATTGATTTTAACAGGAGATGGGGGAAATAACAATAGAATCCCCAGGCCCATGATCAGGGACTCTTGTGATCTCCCTCTCATTAGTTTTGCTAATGGACGTTTACCTCCTCCTGTAGAATTGGCTAGCACCCCTTGTTGTGAATATGTAGAGTAGTAAGTTATTAAGTGCTGTAAAAATGTAATCCCAGCTCCAATGGAAGATGATGCAAAATCTACAATAATAATAATAATAATTTTAAAAAATTGTACGGGAAGCTTGCTCTCCATATTTTTATTATTATTATTTTGTTCCTGTATTGAATTTATACTAGAACAAAAGGCCACCCAGTTCCCTATTAAGCTGTGGCCAAATTGCTTGTGGAATTGCCTCATTAGCTGTTCCTCCATTAGGACTCGGTCCAAAGCTTGCTGCAATAAATGGATGTCTGTTGACTCCAATAGCATTTGGACAGTAGCCTTAAGTTATTCAGAAAATCAGGGTCATTTGTCAGTGTTAACCTTCAAGCTGTTAAAATTTTCCAGACATGAAACTCTAAGTGCTTAACATAAGTTGCCTTTCATCATCTTCCCCATCCTATCACTTTCTTGGAGTCCCATCAGTATGAGTTGTGAATATGTTGCTGGTGGAGGAAAAAGCAGGCATTAAATTATGCCATGACTGTCTTATAATCTGATTCCATACATAATCAATAAAATAATAAAAAATCTTTATTTTTATAGAGCACCCCCCTTCCACGGCACTCAGAGCATTTTACATATAACTCATAAACACCACTTTTAATCCTCACAACAACCCTGTCAGGTAGGTTAGTCTGAGAGAATATTGTAACTGGCCCAAGATCACCCAGAGAGTTTCTGGCTAAGGTGAGACTTGGACCGGGGTCCCCCATTACCTCTTGGTCCAAGGTTGCTTACCAGGTGTAGATATTTCAAGGCATAGTGAAATGTTAATTTTTATGCATGATTGTCTTAAATGTCATGTCCATGTCACACATTTCTCTTAACAGAGGCAGGTGAGACTCACTTGTACCTTTCTTGCGGTCTCCTTTTCTTACACCCTAGTCCACAACTCACTCCTCTGGCAGAAGCCCCACACACTTTGGTGGGGCTTGCAGCAGTGGAGTGCTTTAAAAATGAACTTTCATTGCCAGCTCATCCCCCAGCATACTGGCCTGAATCCCTTGAAAATTTAGATCACTTGGAACAGCCCAGTGAGCTCAGCATGCACAATTTATATGAAGTCAAAGAAGCATTTGATGCTTGGCACCTCATTAATGTCTGATGTTCCAGTAAGTGGAACACATTCTTTTTCTGCAACATGCTCGTTATTTTTTGCAGGGGAAATGACAGTAGGAAAAGCTATGGGAATGGAGCGAAAACAGCCATACTCTCCTGAGCTTTCACAATGTGGAGGAAAAATAAGAAGTAGGGCAAATAAATATATCCCCCAAGATGTAGCCATGCTGTATATATTTATTTAAGAAGTAGGCAGTAGAACACAATGACCTTTTTAAATGAAGGGGTACAAATTCACATTTAATATAGTATACAATATAATCAATAATACAATAGCTACTACAAGCTTTACAATGGAGCACACCGGGAGGCTGAGCGGGGACCGGCGGCTATACAACTACAACAGTGAGCTGACTCACCTGAGCGGGGGAAAGGGCGTGTCCGGAGGCGGAGTCAACAAGCCGGGGGCAAGTGAAAAGCGCCAGCGGCACTCCGGCGGCGCCGGAGGCGTGCGCCGGGGCAGCACGCCGAATGGCAGCGCGCACAAGGGCGCGCCCTTTTGCGCTCCCTTCGGAGCGAGTCGGAGTAGGAGCCCCTGTACTGCAGGTTCCCCCCCCCCGACTAGGAGGCTCAGGAGATTTAGGAGAACTGCCCGGAACTGAAGTGCGGTGCAGAGACCCCAAAACTAATATAAAAACAATGGCCACATCAAAGCCGGATCAAATAGAAGGGGGAAGGCTATCCCCCCCGCCCAGGACTCTTAAACAAGGTCGTTTGGATTCCTTTTTCAGTAAGCCCCTTACACGGAGGAGAGAGGTATATCACTCTCCCAGGGATATTGAGCAGGGTACCCCCTCCATATTTACATTCCCCCCTACTTTACCCGAGAGACCCCCTAGCATACAGAAGGAACAGGCTCTAGGACGCTTAGCGTATAATGACCACCCCCCACTAGAAAATATGATCATGGGAGAAGGGGCAGAAGCCCTACCAGTAGGAGAAAAACTGGCTATCTTTCTAACTGAACACATCCTGCTGACAGCAGAGACAATACAATTTATGTTCGGGAAAGTATCCAGTATGCAAACCAAAATCAATTCAGTGGAAGGTATTCTACAAGATACTAGGACTAGGAATAGGAATAGGAATAGAACTAGAGAGAGTATAGATAGGAATAGTAGGAAGGATTGGGGTCAGAAGAACTATTCTGAAATAACAAGGCCTGCAATAATTAAATCTAATCAGTTCCCTTCACCAACAGCTGATCTAGGGCTAGAATGGCAGGAACAACCCCGGGGGCAGGGGAAAGAGATAGTGGTACCCCATTCAGTCCATACAGAAGAAGCAGGTACCTTTGAGCTAATCCCCAATGCTCTGATTTTTACAGCCCGAGCGGGAAGAGAGGCCCCAATATATCCATGGGGCACTGCTCTAGATGTAGCAGAGCGATTAAGACCCTTCCTAAAAAAATTAGTCATTACCAGTAAAGATGTGGCATCGGTAGACTATCTCCATATATCAACATCAAGTCATATGGTGTTAGTAGTTTTTACAGAGCAAGGGATGGCAGAATCTATTATGATACAGAAACCCCGTCTGGAGCGGCATTTAATTTTTTTAACCCGAGCCTATCAGGCCCGCCCCTCTAGACGAGAGAAATCCCCTGAGAGCATAACAGAAGTGAGGAGGGGAGTAAGGTCCTATCAGATATTACAACAGGAAGAGGGGAGGGGTCAGTTTATACCAGACCCGCCTCAGAAAACCTGCTTGTTGGCCCCCCCATCTAAGGGGCCCGGAGAAAGGCGCAATCTTGATAATAGAGCTGCCACACAGCCCAATAGCTCTCCCCTGATAATGGCTCGGGCAGGGGCCATAAGAGGGGGAGATTTGGGGCAGCCCCCACGTAGGCTGGCGACCCAATTTATGACTATGCACTCGCCCACCTCTTCCATACAAGCCCGCTGCTTCCAGCAGTTAGATTCTCTATATTCTCAGTTGGGCGCACTAACAGAGGAGCTCTTGGAGGGGGCGAATAGAACGGGGCCCCCTCCTCGAGCGATACAGATGACACCCCCTGTATGCAGCCAATTATCCCCCATCCAATCGCAGGTTTCTACTCCTATTGAAACTGCTACTAGGGTAGTGGGGACGGATGGTTTGCAGGAGGAGGCACCTCTAGGAAGAGGCTTTGGTATTCCGGCCCTAGTTACTTCAGTAACGACCAGCCTGCAAGGAGATTTATCAATGGGAAGGCCCGAGGACGAGGGAGAGACCCCCTTGTATAAGGGCAAATACGAGAACAACAGTATACTCCCTAGAGGCCGGCACTCTATATCATTGCCGTTGGTACCACATATGACAACAGAACGGTTCTACGAAGAATCTAGTTCAGCAGCACGTCAGAGTAGTTTGGATTTATCTTCGCCTAAACTTCCACCAGCCCCTAAGGTAGGAGCCCCTTTGAGGGCAGCCCACCTCCAACTCAATGTCCCTACCCAGTCCTCAGGACGGGTACTCAGACAACGGCCAACGGTCAATACCTTCCCTGTCAAACCATGACTAGGTAAGGAATAGGAGAAGGTTATATCTCTAGTATCATGGAATATCTCCGGGTGGAAAGGGCATCAAGCAGACCCAGATTTTCGGGCCTTCTTAGCAGCCCATGATATAATTCTCATTCAAGAGACTTGGTTATCAGGGACCTCAAAGATAAAATCATGGCAGGGCTTCGATACCTATTGGTTGGAGGCTGTTCCCTCAGCTTCTCAAGGCCGTTCTAGCGGCGGGCTGGGATTATTTATTGACTCCTCATTATCAGTGTGTGTGCAGGAAGTAAATTCAATTAAAGCATATTTTTATCTTACACACTGTACGTTTCCATCAGGGTTTGAACTGTTAATAGGGATCATTTATATCCCGCCAGAACGATCCCTCTATTACAATCCAGGGATCTGGGAAGAAATGGTCGAACAGATTCGAATGGCCAGTTATAGATTCCCGGCCACAACCCTCCTGATTGGAGGAGATTTTAATGCCCGCCTGGGGAACCCGGCAGGAAATATTTCCCCTAAACTAGAAGACTCTGTAGCTCAAGCCCTCTGCTCTACTCGACATTCTAGGGATTTAATAGTCGGACCCAGGAAACGATTGATGGATAGGTTTATGGGAGAGCTGGATCTCTTTATTATTAATGGATGTGTAGAGGGAGACAGAAAGGGTGAATTTACTTTTCATGCCACTCAGGGTTCCAGTGTCTTAGATCTAATATTGGTGGCCCCTAGTTTTTTGCGGATGATCCATCGTTTGGAGGTAGTACCCCTCGGGATATCAAATCACCTCCCACTTAACTTACTTTTCGAAGACCCTAATATTTGCGATGTTTCCATTGTACCGGTAAGAGATGAAGAAGGCCCAACCACAGTTAGGGCAAAGTGGTCAGAGTATCAGGCTGAAATTCTAGATACATTTTTTGCCTCTCAAGTAGCAGCGGATCTAAGAGAGGCAGTCAGAGCCTGTAATACAGATACGGTGGACAGATATGAGGATATAGTGGATTTACTTCGCCCAGTGGTTACCAGGGAAGTTAAGGGCTCACTGCCCTATAAGGGTCAGGCACGTTCCCTTCCATCCTGGTTTGACCCCGAATGCCGCAAGGTCAGAGCAGAGCTCTATCGGACCTCAAGGCATCTTAGGGGATATCCGAGCCGATCGCTTAGGATCAGAGTGACGGAACTCCGTCAACAGTATCGAAAGCTACGGTGTACAAAACAAAATGCCTTTTTTCAAATGCAGTGGGCTAATTTAAATGTAGCGGCCAGGGAAAAAAATTCTAATAAATTTTGGATGCTTGTTCGGTCATCGTACGGAGCCGGCAGACTCCACAGAGAGACAAATATAACCTCACCAGAGTGGCAGAGGTTTTATGAATCCCTATTCAATCGGCCGGGTGGGGTACCCCCTATCCCGGACTCCCCCCCTCTGGCGGAGTTCAAGCAATGGGCCCCGGTGACAACCGAGGAGGTAGTACTTCTTATAAACAATCTTAAACCAGGGAAAGCTCCAGGGCCAGACTACATTTCACCAGAGACCCTGAAGAGGAACCCGGAGTGGTGGGCTGGGGTACTAGCCCCCTTATTTACGCACCTCAATGAAACAGGGGCATTTCCAGCTGCATGGAGAGAAAGTACAACTGTGCCTATTTTCAAAAAGGGGGACCCTAGGTGCCCCGAAAATTACAGGCCAATTAGCCTATTGTGCATAGCTGCAAAATTGTATTGTCATCTTTTATTGATGAAATTACAAAATTGGCTAACGGCAGCGGGCATATCAGTTCTGGAACAGGCCGGCTTTCAAAAAGGCCGTGCTACAACAGACCATATTTTTGTTTTATCAGCTCTAATATCAAAATACACCACAGATGGGAGGAAGTTCTTCATCTGCTTTGTTGATCTTGAAAAAGCCTTTGATTCAGTCAGCAGGGAAAGGCTGTGGCAAAAATTAAGAGATCTAGGTATTGACAGCAGACTCCTCTACCTGATGATACTTATGCATACCGGGAATACCCTAAGGGTTCGTTATAATGCCCAGGGCGGGTTGTCCGAGCCAGTGAGGGTACAGGTTGGGGTAAGACAGGGTTGTGTACTGGCCCCAGCTTTATTTAATTTATATATGAACGATGTAGTCCAAGATCTGGCAGACCCCAATACTCATGCTCCAAAGATCGGCACCCGTAGAGTCTCTTTGTTGCTCTACGCGGATGACACAGCTCTCTTATCGCAAACGCAGATAGGGCTGAAAAGAATTATGCAAAAGTTCGGGAGTTACTGTCAGAGAGAATTGTTAAGAATAAATTTCACCAAAACCAAGGTACTAGTTGTTAGAGCCAGTGGTTCCCAGAAAGTACATCACTGGGTAATAGATGATCATACCATTGAACAGGTATGTGAATATAAATATCTAGGGGTGATTTTTTCTGCTTATTTTGGATGGAGAAAGCATTTTGAGGCAGCCCGCCTACAGGCAAGGAGGACCTCAGCGGCCATTATAAAGTTTTATTTTGGGCTCGGTGGGAAATTAGTCCTGCCGGCGATACGAGTCTTTCAGTCCAAAGTGGTCAACCAACTTTTCTACGCCTTTCCAATATGGGGGCTGAAATATATCTCCCAATTGGAAGGCATTTTGAATTTTTTTCTTAGGACAATACTAGGCGCTCCTAAAGGCACCCCTCAAGCCATTTTAAGAGCTGAGGCACTGGTCCTCCCACTTAGAACGGTGGCAATACAGGCGGTGATCAACTTTTGGTTAAAAGTAAAGCTTTTTCCGGTGGGCGATTTCTCCCTTTTGCATATGACTATTGGTGAGGGTTTGGGAGGGACATGGTACCGAGTAGTGGAAGAGGAGGTTTTTCGGCTGGGATTTTTGGCAGAGAGCTTGGGGACAGTCGGCCTGCAAACGGCAAAAAGTTTGGTGAAAAGGAGGATTCTCGATCAAACCTGTCAACTAGAATTTGCCCTGCTGGCCCAACAAAAGGTAGCACCCCTCTATTTACGAATTAGTCCAAAGGGCCCATGTGACTATTATCTTTATAATTGGATGGATGTAAGAAAACGGAACGCCTTCCTTAAACTTAGGATCAATTCCTTTCCATCTGCGCTTGTTGAGGGCCGATATAAGGGGACGGAATGGAGTCAGAGAGTGTGCCCCCTGTGTAGTATGGGTGAGGTTGATACGATCGACCATATTTTGACCCAATGCCCCCACCTTAGGGATTTGAGGAAGCGATATCTGATAGGGGAGAAAAAATGGGATCTCGAGAAGCTTCTCAGCCCAGTGGACTCAAACGTGACGAGAGCAGTCTCTGGGCTGGCATTGGCTATATTATACTCTCGCAATACATTAATGCACTAAGTAAGAGTGCTAGATCTACCTGATTATAAGATATGGGTATAATAAAAATGTAAAGGGGATGCCCCCAAACCCCAGGAATGACCATAAGTGGGAAAGAGCTTGGTAGTAAGGGGCTATACCATAGTACTCCATTTAAAATAAAATAAAATCTGTTGGGAGGCAATTTGCCAGTGCATCTGGGGGGAGAGAAGCGTACCAGTATAGCTGAGCTTCGGGGCCGCCGTCGATCGTGGTCCAGAAACATCCTATTTTTGGTCAGGGTGATTAGATTTTGTATGTAGATTTTAGTAATTAATAGTTAAGAGTTATGTTGGAAACGAAGCACATTGTTTGTTTTAACTTTGGTTGTATTTAGAAGTACCTTGACGGCTGTGTGATTTGTACCTGTGTTTATATATATATGTAGAGTTTGTTAAAAGCCAACGGCTAAACAATAAAACTTGATTTGATTTGACAATGTATAATTTACTCTAATGGCTGAACTGTTCAGTGGTTTTAGGCAATCGTCTATGTGCCAATAAGATGTAATTTTGTATGGGTTAATGAAAATATAAAAGCTGTTTGTTTCTAACAAAAGCTATCTTCACTGAAGTACTTTTTCTTTTAAAAGGTCACTGAAATGTATCAAATGGTCTGACATGATGGTGGTATCAAATTAGATGCCTCTTCATATGGTAATAACAGTGCATATAAACAATATGAGTGTAATAGGCTAGGTTTTGTCAAATGATTTAGTAATATTACTTTGGCTAGCAAAACAGTTTTGGACAGCAAGGTATGTGAAATGTATATATTTTATACTGAATGCTATTTTTAAAAAATCCCTTCAGGGCACATAGAAGCAGGAACAGAAAATGAAGCAACTCCAGACCTCTAGTCTAACTGCAAAATGTGATTTATTTATTTTTATTGTTGTTGTCACTGTCAGGAAAATCTTGCTTCCGTTCGAAAATCTGAAAACATTCTAACAAGTTGGTGTCACAGCAGGTGAGCTGTGATGCAGAGGCATCCTAGGGTATGTTTATGTGTCTCGGCGTTCCATTTTCCTCCCGTTGCGCTGAAAAGCAGCAGAGGAGAGCTTTGTGGATTTCTGTCCGCAGTCATTGTTGTATTTTTCTTCCGACAGAAATTGCAGAGATTGTAATAATGGCTATTATGGTTCAGGGGGAAAAAGAATATACTTCAGGTTAGCGTAAAAATTGGGACAAACATGAATAGAATCCTCCCATAAAAATAAATAAATACATTGACTTCAGTGTTTAATTTACAAGGTATGTGGTAAAGGAAAATCAGACAGAAATTTCCAAATCATGTTAATATTTTTCTTATGTATTGAAATGTGGACTGTGATTATTTTATTTTACAATTTTATACACACCCTTTCTGCAAAGCAGCTCTTTAAAACAAAAATATAAAACACATAAAATACCAATATAAAACCACATGGGCCCTTTTTACACAGACGCTCTAACACCCATAAAATGGATGTTACATTTTATTATACATGTTGCAGGGCACCACTGCAGCCAATCACCATGGGCCCTGTGCACACATGATGCCTCCACCCAGTTCCTCTGCTGCCTGTCATGGGGGGCCACTCCAGACTGGGCCGGGAACAACAGGTTACTAGCACACATGACAGCGCACTTTAGCCCAGGTGGGCAGGCTGTTTCCCGGGCATTAGCGATGGACGAACGCGGTTCAGAAGTTCGGAATTCAGCCGAACTCTGTCTGTTCGGTCGACCGAATTTCTGAACTCGAATTTCAAACCGACCCGAACCGAATTTCTGAACTCCGTTCTGTTCACCCATTCCTAGTGGCAACAAACACCAAAACAACCTGTTTTTGAGTGGCTGAACTTGGTTCGGAAATTCGGAATTCGACCGAACTCGGTCTGTTCGGTCGACCGAACCGAACTTCCGAACTGAACTCGAATTTCAAACCGAATCGAACCAAACCAAATTTCCAAACTCAAACTTTAAACTGAACCGAACCGAATTTTCGAACTCCGTTCTGTTCGCCCATCCCTACCAGGCATATTGGCAGCTAGCCTGGGCTGTGACTCTGGAGACTTCCAGTCACACCATGGAGTAGCCACCACCATGCCTGGGGAAACTCCAGGCCAAACATCTGGATGGTCTGTAACAAATGTAACAGTGGCCCACAGGCCAAAGCAGGTTGAAGTGGCCACAATCATGTTTGTTAACACCCAATGTAATCTTGTTCAGCCATGCGAAACCCCTGCCATATAATACGCATCCCATCCAAGCATGTTCAGACTTGTCCAAGTTGATGCCCTATCTTCGTTTACTGGATCTGCGCCTACTCACATCACAGTCAATAGGATCTCTACTAATGGGAATTCAGCCAGGCCCAGCATGGGATACTGGACACAGGGCATTCAAATTCACTGATCTCCCTAAATTCTGATATTCAGGTTCTATGTAAACAAAATTTGAAGAGATGAAATTCTCTTAACCCCCAGTCAAGGCCTTAAACACATCGCATGGCTTCTCTTATAGTCCATGGTCTGTAATAGCAGCTGCAGCTGTTTCATACTTCCAGCTTGATTCTCAAAACTGTCCACTGGCACAAGCTCCATTTAGAGTTGCAACATTCAAAGCTGGGAAGTGCTGAGTACTTCAGCTCTGATCTTGCAAAGTGCCCACACACATGCTTAAGGTTAAGTGAACAAATAGTTCCATGTCAGTCAAGGAAAGCTAGAGATGCCAAACCCCTTTGAAACAAATCAGGCTACTTGTTTAGATACTTAAATATTCAAAACATTGTAGCTTTGATTATCCAGCAAGAGCATTTAAGATTTAAGCCACACCCGAAGATTTAAAACTACTTTATCATGCTGTTGTTTTTCTTGGCCTGTTTTCTTATGCTATAATAGATAGCATAGACAATTTTTACCTAGCACTTTCTTAAATTACTTCTTATTTGGGAAACTTGATAGCCATCTATTAGTCTCCTGTATAGAATTAGTTCATCACACTTAAAAACTTAAACTGTCTTTTACTACAATGGGTGAAAACAAGAGACACAGGGTGAAAACAGACATGACGCTAACCACCCTTTAACCACCCTTGGTGGTTATTTATGCATGTTGCAGGGCTGTATTGGTGCCCTATGAAGCGCTGCAACATGTATAAATAACCACCAAGGGTGGTTAAAGGTTGGCTAGCGTCATGTCTGTTTTCACCCACAGTGGGTAATTTCAGACATGACAGGCCGTTTGGCCCACCACACTGAACCCTGGACTGGGATCTGTCTTGGATCCCGGTCCGTGATCAGGCCAGCCATCCTTCAGACGTGTCGGCCTGATCCCTACTGGGGATCGGGGAGGGGGCGGGGCTGCATGGGTAGGGGCAGGGTTGCACAGTGTGATATGCAGCCGCACAGCCCCCCCTCCCGCTCTCCCTCGGTCACCCGGCCTCGGGGAGACGGGCAGACGCAGCGGGCAATCAGACCGCTGCACCCGATCCCATATCACGGTTGGGGCCATGATTTGGAATGGGCCAAGGTAACACACGTTAATTTTGGCCCATCCCGAATCGTAGCTAATCTAACCACAGTTCTCGACCTCCGGCTGGCTGGAGGTCCAGAACTGTGGTTAGCTTTGACCCCCGCCAGAGATTCACTGTGGTGAACATCTGGTGGGGGTCAAACAGATGTGCATGGAAACACCGCCACCACAGGGAATCCACTGGAGTTCACTGTGCTGAAAGGCGTTTTTGTAACGTCTGAAATTACCCAGTATCCTGTGTTAGTCCAGGAATCACGTGCTTTTTAGTTTGGGTGCTGTCAGATGTTTGCCCACGTCTGCCCTGGGGTAGGCAATCAGCTGCTATGGTATGTGTGAGCTGGAGAAGGTTGGTGATGCAGCCTGGACAAAAGCCCAGGCACCTGGACTAACCTGGGCTAACGTATGCCCTCTTGTCTGTTACCCCCTGCCCAGCTCCACCAAGGGGCGTGGTCCACCAGGACCAGACAGCTGTGGGTGAAAAGCCCAGAGTGGTCAACAGAGAGACCACTTCCCAACACCCCTCCGCATGAGACAGCCCTGGCACCCTTAAAGAGAATGGGCAGCAAAGGCATGACAGCATTGTGCATCCCCAGTCTGCATAGCAGCTCGTGCCCAGTGCCCATCCAGCAATGGACCAAGAGCCAGAACAAAGGAGGGACCATGCAGCAGTTTTGTGTCATCTGCTAGCTTGAGTTCCTTCAGTATTTCCTCCACCCCTTCATCATAGTCATTAATTAAGTTATTGAATAGCACTTAGGGGAGGATGGGTGGAAATACGATGATTCCCCCCTCCCCCCATATTGTAGTGTGTGTGTGTGTGTGTGTGTGTTTCCCCCTCTTATGCACCATCCCAGGCCCCCAGTGGATAGGGCAGAGGTATAAATACAAAATGAAATTAAAATCTCAAGCGTATGTAGCTTGCATGATTTTTAACCTATTTTGGGTAGCAATTGTCTAAAACTCTGAACCAAGTCTCCTTGTTTGCTTTAACATGAGCTAAACTTTTAATATTTTAAGTTTTCTTTTATGTCAAAGCTGGTATAGGAAACACCCCAAATTATGGATGGCTACGGGTTTGCACTTATGAATCTGGCTTTGTGATTTGGACTGTGCACGCTTTTGCAAGAATGGGCAGAGATCTTATTGTAAGAGCGAAAACCTGTAAAGATTACAAGTGGGGAAACTGAGTCACTTGTTTGTGACTCAGTCACAAACAAGCTGTGTTTGTGAGGTGCAGTGGGTTTGTTGGTGGGGATCTCCCTTTTCAGGGACCCTAACAAGAGCTTGGAACCAAGGCATTGGACTGAGAACTTGATTAAATTTAGAGGTCATCTAGAAAAGCTTGGAGGGCAGACAGATCCAGGACAAATCTAGGAACCCTATCCCTGGGAAGAGACAAGAAAAGAGGAGAAGTTAAAACATAAAATGATACCCGGAAGGCACTAAGCACTAGCAGGTTGTAAGTGAGCAGAGTCTATAAAGATGACATCCTGGGATTTACTAGACAAATGGTTCTAACTATATTTTATATTTCCCTTTTGTTGATAAGGATTAAATTGTATAGTTGAAAAGTACTCTTTATTAGATAAGAATACTAAATGTAATTGTTGGTATTAACTGTCTAAGCACTCGTTATTAGACAGTTAAGAATACTGAATTTGCAGAAAGGCAAATATTTTGTTGAATATTTTAATTATTCAAACTCAAATCAGCTTATTACAGTTATTTGCCATGACTAAGTATATAAAACAAACATATTGTATAAATATAAAACAATATTCAAGTACATATATCCTAATTTAAAAAAAACAACATTCTGCCAATGACCACAAAGAAAACAGACAAGTATATAGTTTTTAGTGTGTAGCTCTGTTTTTCTTAAAAGAAAGTAGGAGAAACAGGGCCACAGCCTTCATTTTTGCCTGAGTTTTAGGAGCTAATAAAACAGTAATCCACTGCTGCATAGTGGGTAGTGGTCTTGACCCCAATACAGGGGCGATCCAACACGATCTTAATTCCTCATAGTAGGGGCAAGCCAATGGGACGTGCTCCACGGTTTCTACTTCAGATAAATAACAGGAGCACAATCTATTGCAATATTCCACCCCCTCAACTCTAACTTTCATAACAGCTGATTCAAACAATTGGAAGTGGAACCGAGCCAAAGTCAGGGTTCTGCGGAGGTGGTAATCACGCAGGTAAGGTAAGGTTCCAACATTCATTTATTCAGATAGAAGGGGTATCAGGCTGGGCAACAGAAATATCATCAGGATGTGTTACTAGAGGAGGAAATAATGGAAACTGTAAAGTGTTATCAACTGTACTGACTGTGGGAAACAATAGGTCAGAACATCCTGACATTTAAATTATTGCTTTATACGATCGTGTTTTTTTACTGTTGACCTTATTTGAGATGTATATGTAACCTCCCACTAGGTGGCAGTCACAATCAGAAAAAGGTGTTGCTTTTACTAACAGCACAAGCAGCTGATGGCACTGGTGCCTCAGGGTAGTTGAAAGACCCACCAGAGGGAGTTGCTGTGCTAGCGCAGCACAGAGACAGAGGGTGTGTTAACTAACAAGATGTTAGCCTGCTGCAGTCCAGCGTGCAGCTCCCACTCAGCCCTCCATAACATGTTTTGTGTGTCCAGCCTAATAAACAGGCAGCCCCTGGCATGTCTTTCATGCACTTGTGAGCAGCCCCCACTGGCAGTGTTTGTGAGAGTGAGAGCAGAGAGAGGGGCAGGAAGCGGTCACTCCTTAGATGTTTTCCCATGACTCTGTGGTGCTGGCGGTCGGTCCAGTACATGTGGGAGTGCTGCATGCAACCTAATTGACAGAACATGGATACATGGGTGAACATTAGCCTGCATTCCCTCGCACAGCAGGCTCCACATTCTCTGAGACCCTACTGTGAGTGGGGGCTGCAGGTCTGGTGGGTCGTGTCCCCATGTCCGATGGAGATAGGGTTGCCATAGAGGCCCATTTTTCCAGGACACTTATGAAAAATGCATGTTGCAGGGTCTGCATTGGCATCAATGCATGCCCTGCAGCATGTATTTTTCATAAGTTTCCTGGAAAAATGGGCCTCTATGGCAACCCTAGGTGGGGACAAAGACCTAATGGCACCCAGCTGGGATTGGCTAATGTGGGGTAACGTTTCATTTGTTAAAGACCCAGAGAGAGACTGCCTGAGAAAGCCCAAAAGGTGAAGCCATCCTGCTAAACCAGCACAAAGTAAAGCTGGTTGCCTGAAGGAGACTGAGAAAGCCCAGGAGGGCAAGTGGCTGGAGAACAGAGCCAGACTGAAGAGCTAAGTGTGTAGGCCATCTCAGTGGGGTTGAGGAGAGGCCTATATAGAGAAAGTTCTGAAAGTCTCAGCAGAGGAGTCCAGCAGAGAAGTGGAGTGGCTGTTTGAGTGGCAAACAGCCACTCAAAACTTGACCACTCCGGTGATCACTGAGGAAAGACCCATGTTGGAAGAGGGCCCCCACAGAGCAGGGAGAAGACCTGGCAGAGCTCCCTGAGTTGGGAGGGTGGCATCCAAGCACTTGTGGAAAGAGGTGTCTCCAGCTTTCCAGAATAATAGTCAACAAACTGTAAGTACTTCCTAGGGCCTGAAACTACATGAACAGGACAGCACCCCACTTGGCCTTTTCTCTCAGACTGTTCATAGCAGGTACTCCATCAAGAGCAATATTGAAAAAGCCTTTACACATCCCTGGACTTGGGGCACCCTTGTTGTTAGGAGGGATTTACTTGACTTGATTTTGTTAACATTGTATTGCTTCTTCTAGGGCAGGGGTGGGCAAAGTTCCCAAGCCCAAGAGCCACATATCAAAACTTTCATATCGTCAAGAGTCACAGGATACATTCATTGATCTCTGCTCCGTCTGGAGAGGGGGCAGCATGGCTTCCTGCAACCCCCTCACATCAAAGAAGTTGCTCCCAGGCAGTCTGGTGGGTTCAGGCAGCAGCAATGCCTGTGCAGGGCATGTTCCCAACTTCCCCCTTATGGGTGACTGGTAACTGTTAATAGTAGGGGGAGGGGGAGTAAGGGTTGGGCAGTAGGTTCTATAGGGCTTCCAGAAATCGGAGGGGGGGAGAGGAGCACATGCTCTCCCATGTCCCTCTCGCAAGTCATCAATGTTCCCGCTGCTCCTCCAACCCCCAGAAGACTCCAGCAGCAGAAATGGTGCTTGGCTCCTCTTGCTTCTGAGGGAGCTTCATGGATACACCTCCAGAGAGCCATTTCTGGTGAGAGCGACATTACAGGTTCCCAAGAGCTGCATGTGGCTCCAGAGCTGCCATTTGCCCACATCTGTTGTAGGGTGTTATACATTACTGTTGTAGAATTCTTAAACAGTGTCTGGAGTGTTTCTCCAAAATCTATAGTTAATACTGCCTGTGTAATGGTCCCTGGGTTATCTTGTAGAGCAGAGAAATCCCTGATGGGAAGTCCATTATTTGTACTCTACTATCCTTTATTCAATGGGTGTCTTTAGATTGCCACTGTTGGACCTGCTCCAGGGGTGACCAGCCCTGCATCCCCTGAGTGCAGCCCTGACAACACTGGGTTTAAACTGATCTGTTGCTGCTCTGCCTCAGAGTCCACCCACGTGGCGTCTGTCCTCCCCCACACCATAGAGCTGTGGGCCCTGCTGCCCACAGTTCTATGACATTGCCAAGGCAACCCCCAACCTGAAGTGGAGCTGCAGGGACCCATCCGCAAGTAGGCAGTCCACTGCTCTGCCCCCAGCTGGTGTCCTGGGTTTGGATGGCCTACTCTGCTTGTGGTGCTCCTGGATGTTCTGCAGCACTGCAGGCAAAGCTGGCCCAGAACAGGCGATGCCTGCTCTGCCTCTGCTCCACCCTGCACCCAGGCAGCCTGCCTTTAAGAGGATAGGCCACCCGGGGGTGAGGCAGAGCAGAGGCGTGGGTGCTGTCCATCTAAAAGCACACAATGACTTGTAGGACTCAAACTGCCAGAATCCAACAAATTTTGCTAAATAAATAAATAAACATAGTATTACATACAAACCCCCCCCCCCGGTGGAAGATCCCAGTAAAAAAAAAAAACCCAAAGTAACACAAGCCCCAGAGCCCCTCTCTAAGTTGAAATTGGTGCACCCAAAGAGGAAGGTTAGTATATCCTGCTTTTGAACCTTTGGAGAAGAAGAGGGGAGGGAAGGTTACATATACTTGTGTAAAATTTGAATACGTTATCCGTCTGCTTTGAGTTGTCTCTGCTGCTCGTTGCTGTTGGAGTATATTGGCTTGTCAATACAATGGCGTGGAAGGCTTTGAATTTTGTATCACGGTAGAACAGCACTGCTTCTATCTTGCTCTTTAAAATTTTGGGCCCTGCCACCCTCCTTTGCGTGCACACATACGGTGGAAGTTTATACCAATAAAATCTTTTGGCAGCTTGATTTCCACATTAGAGACATACTAATATAGCACAGTGTGGAAGACTGTAGAAGCAAGCAATATTGAGAGCAAGTTGGTACTGACAGATGTTTACCTTGGAATAGCTGTGGCATAGAAACCAATAATGTGTTATCCAGGAAATGGTTACAAGCTACTGTCAACTCAGAAAGTCTTCCCATAATTTGAAATATAAATGGAGATTTAAGGACTGTGACTTTAGAGACTAAATTAAAATGATTATGTACATAGGATTCTTTTAATGGCTTGTTTCCAGAGCAAAGCAGTAACAAGAATAATGACTCACAAATAACAGCATGCAACAGCCCTCTCAAAGAGTGTCCACTATCAGTACTTCCATCAAAGGCATCATTTTTCTTGATGCAAGTGAAATTATTAGTATTTTGAAGATCTGAGCCCAACTGCACAGTGGGAAAGTAAAGACCTTATTTAATAAGAATTTCTGAATTGAAAGCTTACACAATAGTACAGTTATCATGTAAACACTTTAAAACAGGGCATAGGAAGACTGTTCATTTTGGGGACACTACATCAGTATCCTACTAGCTGAAAAAGTTTATAAGGATCTGCACAGGAGATTTTAGTAGCACAGACCTCTGAAGAAGTATAGGGTTGATTGTATTCTGAGTTTCTATGTTGTACTTGTCAAAATTCCTCTGTGTTTGTCTTTCATTTTTGCCTCTGACGAGTCTGTCCAATTTCCTGTAAAACTGGTTAGCTGAGAAGTTATTTTAACAGATCATGAGGGAAATGCTAAACTCCTATTTAAAAGAATTTATTTATTTATTACATTTTTTCATTTATACAATTATTTATTTCCCGCCCCTCTCGCTCAAGCGACTCGGGGTGGCTCACAGTCACATAGAAACAATAAAAATATAGCAGTTATAATAAAAACATACATACAAAAATAAATTAAAAAATATAAAACCATATAGTCGGCATCAAATCCCAGTAATCCATGCACAGAATCCAATTCTTAACCCTTCCCACCCTTCCTCTCCACCCTGCCAAATGCCTGGCGGAAGAGCCAGGTCTTACACAGCTTCATCAGAAGGCAAGGAGGTCTGGGCTGAGGCGAACCTCTTCCAGGAGGGCATTCCAAAGTGGCAGCATGGCTGCCGAGAACGCCCTCCTGTCCGTCCGGACCTGTCGGAAACACGGGACCTCCAGGAGGGTGCTCCTGGGCGACTGCAGGGGCGGCCCAGCGATCCATCAGGTAAGCAGGAACCAGACCGTTTAGGGCCTTAAAGGTTAAAAACAGCACCTTGAATCAGACCTGGAAGACAATAGGCAGCCACAGTGCAGTGCTTGGAGCACTGGTGTAATGTGCTCTCTGTGGCCCCACTGGCCCGTCCCCGTAAGGAGATGGGCTGCCGCATTCTGCACTAGTTGCAGCTTCTGAAGCATCACCATAGGCAGCCCCATGTAGAACACATTACAGTAGTCTAGTCTCGAGGTGACAAATGCATGGATAAGGGTGGCAAGGTCCAAGTCTGAGACATATGGGCACAGCCTCCTCATCAGATGTAATTGGCAAAAGGCATCCCTGGGCACAGCCAACACCTGGGAATTCAGGGGCAGCTGCAAATCTAGGTACACCCCCAGGCTCCGTACACATGGAACCAATGGAGGGCGAACCCCGCCCCCCCGAATAACAGGAGTGTCCCCAAGATCCCTGACCGCACCCACAATCACCTCTGTGTTATCAGGATTGAGCTTCAGTTAGCTCAATTTCATCCAATCCCCCACAGTGGGTAGACACCAGGACAGCAAGGAGATGGCAGGGCCTGGGTCAAATGAAAAAGATAGATACAGCTGGGTGCCATCTGCGTATTGATGACAACGCACTCTTCAGCTGAGGACGACCTCCCCGAGCACCTTCATATACATATTAAACAGGAGAGGGGACAGAAAACAACCCTGTGGGACCCCACATGAGAGTGTCCCAGGAGACGATGTACAGTCCCCTAGAACCACCTGCTGTGATCTGCCAGCAAGGTAAGAACGGAACCACTGTAAAATGGTTCCGTCCACCCCAGCCAGGTCCCACAGGTAGGTCACCAACATCTCATGGTTCACGGTATCAAAAGCCACTGATAGATCCAGTAGAACTTGTAGGGTCAGGCGACCACTATCCTGCTCTAGTAGGAGGTCATCAACCAAGGCCACCAACGCCATCTCTGTACCATAGTCCGGATGAAAGTTCAACTGCGTAGGATCCAGAAAACCGGTGCGGTCCAAATGTGCCTGCAGCTGCTGGGCCACGACCCATTCAATAATCTTCCCTAAAAAGGGAAGGTTAGAGACTGAATGGTAGCTCGCCGGGGCATCCACATTGAGAAATGGTTTCTTAAGGAGGAGCTGAACCACAGCCTCCTTGAGGCAGTCTGGCACCCTCCCTTCCCGAAGGGAGGTATTAATAAGCGCAGCCAGTCCCAGCCCCAGTGTCTCTCTGGAGGCCTTAACCAACTAGGATGGGCACGGATCTAATTCATAAGTTGTGGCCCGAACAAACCCCAGGACATCGGTCGCCTCGGCAGATGTCACTGATTGAAACTTATCCCACAAAATCTGATCAGACAGGGCATTCCAACACTGCCAGTGCATCTGAAATGACGGAGTCGAAGTTGTGCTCAGTGCGAGTGAATTCTGGTGATCTGTACATTTCCCCAGCTGCTCCTAACATACATACTTATCAAGTGGGAAACTAGTTACAAATGTTTTATGTGTTTACATTCCATTGAGCACATTACTTGTATTTATGCACTAGCACCTAATGTGTGGGAAAACCACCATTAGGGCCTGCTGATTCTGGTCTAACATAAGCTGGTGTCAAAAATATTGCCATTGTCTTCTTACACTTGTTTTAAATAGGGGTGAAATATTAAGTGGATACATATTGTTTCTCTCTGTCCTCCTCTTCCATCTCTCTCTCTCTCTCAAACACACACACACACACACACTCACTCTCTCTGTCCCTCTCCATCCCTCACACTCTCTCACTCACGTACATGTGTGCACACACACTCTATACTGTCTCTCTGCACGTGCAGAATTTTAGGCGGCAGCAATTAGGACAATTGTCCAGAGCTTTACACTGTGGGGAGCTCCAGCAAGCTAGTTTAATGAAATATGTAAATTCACTGCAAATGTTCATAAACCTACCATATATCAGGGGCAGTCTGCCAGAGGAAATTGTGGATTCAGTTCTGTTAATGGTTTTGGTTCCACAATTTCTGGATTAAAATATGGATTTGTATTACAGATTCGTATTTAAATCAATAAAATAATATAAATTAATCATTTTTAAAAATAACAATTGTGCATGTGGAAAATGGCTGCTGGGCAATTCTGCGCATGTGTGTCCTTTTCCAAAATGGTGGTGGCAATGGTGCCACCATTTTGGAAAAAGGCAGCCAATCTGCACATGTGCAAATGGTCACTATGCATGTGCAGACTGGCTGCCCTTTTCATTTTGAGAAATAGGGATGGGCGAACAGATCACGGTTCGGGTTCGGCCATTCGGTTCGGCTGCGTTCGGTTCATCCGTTCGGTTAGTTCGCCAAGTTCGGGTTCGGCTCGGTCGTCCGAACAGGCCGTTCAGTTAGGCCATTTGGCTGTTTGGATGGACCGTTTGGGAAATGTTGTTATGGGTGTTTTTTTGTTTTTTATATGGTTTTTTTGGTTTTTTATTGGGTTTTATATGGTTTTCTTTTGTTTTTTTGTTTTTATATGGGGTTTTTTAATTTATTTTTTTAATCTAATATTATATGTATCTAGCTACACTAAATCTAACTTCTATTAACTATTCTAAATGCTATGAACTAAATGGATTATCTAATAAGTACACAGGCCTATTCCTACAAACACTAAAACTAAATCACTAACGCTATCTCTGTCGCTAAGCTAACTCCTACAGCTCTCTACATCTATCTAGCTATCTAACTAGCTATCCCCCCCATCCCATATATATATATATATATATATATATA
>QEPC01010335.1:4696475-4734180 GCA_003113815.1 Sphenodon punctatus | reverse complement strand
AATCATGCCATGTAGTCTGTCTGCCCGCCCAGGCTGCCAAGCTCAAAGCCTGCCTGATTGCTGCTCATGCCATGCTGACTGCCTGCCTGACCAGGTTGCTATTGCCAGTTCAAAGCTTGCCTCAGCTCGCCTGCCTGCCTGCCTCTCATGCCAAGCTGCCTTGACTGCCTGCCTGCCCACCCAGGTTACCAAGCTCAAATCCGGCCTGAATGCTGCTCATACCACACTTCCTGCCTGCCCCGGCACCCCATGATTGCTGCTGCCAAAGGACCCCACCCCCCAGGCCTGTATGCGGTCTGTGCAAAGGGTTCTGTACCCTGGCAACCAGCAATCCACTGTCTAACCACCAGCACCCACCGCCCACTGCCAAGGAGGCTGTCTCTCTTTCTCTCTGGCACACCCACACAGACACAAGCCCTGCCCCTCCTGGGGGGCTGTCTGCAAGTTGAGACCCTGCTGCTGGCACATCTTTGGGTTAATACCTAATGTGGTGCCAGGTGCTGCTGGTAGGGATCAACAAGCTGTATGAGATTCTGCCACCTGCCAGCCTGAACTTCTGCACAGAGGGATAAAAGATAGGAAAGTTCAAACAAAGCTCGTAACAATATCAACAAATATAACTTTTATTAACAAAACAAGAACAACAACATTATAAAACGAAAACCAAACATTTTAAACTAGAAAGAAAACTTATCTATCCATTTATTCAGTCTCTGGGCCTGCCCCCCGGAAGTTGGGGGAAAGGCAGAAGGGGTGCACGGGAGGTAGGGGCAGGGGGCATCACACCCGCCGGAATTTCATAACTGTGCTCAATGGCATAGTTGACGGCCCCTGCCACGGCCGCTTGCCAGTTGGAGACCGACTGGCGGAAGAGTTCCAGGTCGGCCATCTCGGTGGAGACGTACTTTGAGACGTATTCCGCGTATGCCTTCACCTTCTGTTCCTGCACCTTGACCGCCTGGAACCGTTCCACCAGTCGGTTCTCCATGTTGGCTGTTTGCAGCTGTAGGGCAGCCACAAAGTCCCAGGTGGGCCTCTCCACCGCCACCCAAAAGGCCTTGTCCTCAGCAGACTCCCGGGGCACGGGGGACTCCACATTGGGGCTGGAGGAGGGGGGAAGGGCTTACATGCCGGCGCTTCTGGGTTGCCTCCCCCCCACCCCCCGCTTCTTCTGGCAGTCTTGCTCGGGCTCCACGGCCATGCCACAGTCCTCCTTTCGCTTCACTGTCAGGCCATGGAGCTTTTGGGTGATTAGCCCCGATGTGGTCCCCTCTCTCTGCCTCCTTAATCTTTTGAAGCAGATCTAAAGAACATAAAAAGATAGGAACATAAGAAGTGCCATACTGCATCAGACCAATGGTTTGTGTCAAGCCCTGCCTGCATTCTGTCTCCTCTACAAGTGTGGGTGGGTGGCCAATATCTCTCTGCAGGGGACTTCCATTCCTAACAGGTCATAGGGCATTGGGCAATCCATTCCCTGTTGTTCTAGCCCCCATGCCTTACCTTGCAGACGGCATGTTTTCATGCTTCTCAAACCACTTCCAGACATTGGACCTTGTCCGCTGATTGTCTGGGGGTGGCACTGGCGAGTCTGATCTCCGCCTCATTGTCCTGCGTGGTGGCGTGGCACCAGTGCTGGGGCCGGCATCCGATTCGTCTCTGAAACAGGAACACATAAACAACACCTAAGTAATATCATGCATTTATTATACTGCCTCTAGTTCTCCCTCCTTGGGGTGCTAGGGATGGCAACGGCAGATGGTGACCCTGACTGGCACGTGCAAATCCTGCCCTCCTTGGGGTGCTGCTAGGGAGGGATGGTAATGGAGAGACCCTGGCTGGCACGTGCAAATCCTGCCCTTATTTGGGGGTGCTAGGTAGGGATGGCAACTGGAGAGTGGAGACCCTTGCTAGTGATGGTTGGCAGGCACATGTTTGGGTGGGGGTGCTGCTCGTGCTCGTGCCTGACTGCTGGAAGAGCCCCACACACTACAGTAACCTCTCTCTTTGTGGCAGATATCCACTGCTACCCGCTGATGCCCACTGTTTGTGCCTGACTGATGCCCACCACTCACGCACCCACCTGCACGCCAGTGAGCTCGCTCTAACGCATAGAGCCTTAAGTTTCTTGTCCTCAAAGTAAAAAAAAAAGTTTATAAACCTGGCAGCAGTGGCAACAGCACCTCCAGTGCCCACCGGCTCTGTCTTCTCCTCCACCACCGAAGGTCCAGCAGCAGCAGCAGCAGGAGGTACTTCTTCCTCCACCACCGGCTCCGCCACCTTGGCCTTCCCCCAAGCCCGGCGTTTAATGGTGGTGGCACTAGTCACCTTCTACTCCATTTTTTTTTAAAACAGACACACCCAACACACAGCACTCACCAACACTCACCAACCAGCCAAAACCAACACACACCACACAGCTAACACACACCAATAAAAAACGAACACCCAGCAGCCACAACACACACGCTCTCACCCACACAAGCACTGCACGCACTCAAATTTCCGGTTTCTGGCGCGATCACGGGCTCTCGTGATACTTTTTCCGAACGCCTGAACCGAACACAACCAAACCGAATGGCCGAACCTGAACGCGGCAACCGAACTGAACAGCCGAACTGAACAGGCAAACCGAACCGCGATCTGTTTGCCCATTCCTAATTGGAGCCTGTTGCTCCGTTTGTGGATGATGGGTGGAGGTGAAGCATGGGAGTGTGCATGCACGCACCTCCACCCACCACAGGTGCCATTCCTATGGTCGGCCCCCGTTCCCCCCACAACTGCTGCTGCATTTGCACTGGCGCCCCCCCTCCACCGCACACATATGTGGTGGGGGAGGGCGCCCATGTGAAAAGGCCCTAAATCTCCCTTGCTGCAGCTTGTACCCATTATGATCAATTATTCCCTGGGGAAACTTTTTATGATCTATGCCTTAGATGCGAGTAGTCCCCATTGAGAATGTATGTTGACTTGTGTAGGTCTTGATTCTAGACTAAAGGGTAGGTGAATATACCTTCAATGTTTACACTAATGGCACTTAGACTAACTATAGATCTGAGACTTAAAATATACGAGCATCTCACTATGACTGCAATCCTCAATGGTTTGAAGACTGCAGTCTGCATGCTTGAAATTATTTTCCTTAAAGACCATCATATTCATTCCCTTTTCTCTTGATTTTCCCATTGCTGTTCTGAAGGAAGACAAAGCTCCTTCCAGTGTTGGGAAAAGTGTTCCGAATTTCTTCTTCTTTTGAATTAGAAACCCAGGCTGCTGCTTCTGCTGCTTGCCTGGCATGCAGTGTGCAGTAGCTTCCTTGACATATGAGCATAATGACTAATAAAAATGAACTGTTCTTAATCAATTAGAATTTTCGCCCCATAATAAATATTACACTTGAATTAGAGACTGTTCCAAATTATTATTATTAACATTATTTAATTTTCAAGCTTCTTGAACGTGTTGTCTACTCCCGCTGCCTCGACTTCCTCTCCGCCAACTCCTCCCTTGACCCCCTCCAATCTGACTTTCATCCCCTTCACTCTACTAAAACTGCTCTCACTAAGATCACCAACGATCTTCTTGTGGCTAAATCTAATCACCTCTACTCCATTCTTGTCCTCCTTGATCTCTCTGCTGCCTTCGATACTGTTGACCACTCACTCTTGCTGTACTCACTTCACTCCCTTGGCTTCCATGGCTCCATCCTCGACTGGTTCTCCTCCTACCTCTGGGTAGGACTGGATCACCATCCTTCCTGTCCCCCAAGCCCATAGCTTAGGCTTCATCTTTGACTCACCCCTTTCTTTTAAACCCTACATCGACTCTGTTTTCAAATCCTGTCACTTCTCCTTCTATAACATTGCTAAGATTCAGGACAGTGACAGTGGCCCGGACAGTGCCTTCGCCCCCCACCCCACCCCCGACTTGGGTGGGAGCAGGGGGCTGAAGATATTGACTGAGGGGTGGGGTTTTATATGTATTGTGTGGGGAATTGTGAGTGTGGAGGGTTAACTTTTGGGTAGTTGTGGGGGGGTTCATTTGTATTTTTAGTTTTATGTTTTTAAGAGGCTTGGGGGGGAATGAGGCATGTGTTTTATGAGGGTGGGGGCAAGGGAATTCGGTTAGGGAGGAAATGGCTAAACCCCCCTGGTGAGAGGATGGGGGATGGCCCGTGAGGAAGGTGGGTGAGGCCTCCCCGTGAGGGGGGGCACTGCCCGAATGATAGGGAGGGGGGACTCCCTGTGAGAGAAGGAGTCCCAGGAAAGTGAGAGGGATGAGGGGGCAGGAGGGGGGTGGGCCTTGCCTCCTGGTGAGATGGGGGGGGGCATTGCCCAAATGACAGGGAAGGGGAACTCCCTGTGAGAGAGGGAGCCCCAGGGAGTGGGGTGGGGGGACGGGGTGGGAGTGGGGAGGGATACGTTGGGAAAAGGGATTGGGGGATGAGGGGGCGGGATCTCCCTTGCAGTCTGGATGGGACAGCTGGGGGGGCAACTGGGGGTGAGGGGCACGGCTATTAGGGTTGTGACAGGCCAGGGGAGATATGGTCCTAGGTGGAGGGGAGTAGGAGTGGTGAGGTAGGATAGGTGCCTCTTGCACGTCCTGCTTACCCCTCCACCAGCAGGTGAGCAGGTGGAACTTGGTAAGGGGCCCCCAGCCCGGTTTTGGTGTTGTTAAATGTGAGGTCGGTGGCAAATAAGGCAACAACGGTCCAGGAGGTAGTCTTGGACTATGCCGCCGATCTCGCGTGCATTACAGAAACCTGGCTGGACAATGAATCAGGGCCTATCCTGGCTGATCTTGTTCCGGCTGGGTATTCCATACAACACTAGCCATGGTCGGAGGGATGGGGGGCGGGGGGCGGTGTAGCTTTGATTTTAAAAGAGAGGTGGTGTGTGAGGAGGTATTCAGTGCGATCCATGGTAGGCACTGAAGGTCTCCATCTTGTGTTTGATTTGGCGGGGGACAGTTTGGGAGTGTTGCTAGTATACCGTGCACCTACCAGTATGGCAGCCTCCCTGCATGCTCTGGCGGAGGCTGTGTCGGAGGTGGTGTTGCAGTCCCCAAAGACGATAGTTTTGGGGGACCTCAACATTCACGCCAACGTGGTTCTCAGGGGAGCCGAGCATGAGTTCATGGCCACCATGGCAACCATGGGCCTGTCCAAGAAGGTCATCGGCCCGACACATCTTGGAGGACATAGCTTGGACCTCATGTTTTGCACTGGCCTTTTTTTTAATGTAAAATTTATATCCTGCCCCTCCTGCCCACAGGCAGCACTTTGAGGAGGGTGCTCCGTTAATGGGGGAAGATATCAGCAGTGCCCTTGTCATGGATGGATCATTACCTTCTGCAGAACTCCCTTCTAGCACATGTCTGCCCCCATAAGGGTGTGGAACCTATTAGTCTGTTCCCGGAGTCTGTTGGACCCAGTGTAGTTTCTAGGTGCTCTAGAGGAATTATTAGCCAGACTTAATGTACCAAATCTTGTTACACACGCAGTTCAAATCCTGCAAATTTCTGTGAGATAATCTACTTAAGGGCGAGGAGGATATCTCAGCAAGAGAGATCTCTATCCCACTTTTTGGGCACTCCATATTACTGAGCTCCTTTAACCGTGCTCTTATTTCCAGCCTTCTTTTGCTGGTCAGCCAGACAAATATTGCTATAGCGTTGGTCTCTTTCTTAGATGTCAAAGTAAACAATGATTCAAAAGCATCTGGGCCACGCTGTCCCCTCTGGTTCATACAATGGGGATGCAACCAGGTAGATCTCAAGATTCAATAGTACGGGCATCTCAGTATGAAATGCTCCACTGTCTTGACTTCATCCAGACTACAAGAACAGCAACGCAGCTCATATTTAACACCAGCATATCTATCCTCCACCACCGCTGTTTGGATAAGCTGGAATCTCAGTAGAGTATAGGATCTACGGAGGACCTTGCTTAGTAACTAATCCAAATAAGACTCAAATGCAACAGTATTCTTAATCACCTTTAACCATGGAGCTACTCTTCAGTTATGTACTATTGCAAGGTCCTCCTGTTTAGCTAGGTCCCTTAATCTACAGTCAACCTCTCTTTTGATCATCCCAACTGTTTTGGGGAGGAGGTACGCAAAGGAGAAACCCATATTTCTTAGAAGGAAAGCCAGGTACTTAAGCCAAGGATAAGTTCTAACCCTCCCATGCTCAAGTTCCTCCATAAGGCACTGAGTAGGCAATACTTCCCCACCTTGGGTCAAAAGTCTGAGCCAGTATCTAATAAAGGCCCTCTTTCCGTAATACTCAATAGACAGGAGACCTGTCTCCGCTCAGACGACTGCTCCCGGGACACTGTTCCCCACCCCAAGCAGTCAGCGCAGAAATTGGTTTTGCACCCTTTCCAAGCTCACCACGTTGGGGAATGGGACAATCTCCAACCCGAATGTCACTGAAGGACAGACCTTTAGTTAAAAAGTTTGTACAAATGTGGACAGTGGGAGGTTTTGTGACAAGTTTGCGGCCTTCAAAATGCTGCGTGCTGCCCTAGTTGCCTTATTAACCCTATTTTGGATACGATTGCACCAAGTTCCTCGAGTAGAATATATAACACCGAGGTACGTGAAAGAGTTGACTACGACTATGGTCTCTCCCTTGATTGCCCAGCTATGTTTAGAATGTTTCCCTCCTAGGGCCATGAAGTTGGATTTCCCCATGTTAATCTTCAATCCATTAGTTTCGCAGTACGTCATTAGATTTTCTATCAGTCCTCTCAAGCCTTTCTCGGTTTCAGAGATCAGGACCACGTCATCTACGTACTGGAGAGCATGTAGGGGGAAAGCCCTAATCCTAGGGCGGTTGAGATTTTCTGATTTTATGGAATCCACCAGATCCGAGACGTACAAATTAAACAACAGCGGGGCCAACATACACCCCTGGCGTACGCCTCTTGCAATCAGAATAGGAGAGCTCAATCTATTCATTTTCTCAGACCTAACCCTGGTTTTATTATTAGAGTATAATTGGACTAAGATTGTTAATAACCTATCATCCATACCCATCTCTTTCAATTTGGACCAGAGATTTCATCGTGGAATAGACTGAAATGCCTTCGTAAAATCTACAAAGGCCAGAAATAGTCTTCCCTTCCTTATCTTTGTGTATTTAAGGATAACATGCTGCAAATAGTCTTAGAAGAAATAGACTTCCCTTCCTTATCTTTGTGTATTTAAGGATAACATGCTGCAAAATATAACAGCAGTCCATTGTTGAGCACCTGCTTCTGAACCCAAATTGTTCCCTAGGTACAATCCTTCTCATCAACCCATTTTTGTAACCTTACAAGGAGCAATTTGGCCTAAAGCTTGCTCACAATGGAGAGAAGGCTAATGGGCCTATAACTGGCAGGGTTTGAGACATTACCTTTCTTATATATAGGTACCAGCCAGCTCTTGCCCCAAGATTCTGGGACTATGCAAGCATCCGGTGCTTACCTGGTGTTTGGCAGCTGTGAGGGACTGGATGAGGGTTAATCGACTGCGACTGAATCCCAACAAGACAGAGGTGATGTTAGTGGGTAAGTCAGTGGATGTGACGGCTCCCTCGATTGATGGGATCTGTCCCCCGCTGATTTCCCAGGTGCAGAACCTGGGGGTGCTCCTTGATGCGCAGCTCCGCCTGGATCTCGCTGTGGCGAGGAGTGCCTTCTGCCAGCTCCATCTGGTGCGGCGGCTTCAGCTGCTGATTTCAGTTCCAGACCTGGCCACCATCATCCATGCTTTTATTACCTCTCGGTTAGACTACTGTAATGTGCTCTACGTGGGGCTACCTATGGTGATGGCTCGGAAGCTGCAGCTGGTGCAGAATGCGGCAGCCCAGCTCTTGCTGGGACTGGGTTGCCGGGAGCACATTACACCAGTGCTCCAATCTCTGCACTGGCTGCCTATAGTTTTCCGAGCTCGATTCAAAGTGTTGGTCTTGACCTATAAAGCCCTACACGGTTTGGGCCCGGACTACTTGCGAGATCAGCTCACTCCCTGGGTTCTGGATCAGCCCCTGCGGTCGGCTGGGGGCGCCGTGTTGGAGGTCCCTTGGGTTCTCCGGGGGGGCCACACAGGATAGGGCGTTCTTGGTGGCCATGCCGTTCCTCTGGAATTCCCTCCCGGTGGGGGCCCGTCTGGCCCCGGACCTCCCAACCTTTCATAGGAATTGTAAGACCTGGCTGTTCCATCAGGCGTTTGGTGAGGGAGAGGGGTGATGGGTTGGATGGGGTGGGGGATTTGGGAAGGGGATTGGGTTTGTTTGGGTTTTTTGGCTATTATTGTTGTGAATATTTTAACTGTTTTATTGTATTTTATATTTATTGTTGGTAGCCGCCCCGGGCTGCCTGAGGCAGGAGGAGCGGGATACAAATTTTCTAAATAAAATAAATAAGATTCATCCTTTTCTCTCTGTCTCCTCTGACAAAACCCTTGTTCATGCCCTGGTCATCTCTCGCCTCGATTACTGTAACCTCCTTCTCACTGGCCTCCCCCACTTTCACCTTTCTCCTCTTATCTCCATCCAAAACTCTGCTGCCAGGGTCATCCACCTTGCCCGTCGCTTCAAACACATGCAGCCCCTCCTCTCTTCACTGGCTCCCCCTTCCTGAATGAATCCTGCACCAGCTCCTAGTCTTCACCTATAAAGCTCTTCACAACCTTGCTCCCCCATACCTCTCTGCGCTAATTTCCCTCAGTACTCCAGTCCTTGAACTCCACTCCTCCTCTGTCCCTTCTCTCGCCCTCCCATGCCTCCCCTGCTCCCCTAACTGCCTTCATCCCCTCTCCCTAGCTGCCCCCCATGCCTGGAACTCCCTCCCTGCCCACATCCACCTCCCTTCGTACCTTCAAATCCCTCCTCAAGACCCACCTCTTCTGCTCTGCCCTCCCTGACTCCTCGCTCCCCTCACTAACTCCTGCTGATACCCTCCATTCAGTGCAATCTGTTACCTGAGGTCTGTGTACTCATATCCTCACCTCATGGACCAGCCAGACATCATTCTCGATGTAACCAAGCCAAGCGCGTACACCTGGGACCTCGCATCTTCGTGACTGTTACACCCTTGTCTCTCCCTCTGTTCCCCTTCCTTCATCTTCCCCCGCATCTCTCAGATTGTAAGCCCTAGGGCAGGGACTATGTCTATTCCATTACTTTGTAAAGGGCTAGGTACACTGCTAGCATTATATAAATGCTTGATAATAATAATAATTAATAAATTATTATTACTATTATTATTATTATTATGTATACAGCATCAGTAATGTGCCTGGCACTGAACAGTTTTGATAAGAGACAAGTTCCTGTCCCAAGGAGTTTAAAACCTAAGAGAAGGGATAACAAAGGGGAAGAGCATATAGGGAGAGACTGGGATACATTCAGGAAGTTGGGATTGGAAGTTACAAGTGCACACATTTGACTGAGGATGAAAACAGACATGACGCTAACCACCCTTTAACCACCCTTGGTGGTCATTTATACATGTTGAAGGGCTGCATAGGGCACCAATACAGCCCTGCAACATGCATAAATAACCACCAGGGGTGGTTAAAGGGTGGTTAGCGTCATGTCTGTTTTCACCCTTAGTTATAGGGGAGGAGGGGAATCCTGAGGATAGACAATCATAAACAAAGAATCCAAGTGGGAAGGACAGAGAAAGGGAAAGCCCAGTAGATGTTTTTTAGGAGGGATTTGAAGGTCAGGAGGGATGGGGCAGCATTTATCCACATGACCTACAGCAGGCCCGATTGTGATGATGATTATGAAACCAACATATTTAACCCACATGAAACATACATGTATATGGTGTGAGTACTTTTATGTACACATTTCCTAGCCTTGTCTGATATCAGAGTTGTGACCTCAAAGTCAGCAGTGCTATCCGTTTTTAGACGAGTGGCCAATCTAGTGGATTTAAAAATCTACTTTTAGAAAAGTCATGCAGGGGGCTTTTAGACACACCAGAAGACATCTGGCCACCATTGAAACAGCTGCTTGTGCATTATTTTTAAAACCAGATTTATCAAACCTTGATATTGAGGTTTGACAAATCCGGTTTTAAAAATAATGCATGAGCTACTATTCCAATGGCAGCCAGGCGACTTCTGGTGCATCTAAACACCCCCCGTCTGACTTTTCTAAAGGCAGATTTTTAAATCTGGCCTAAGTGACAGATCAAATCAACAGAACAGATTAGCAACACAATAGGAGTGTCACTGCCTGAGAGATGTGGGAGACATGAGCTACCTGGTAAGACACAAGTCCTAGAAGTGGCGGAAGGGCCATTAAAAAACCATTTGTCATTTGAGAACAAAGGAGAGAGAGATTCAGGGTTTCCACACAACTCTTGTTTCCACAGAAGCAAGAAACTCTAGCCAGCCATCCCATCTCACTGAGAAATGGGACTTTTAAGCATACAACTGCATAGGGTAAGATTTAGCTTAGAAACTCACAAAGTAAGGTAGATTTGTATTTTCTTTATATTTTGTTTTATTGCACTCTTGTATCCAATCTTGCACTAATCTTAATTTTTGATTTCCAAATTAAAATTCTTTTAACTTCGTGCTTGTGTGGTACTGACATTGGGTGACACAGTGGAGGGGATTCTGTGTTCGAGTCTCAGACAAACTGTTTAATTCATTTTCTATGTTTTGGGAACTCTGAGGTGAGGATGACAAAGAGGGTTAACTCTTTACAGGCTAGAGTAATTCCTGAGGGAGTTATCTTCAGTGGGCACTGTAAGTGGGGAAACTGAGTCGCAGGCAACCTAGAGTAGGACAGAGAGCTTCCAATCCCATCACTGTGGTGAGTCAATGCAGTGAAAAAAAAAAAAACTGTGTACCAATGTGCAGGACTAACAGTTGAGTTGTCAGCTGCTGATGGAACCCGGCTCCTAGAATTGAGACAAGCAGGCAAAGATTGTGCAAGAGTGCTGTGTTTGTTTGTTTCCCCCCCCCCCCCATTTCAGGAGCCTAAGGGACTGTCCAAGAGGAGCTCAGAACAGCTAGTACAAGAGTGTAAAAAAAGAGGAATAGACACAGAAGGAAAAAATAATGCAGACCTTATTCTGTATGTCAAGATACATGCAGCACATCCCCTGCACACCCCGTGGAGGGCAAACACAGCTGCCACACTTCGGGCCAGTAGGGAGAGCTGGCCACACGGTCCCCTCCCCTGCAGCCATCAGCTTCTCCATGAATTAGGGTGGACTAAGGAGCTGGCCATATGGGGGCTGGATGCTCTGACTCCTGCTGCATTGCAGGATTGGCCCTGCTGCCAGTAGGCAGCTGGGGGTGGGTGGGAGAAGGAGCCCCCTCCCCCCCAAAAAAACTGATAATGGGGGAGGGGAGCCTAGGAGGAGCACCCATTTCCCCACCCTGTTTTTCAGCTGTCTGGGGAAGATCAGGGTGGGGAGAGGGGTGCACATATGCTGCTCTGGGCCCCTCCTCACCCAGTCAGGTGTCTGTTGGGGTGGGGAGAGGGGTGCCTGCATGTTCATCTGGGCCCCTCCTCCCCAATCAGCGGTTGGGCGGGTGGATCAGGGGAAGGGGACTAAGGAGGAGCGTGCACACTCCTCCCTTCTGCCTAACAGCTGATGGGGGCGAAGGGCCTGGGAGGAGTGTACACTCCTTTCCCAGAGCCCCTGCCCCCGATCAGCTGTTGGATGGGTGGGACGAGCAGAGCGCGTACCCTTTGCATGCATTGCATGGCTTGTTTGCCCAGGAAGGGGTAAGGCTACCCAAAGAGTGGTAGCCTCCCCAGCCTGTCTCATGTGGCTGCACCCCCTGAGTAGGACTAAAAACCAAACAAACCTCACATTCATAGCTTTGTACAGATAATTTGCATATTTATTCCCATGGGTCTTTGCATTGCAGCCTGGTGTTTATGCTGGTGGGCTAGTTTATTACTCCATCCAAATTCATCTTTGTCACCACTCCTCCCACCTGCCCTACAGCTGATGGGGGGGGGGGCTGGGAGTCCTCAGTTTCTTCCTCAGTTTCTTTGCTTCATAACTTTGGACACTTCAGGTACTTGGGTGGTGCTGCTTGGCAGGTTTTTTGAATTTCTGAATGTGAATGTGATTGGTCCCTATGCTGCAATCACATTCACCTTCTAAAATGAAATAAACCTCCCCACCACCAAATAGTACCACAGAAGCGATGGAAGAAATGAAATACCAAACAGGAAATACCTCAACACCGAAGCGTACACCAATACCAAACAAAAAAACACAAACACCATTACAAAGATTCTGAACAGCAAATGAAGCTGGAAGCCAATAATGCCACTTCATATTGGCTTAGCAAAACCAGATGTGACTATACCAAATTCAACTATAGTATCCATTTCAGCGGTGAAGGTTGTGGTCCTCCTTCCTCTTGGTAGCTCTTGCTTGCAGTGCCAAAGAAAGCGGGGTTGACTTGATCAACTACTGCCCTTTCCTCCCTTCCAGGTTCCCCTACTGGTGAGAGTTTTGCCTTGCCCTGCCTTTCTCGTTCTTCTTCCTGGTTTTGACTGGAGCCCCAGCTCCACCCCCAGTGGCACCCGCTCTGCTTGCCTGAGCTGAGGTGCTACCGGGCGGGCAAGCGGGTAGCAGTTGCAGTAGCCGGGGGGGGGACTGGCTGGCGGGGCGTTACCTTGATAACAGGAAGCCGTGGTAGCCCCCGAGGGGGGAGGCAGAGGCGATCTCTCTCAGTCAGAAGCGCAGAGAGGAAAGCAACCTGCCCTGGAGCCGATCCAGGAGCAATTGTGTGTTTAACCCAAGCCCATATTATAGTGGCAGGAGCAGCGGCAGCGCCGAGCAAGGAGCAGTGTTTGCTGAAGAGACACGCAAAGCTCAGCTTTGGAGAGCAGGGGGGCTCCCTTCCCCTCGCTGGCTGCGCCCAGTCCTTCCCCCCTCGATTTCCAGGTCCACCCGCTTCCAGCAGCACCATCTCTTTTGCCTCTGGGCGGGTTGGCTTGGCAGGGGTCGCTTCTCTTCCTCAGTGTCTCTCCCCGCCCCCTCTCTGCGCTGGTGGATGCCGCAGACCCCGGAGCCCGAGAGGCCAGGAGGACGTGTTGGGTGCGTTACGTTTATTTTTTGTAGCTTTCTCTCCCTTTCCCAACCCCCGGTGGTGATTGCGAGGCGTACGGGGGTGGTGGCTGGATCCCTCACTGGGGCTCGTGTGCTGTTAAAGGTGTCTGTGTTTCTCTACCGTGTCTGTGCACGCACGCATGTTGGGCTGCTCGGCTTGATTTAATAATATCAATCCTGGACATTGGTGCTGGAGGGGGGGCGAGCGGCGCTTCTTTGAATGGGCTTTCCTTTATTTAATGTAGCCACTGCCTCCTTGCCCTCCTAGTAAGACGGGTACAGAGGAGAGGCGGGTACCTGGCGTGTGCTTGGCACAGGGGGCACCAGGGCTAAGTGACATAAGCAGGTGTAGGTGCATGGGCTTCAACCTTTGTGCCCCCCACCTCACTTTCTCTTCCAGGTAAAGCATTTGGTGCCTGTTTGTTGCTGATGGTTTCAGAGGAAGGTATTATGCTGGAGAGGCCTGTCAGGCTTGCTGTGTGTGTTGCTGGGGTGAGGGTGGCATGGCAGGGGGGTGAGTGAGCAACGCCAAGGATTTGGATAGGAAAGCTGGCCAGGGTCGTGGGAGCTATGAGAGTGACTGGAGACTAGGGCTGTACGGATTTTATTTTTGGAGGTGGGTGTTGTTACTCGTTCTTGTAAGCAGTTGGGATAACCATTGTGAAAGCACTGAGATTCCCCTCTCTCCTTTTGGATTTTTTTAAAATCATTAGAGTTTGCTTTAAAATTGATACTACGGACTTGGGGAGGGAGAGGGAAAGAGGTGAATGGGAAGGGGCAGCACTGGTGGGTGCCCTAAAACGAAAGCTCACGCCCGAGCATTGTGGCTTCCGGTTTCAAATCATGGCTGAGCGTGTGGGGTTTGAACAGCAACAACAAACTTCTCCTATCTCAGCACCGTGCTCAAGCCTGCAGCTCAAGAAAGCTGATACAGCCCAGGTGGTGACGCATGGGTACTGCGTTGATCCCCCAATCTGCCACTGGGGCATGTCTCACCTGGGATCCCAGTTCCCAGCCACTGACACGTTCTTGCCCATGTGTTTTATTAGAAAAAAAGAGAGAAAGGTAAAAGCTGGATTCTGCATGGTTCCTCCTGGATCCCAATGATTGTTTTTCACCAAGTCCCACAAATGTTACCATCTAACCATAGATCACACACCCCTGCACTAAATGCACCCCAAAATTCCAAAGTCCAGTGCTGCAGTGGCAAAACAAACAAACAAAACCTGGATCTGAAGCATGGTTTATAGTTTTTGTTTTCTACCCACTGTCCCACAAATTTCACTAACTACAGAATAATATACATAACACATGCTGAATGCATGCACTGCAAAAATCTGGAATCCAATGCATTGCAGTGCCACAGCAGTGAAAAAACGATCTGAGGCATGAATCCTCATGGATCTTGGTGGTATTTATCTAATTCCCCAAATGCCCGCCATCTAACTACAGAATGCCTCCCCCTGCACTGAATGTACTGCAAAAGTCCATTCTACTGGGGGTGCGGGGGGGAACGTTTTGTTTTTTGTTGTTTTGCTCGGTTCCACTAATTCCACCATCTAATCCTGCTACATTGCATGCACCCCCAAATTCTGGAAACCAATGCATCCCAGTACCACAGCAGTGAAAAAACATCCGATCCAGAACTTGGATTTTAATGTTTTTCACCTAACCTCATAAGTTGTTGTTGTTATGATTATTAACATTTGTATGGTGCTTTACAGAACAATAAGATAGACACGGTCCCTGCCTACGGCTTACAATCTACAGTGCCAGGTACATGACCGGCGCTATATACATGTTAATAATAATAATAATAATAATAATGAAAGGGGACATAGGGAGAGACAAGGGATGAGTTACATTCAAGTGGATGCGAAGTCTCAGGTGCACGTGCTTGGCTTGGTTGCGGTTAGGCAGGAGTCTGTGGGGAGGGCAGACAGCAAATATTGAAAGGAAAGTTCTAACAGGCATTGCCTAACTACAAATCCCACCACACTGAGTCCACTAAAAATTCAAGAATTTGACACATCTCACTGTTGTAGTAGCAAAACACAACAGCCCCGCATGGGTCTTTACGAATGCTAGTGATATTTTCATCCAGTCCTACAAATCCTAGTGATATTTGTATCCAGTCCCACAAATTCTAACCCCCAACTTTAGATTACATTCCTCCACACTAAATGTGCCTCAAAATTCCAGAATCTGATGCATCCAAATAATACAGTTGTAAAAAAACGACAACACCTGGATGTGAGGCATGGATCCTCCTAGAACCTAGTATTTTTTTTCACTTGGTTCCCCAGGCTCTGCCACCTTACTATAACATACATCCTGCTGCACTGAATCCACCCAGAAATTCCAGAATCTGATGACCGAAAGCTTCTAGCCAGAACATGAATCCTAGTGAAGTTTACATCTAATCCCATAAATTCTGCCACCTAAATATAATCACGTGCCCCTGCAGTAAATGTTCCCCCAAATTCCAGAATCAGCTATGTTATCTTAGCTGTGCCACAGCAATGTAAAAACCTGGATCTGGGGCCTAATGATTTTTTTCACTTGATACCCCATAGTCTGCTGTTTAGCTACAGGTTATATCCTTCTGCACTGAATACACCCAAATATTCTGGAATCCAATTAATCCCAGCACAGCTCATGTGCAAAAAAACTGCTTCTAAAGCATGGATCCTGATGGAGACAACTGCCTTTTTACCTAAACCCCCAAATTTCTTCATTGAACAACAGATCACACTGCCCATGCTGGCAATAGAATTTGTGGGGTTGGGTGAAAAAACTCAGTTAAGACCTATGAGTATCCAAGCCTTGAATCTGGGTTTTCCCCCTGCTGCAGCACTGGAATGCATTGGATTCTGAATTTTGGGGTGCATTCAGTGTGAGAGGATGTGATCTGTAGTAGGATAGTGGCCTCAGAGGAAGGACTGGATATAAGGGCTGATTCAGATGTGCGTTAAACATCACTTACAGGTGCCAGTGGTGGGACGCAAATGCATGACTTTGATAACGTCTGAAAGGCGTCGCGCGCATGGTTGAAGCTTGGAGACCCACTGACTCGTGTGCTCTACCGATCTGTTTTCTTTCAGGAAGATAGAGCTCACATGTCAAGTGCGCCGACAAGCTTCAGTCATGCGCGCGGTGCCTTTCAGACGTCATCAAAGCTGTGCATTCTTCGCATTTGCATCCCGCCACCGGCACTTGTAAGTGCTCTTTAATGCACATCTGAATGAGTTGAAGTAAAGAAATAAATTGTAGGATCAGGTGAAAAAATAAAAAGGGATCCATTCACTGCTGTGGTATTTATGTGTGTCGCATTGTAGAACATTTGGATGCATTCAGTCCGGGGAGGGATGTATTCTGTAGTTAGACCATGGAATTTGTGAGACTGGGGAGCAAAAAACACAAGGATTCATTAGGACCTAGGCCTTGGATCTGTTTTTTTCACTGCTGCACCACTGGGATGTGTCAGATTTGGAAATTGTGGGATACATTCAGTGTGTAGAAATGCTGATATGTTGTTGGATGGTGAAATTTATGGGGTTGGGTGAAAAAATCACGAGGAACCATAAGGATCCATGCCTCAGATCTACTTGGGTTTTTTTGCCACTGTGACGCCAGGATGATTTTGGAATTTTGGGGTGCATTCAGTATGTGTGGGTGGGGTGTTCTGTACTTAGGGTGTTAACTAATGAAACGATAGCCTGCTGGAGTCTGGGTTCAGTCCATGCAGCCCCCACTCAACCCCAACTCACACGTTTAGTAGGTAGAGCTTAATAAATGGACAGCCCCTTCATGTATTTCTTGTGTGTTTGGGCAGCCCCCACTCACAAGTTTAGTGGGACAAACCTAATACATGAACAGGCATTCTTCCCCGCCACGCTCTGCTCACCAAACCCTCCTTCCCATTATCCCATCCCCTGCTATCTATCCAGCGCTGTCATGTATCCTGTATATAGGCATATATGTTTGACCATCTGTGTTTCAGTTATTGTATGATGACTTCTTAAAAGAACTGTCGTATAGTGACCTTTCTACTGAACTCTTGACCAGATACTGGAAAATCAGCCTGTATACTGGAATAGACAATATAGTCAAGTCTGTCTCTCAATGAAATTAACAGTTTCTGTTGACTAAGTCTCCAGATACCCGAGTCTCAGGCAGGGCAGGAAAAGTCCTTGTTTGTTTGGAGTTTACTCATTATTAATCCTATCCATATGATAAGCAACCTGTTTAGTATGTATCAACAGGCTTCTTACTATGTATTTTGAGAAAAAACCCTCCCTGTCAGCAGTTTTGACCTGATGTCATTTTTAGCTAACCTCCAAGCATCTTTCATTCTATAAGAAGAGAGAGGAAAGATAGATTTTTCAGAAAGCTTCCTTTCCTGAAACTTCTTTCATCTGGCAGAATGGGGAAAGGACTGGGTAATATGTTATATCCTATATGATGCATTGAGTCAACCATAGCAATAATACTTAGAGCATATATTATATCTTATAGATGTTAAGATCTTTGAATTTGTAACAGAGCTGTTCTCTGAACAGAAATGTCTTTCTAAGTCATGTACTTTTAACTGACACTGTTTCTTTTGTACTATGTCTTTATTTGAACTTAAGTAAACTATTGCTTCATATTTTATAATATTCATAAGTCTCATAGCCTCATTTATATAAATGAATTGGTCTTTACTATACTTTGCTGAGCTGGCTGGCTTATTAGCAAAGTGTAAACTCGAATTCCACATATTGGAAAAGAGCACCCTATATCCAGACTAGATCATGTCAGGCCTGGACCACTAAGCGTATTTTCCTTTTGGGGAAACCGAGGCACAATGTGACAACTACTATCTGTCCCCGCCCACCCATGGAGGTGTATACCTGGGTTTACACCTACCAGCACTTGGTGGCTGGAACTTTCCCTTTGCTATGCACAGAATGCTGAGGTTATTTTAAAAAATTGCATACTTTATTGAGTACCTATAGTGAAAATTGAAAGTGAAAGTAAAAAATTCAAAGCAAAGGCCATTGTTCTTTGCATGTGCTCAGCCCAGTGTCTTGCATTCATGACTGACAGCGCAGTTCACAGCTCACTGGCAGGTAGCAGCAAGCAGTTGTATTGGAATCTTACTTCCCGTGGAGTTGGAAATCCCTCCCAATTCGCATAAATCCCCAGTCAAACATACACCTCTTGTATTCCCCTCTCCAGAATCTTCAGCATCACCATACAGTTGGGGTTGAAAACATCCCCACTTACCAGGGCAGTCTGCACTTCTGGAAGTGTCGAGACCTTGTATAGGCCAAGAAGCTCTCCTTCAGTGGGTTCATATTCCCTATACACCGAGCCACTTTTTCCTCTCCGAGATTTAGCTCCACCATCCGATCGAAGCATTCCCACTGGCTCCTTGGGTATCCTCTTGCTGTTGTCAGGGCAGTTATGAGGAAAATGACAGGGAAGATCCAGCCTCTGTTAGCGACTTCCTTACTTCTGGCAGTGCACAAACGTCCCAAAAAGTCACGGTCTCCATCTTATCCCACTCTTGCAACTTGTCTGGGGTCCCACTCTTGCATGCTGCTGAACTTTGAACTAAGTGGGGTTGTGCAGTGTCTGCTGTCTGTCAGTTATACATGGAACCTCATTGTGTACATGTTCCACCCCTATGAATGTATAGCCAGCGGATGGGTTTGATAGTCCTCTCTGTACATCAGGCCTCACCCAAATATCAACAAAGGCCATCACACCCCAACTTCTCTTGGCCCTATACCCTGAGTGGCCACAGCGCCTACAGATAAAAGCTGAAGCCATTGGGCTTTCCGTGGCAAACAACCTGCAGCAAAAGCGTTATGACCCCTCATGCTCGTTGCAAGCAAAATTGTTACTTTCAAAAGATAAGAAAATATAGGAGTAGCTTTTAACCAATGGGTAACTCTATGCCCACATACATTCCGAGCATAGTGATCTTCACTAACTTGCAGATCCCTAGGGTTGCCACCTATGCAAACTTTTAAGGAACACTTTTATGAAAAATGCATGTTGTAGGCCCAACATTCAGTGCCCGCCCCCCATCCTAATCAAAAAATGTCATGCTTCAGTAGTGGTAACAGATGTAACATTTTTACATGACTTGGTGTGTGCACTAACGTGCCTGTTACATGCATTAGCAGTGCTGGTGCAACACAAACACACCCAGCTTTGCAAAACCCTTTTCAACCATAGTAGCCAATAGCTGGGTGTGCAGCTGGTCCTGTGATAACACATGACCAGTAGTTTCTAGTACTTGCTCACGTGCGGGCACACAGCCAATCCTAGCTAGGCAGCCACCCAGCTGTGTAAACTTTTAAAAACATTTTCTCTTCTTGTTCCAGGGAATACACCTCTGGCGGTTGGATTTGTAGGCAGAGAGAGCCTGGGATGGAACACTGCTGCTAGTTGCCTGTGAACACAGTACAGGAAACAAAAAGCCACATAATTTTAGATAGCATAAGAATATCATTACCTGGGCCTTACTTTGAGCCCATCATTGGGCTGGAAGCATCATTATAGAAAGGCAAAAATAAAGGCAATGCAGGCCACATCAGCTATAATGAAGTTCCATAGCACTTATGCTAGGAAATCGTTGTTAGATACCATCAAGGTCTATAAGGCAAAAGTGGCTGCCCAGTTGTTTTATGGTGCTGAGCTCTGGGGCTGGGCGGTGGTGGATTCTATCAATGTCCCCCAAAATAAGTTTCTCCGCCACCTTTTGGGACTCCCCCAGGCTACCCCTGTGACTTTTTTGAGGTTGGAAACTGGATTGCTTAATGTGAAAACAACTTTGGCTCTGAGATACTGGTTTAAGATAATAACCGCGTCCCCATTAAAATATATGAAGCTGTGTTTGCTGGAGGACATGGGTAGATCTGCTGTTAGGCAAATCACTTGGCTGAGATAGGCTAATTATACTTTACACAGAATAGGTTTGGGCTACCTCTTGAATACCAATGAAAGATTGGTTACAGAGAGAGAGAGAGCCATGGTCTCCCAGAGGCTGGAGGATATTTCTTGGCAGGAGGATATGGCTGCTGTCTAGGATGGCACCCTGTATCAGTTATGGAAGGTTCACTTGGGTATGGAAAGTTATTTAAAACTAGATTTGGAATGGCCTTTGGTTAAGGCTTTGTCCAGATTAAGAACTGAACAAATGCCATAGGCAATGAGTAGGGGAAGGAGGGAGGGCGTTTCCAGAGACCATAGGCTTTGCTCGTGTGATTGGAATGTGGTGGAGGATACTGTATATTATGTTCTTGAGTGTCCTTTGACACAGAAGTATAGGGACCAATACATCCCCTGTGAGAAGGACTTCCCTTGCCATTATTCCTCGACAGAAAAAGTAATTTGGCTGCTCCAACAGCATGATCCAACAATAATTGGAAATAATCTTTGCCTTTTAAATTAGAGGCAGATAAGCGTTCTAAGAACTGAGATGAGCTGTGAAGCCCTTGCGGACCGATTATTATAGGTTGGATCCTTATATTAGTTTTATCTCTTGTTGGAGCTCTATTTTATTTTATTTCATTTATAGGTTTTATTATTGTTATATTTCATTTCATTTTTAATTTGTATCCCGCACTCTCCCGCCCAAAGGCGGCTCGAGGTGGCTCACAACAGCAAATAAATACAATAATTGGGGTTTTTTTCCCATGCAGGGGAACCCAACAATCAAAGCAACACACAAATACAGCAACGCTAGGGCCTATATCCCACACAGGGGGACCCACCATTTCAAAAACAATACACAATCAACACTCTTCCCCGCCCCCTAATAATAATAAATAATTACATCTTACCCCCTCCAATTATCCTCTGCTATTATCAGTCCTAACAATCCCATCCTGTTCACATCAGGGACCTTCTACAATACATCCTTCTGTCTCCTGCTGCCACCAGGGGACATCCTCCCTCTCAACCCCTCTCTCACTGGGTTGTATGTATATATGATTGACTGTATTACATGCTTTGTTTGTGGTTGGTACCGTTGGTATATTTTTGCAATGGCCATATGGCTATGCAATCAATTAAAATACATATTTTATATAGCAATCAATGGAAGCATTTATCATGCAGCTGTGTAAGTGAAGTCCCCCTCCCAGGTACATTAAATTACCATAGTTGACTAGCTGTCATTCTGAGCCATGACCACAGTGTGGGAAAGCCTGCGGAAGTTGCTCCTTAGAATGTAATGGCTCAGGAAAAGTGAGTTTCAGGCACGTGTGCTACAAAGCAGGGCAACCTGGGAAATACATGTTTGCGCTGGCCTTTTAAGGTGGACATCGAGTGAGAGCAGAGATGGGGCAGGAAGCAGTCGCTCCTAGGAATGCTCTAGGATTTTTGCCCACGGCTCTATGTGCTGGTGGACCTGTACACGCACGAGGGTACATGCAGCCTAATTGACAGAATGCAACACGTGGTACATTAGCCTGCATTTGCCTTCATGATAGGTTCTGCATACTCGGAGACCTCGTCATGAGTGGGGATTGTATGTCTGATGTGTGGTGGCCACATGACTGATGGGGGCATACACCAAATAAATAACCAGGTGGACACCAGCTGGCTATCATCTTATTATTAACACCCATAGACTGTAGAATTTGCTGCTGAGGCTAATAAACACAGTGGGTGAAATACTGGCTCAGTTGAAATCAATGGGAAATACCTAAATGGAACCAGGATTTCATCCAATATTGTCTCCAAGGTATATAGAGCAGTGTGGCACATAAAAGTTTACACATTCTGGACAATCGTGCCTATATATTTGAAGCCCAACAGCCCTATCCTCAGTGTATTCCAATGGTATGAGCTCTATTCATTTCAGTGAGGCTTGCTCCCTGCAGTACGCTTTAAGGATTAGGTGGGCATCAAGATTTGTATAGATAGTGATTTTACTTAAACACAAGTTGACTAGATTTGACCAAGTTGCTAGTTGTGCAAGTTGCTCTCTCTTGATTGGTTGGCCCTTCCTAGTGATTCCAATAAGAAGGAAAGTGTTCTAAAACTTTACAAGTGTGTACTAATAAAATTAGGACATTCCAGGGGTTTTGCTGTTGCTTTATTTAGTAGACACCTTAATTAACTGCAGTCTTGACAAGTGTTCTTGACTCAGGCAAGAGTGGATTCATTTTATTTATTGGTTAGTGCTGGCTGATGAACTGAAAATGAACACCCAAACAGGATTTTGAATTAACTCCAAGGCAGTGAATAATAAGAACTTTCAGACCTAGTGTCAACAGCAGGTTATCTGCTACTTACTTACATATTTCTATAGTGGTTTATGCAGCCCAAAATTTGTATTTAAGCCATTGTTTTTTTGATCCAATATAGTTATGCATTTTAATTCCCAGACCTGTATTTTTGAGGTGCTATACAGGTTCCCTTTCAGGACAAGAATTAAAAGACCAGACATGTAGTTATTGTTTTGAGAGAAGTGAACACCCATGGGTGAATCAGTGTTTTTGTCAATAATCTTTTTCTGTTCATTCATTTGGTTTCACTAACATAGTTTCTATTTGGGTATTTCATGCATTCAGTGGAGTACGTTGCTGTGGTTGTCATGTTTTGGTCATTTGTGTTTTTAAGGTTTTCCTTGTGAGGTGATGTGTTTCCACATCTCCAGATACTGTAGCCTTCAACTGTTCAGTTGTGATGTGAGGGATTGTATGTAGTGAGTTGACTACCCCATACCATGGGGTAATGACGGGCAGCTACTCCATAGTAATGGGCTACTAGTAGTAGCTGTCATATGTGAACCCTATGTAGAAATTTTTTTTTACTGTCCAGCCTGCAGCAATCTCGTAATCCTCTGCTGAGGGTTACCGCTTCCTTCAGTGCTCTGAGGAGGTAATGAGGTTGAATCTTGGGATAGCCCTCACCACACGTGCTGCAGTGACATCTTGCTGAATGTGTGTTCGTTTCAACTATCTGAAGGCAACCAAGGACAAGTCCCAACTCATGCAGGGTGTGTCTTCAGTCAGAGCCCAAAAGGCGGAACAACAGAGCTCTGAGTAGCAAAAAGTCCATTACACCTGGGTCTAAAGACAGAATTCCAAGTGGCGGTGTCCTGGCAAGGACCAATGCTTGGCTGCATATTGCTGGGACAATACGCATAGATGTGGCTCAAAGCCTCAGCATAAAGACACTACAGTGTGCGATAAGTTCTAGTGCACAGACAAAATCCCTGCTGATGGATAGAGTGTAGTTCCCATAAAACAAAGGGGCAAAGCACTCTTTATTTATTAATTCAGCTTCTATGCTGCCCCCTCCTGCCACATACAGAAGTCTCTCAGATCAGGATTTTTCAGGTGCTAAGGATGATCTACGGAAACTAACTGGGTGTTAATAAGCAAGCCATATTTCTCTAGGTACCAGACCGAACAATCATTGACCAGAGCCTTATAGACGCAGCATTCAATGCAATCAGCTGAAAAGTCATGTTATAGGGCTCAGACCCAGACTAAGGAATGGGAAGAATGATGGCTGTATAATTCCACAGCGCCAGAAACTCCCAGTTCTCTCAGATCTGGTGGCACTGCTTTAACAGGAGGTCAAGAAAGGCAGGAGACAGCTGTTCCAGCATCTCATGGTGAATATCATGCAGCCCTCAGCAGTGTTTGAGCATCATAAGTCTTTATGTTGTGGGGACTCAAAACCCAGCAGGAGGCGTCTCTTCAGTCCTGTATTTTATGGGAAGAAAGTCAGCAGAGTAATTACCTGAAGTGGAGTAATGTAAGAACTTTTCTCCATTGGGGTTAGCTATGCCAGGCAAATGTACCGCCATGAATCTTTGGTATTTTAGTACAAGTATGGAGTGGGACATACAGCATAACAGGCAAAGCAGGCAAGCAGAGACTGCCCTGTCAGTTGTTCTCCAGAGTCTGCTTTACTTTTATGTGAAAAGTTCTCCGACACTTATGGTTGCAAAGAGAACATTCAAGATATGAAACAAGCTAACTGATGCAGAGATACCTGCCTGAGTTTTCAGAATAGCTTTACAGTCTTTTGCAACTTTGCAACTCTTACTTATCCCACACCCCGAAAGGAAGACACAGGGTGATTTCAGACGATATGCGTCTGACATTCACCCCGGCTGAACCACAGTCAAACACGGGCCGCGTTTGACTGTGGTGAACGTCTGTTGGCTCGCCGCCAGATGTGCACCACAGTCAGACACGGCCTATGTTAGTATTCACCACACTTCTGGACCGCCGGACTCGAGGAGGTCGAGAAGTGTGGTGAAAGGCCACCACGGCCGTGGTAATGTCTGGTTACTTACCGTTTACCGCGGTCAATGGTATTCGCCCCTGCCTAAATCCTTCTTCATGCTGGTGACCAGGTGCAGACCTGTGTCAACCAGCAGGTTGTTCTCTCCCAAGTGAATTACCAGTACGTCTGGATGCGGTTCCTTTGCAAGTGCGTGGACCAACGGCAGGAACTGGGCCCATCTCATCCCACTCCGGCCCTTCCACGACACTTCCACCAGGTGGCCCAGGCCCAACTGGGTTCCCCAATACGAGCATCCAGCTCGTTTGCTGGCCCAGTACACGATGCTGTGGCCTGCTATCACGATTCTCTGCTGCCAGACAGGCAGCTCCCTTCCTACGAAGGAATACATACATGTTAATTAATCCGGTCTCTCTTCGGTGGCTCCAAACTTTTGCTCCGCCACTCTACCTCGATCCCCCCTTTCTCATAACTGGACCTTACGAATATAGGCACGGTACGCCCCAGACTTCCACCGCCCAATCATCTTAACCTCCCGCTCAGACATCCCGGCCGCAGCCACACAGCTAGCGGCACCAATCCTGAATGAATGGGAGCTGAACAATTGCTCCGGTAGCTTGAGCCTCCGCAACGTTTTCCTCATCACCTCCGAGAACTGGTACCTAGTAAGTCTTGTACCATTCTCGTGGATGAACAACTGCCCACTGCCCTCAGGGCGCGCCTCCAAGTATGTTTTGAGTGCCCTCGCTGGGCAAAGTTCCGCCTCCCCTATCCTTGCCAATTTTATCAACTGGCCTCTCCTGCATTGGTCCGTCTTGAGTCGTCGCATCAACACAGACAACCCTTCAGCCCCCACCTGGATATCTTCTATCCCCACTACCAGTCCCCCCGGTGAATGAGCAGAGGCAGCCGCTATCTCAGTGACCCGAAATGCCCCCCAAAACGCGAGTTTAAATGAACTTTGGAACAACCTAACCTCAAATCCCGAAAAACACACCCCGAGGAGATTCTGACATACGTCGCGCAGTATGGATGGCGTAATGGGCCGCCTCCCATTGCTACCCCTCGGTGACTCCCGCTGCCATCCCTCCAACATTCTCCTCACACACACACACCCGTTCGATGACTGAAAACCGGCCAATTTGTTCTAAAATGCGAATGCGACCAACTTCCCCGCAATCGTCCCGGCCAGCCCCCTTTCCCTTAGACAGATAACATATTGCAAGGTCTGCGCTTCTGTAATTGGGAACTGGGTCCCCCACTCCTTTTCTTCTCTAAAATTCTGGAACTCGTTCAGTGACTGCAAGTAAGCTGCTCTTGTGTGGGGGGCCAATGATCCCTGCACCGCCTGGAACATTGCTACCATCCAATGCTCCATATTCCCAGTGGAAGATCCTCCAGCTCCTTCCTGGCCTCCGGCGCCAACTGCCTGAACCGCTCCATCTGTTAGCGAGAGAGTGCGTTGACTATGCTGTTGTCAATACCCGACACATGCCTGGCTGTGAATAAGATATTATTCTGCAGGCACTGCCTGACGAACACTCTCACCAACCCTATCACCCTCTTGGAATGGGACGATAAGGAATTCACCACATGCACCACCGCGACGTTATTGCACCAAAACAAAATTACCTTGTTTGCGAACTCGCTTTCCCATATGTGGACTGCTACCACTATGGGGAATAATTCAAGAAAAGCCAGGTCTCGTGTCCATCCCTTCCACACCCACTCGTCTGGCCAAGGGGCTGCTGACCACCTGCCAGCCCAGTACGCCCCAAATCCCAGTGATCCCGCGGAATTGGACTGGACCTGAAGCTCAGCCTCCATTAGCCACCTCTGCCGCCAGATGCTAACTCCATTAAAATTCCGCAAAAATTGGAGCCACGTCTTTAAGCCTTCTCTCATGTCGACAGAAATCCTAATGGTGCAGTGCCCTGGTAAATTGGAGCCCACTTTCTCTTATAGCCTAGATAGAAAAGCCCTACCAGGCGCCACCGCACAGCATGCAAAATTAAGGCTTCCCGTCAATGCCTGCAACTGCTTAACTGTCGCCTTAGGGCGTCCCAGCAGAGTCTGGATGTCCCCGGCCAGGGCTTTCAACTTGTCCACCAGCAATCGAGACACCTGCTGCTCCGTGTCCAGCTCAATCCCCAAAAATGTCAATACCGTTGCAGGGCCAACAATCTTCTCCGGCGCCAAGGGAACCCCAAGTTCCGCCGCCATGACTTGGAAGTCTTCCAGGGCCCGCGAACACTCCTTCGTCCCTCCTCTCCCCAGGAAGAGGAAATCATCAATATAGTGAAGGATATATTACGACCCTGTCCTTTTGCGCGCCAGCCATTCCAGCAGAGAGCTAAAACGGCCGAACACGAAATCGAACACCCCATGGGCATCGCCTTGTCATAAAAATAGTGGCCTCCAAACTGGAACCCGAGTAGCCTAACGCTCTCGGGGTGGACTGGCAGCAGGCGGAATGCGGATTTGATATCGCATTTCACCAGCAGCGCCCCTTTCCCACACTCCCGAGCCATCTCTATCACCGCATCGAGAGATGCATAGCGAACAGAGTATAGCTCAGGAGGGATGGCACCATTCACCGACCACCCCCTTGGGTGGAACAGGTGGTGGATGAGGCGGAACTCCCCCTCCTGCTTCTTGGGCACTATACCCAACGGTGACAGGTGCAAGTCAGGGAAAGGTAGGGAGTCGAAGGGGCCCCGCGATGCAGCCCTCCCCGAGTTCCTTCCGCAGCTTGGCGGCAACCAAGTCTTCCCTCATTTCCACCAACTGCAAATTCCTCACCCAGGTCCTTGTCTGATCGAACTTGGCAGGGATGATGAAGCCTTCCCTGAAGTCTGCCACCGCATACTTGACCTCCTTGACTATCGGGCAACCCCTGAGCACTCGCTCAAGCGCCTTATGACTGACTGGTGTTGGGGCCTGCCCTTTACCTCCTCCCTGTGGCTGGTTACCCCCAGCCCCCGGCCTCCCCTGCTGCCTCCCTTGTGAGGGGCCCTGCACCCTGCTACACTGGACCCCCGAATGATTCCCTCCGCAATGGGTACAAGGGTGCTGGAAACGGCACGTGGAGCGGGCGCAACCCCCAGATCCATTGAAGTCCCAACAAGTTCCCCCCTTCTGGTTACTATGGCGCCCGCCTTCCCGAAAGGGATCATTCATGGGGGCTACACCTCCCTTGGTCAGGGTATGACCACTGTCAGTCCTGTGGGCACCTGCCACGTTCGACATACACTCCAGCCATAAAACTGGGGCGTATATGTCCCACCTAAGCCCCGGGGTGATTGTTTCCCTCTTCCTAAATCCTTCATCGTAGCATAGGCACGCACCCAGGTTTCCTGTGTCGTAGGCCCTACGCACAATGTCTAAATACTTCATTAGTTTGGCAGCTCGATCAGGCGCCGCCTGGACCATAACCCCCATGAGCACCGAGAAGGCCGCAGACCAGTTGGCCCAGTTTCTATCAAACTTCGGGTGCTTGAACCACTCCTTATCCTTATCCTTCACAGAGGAGTTAGGGTAAGGTATACGGAGCGTATAGAGAAGCGAGAAAACGTCTACATACTCGCCTCTCCATATTTTATCTTGTATGTGTGGGGCCAAATGCGCCCCGACCGGTGCTCCCAAGGCTGCCCAGGTACCTGGCTCCCAGTGAGGGGCCGCCGCTTGTGTAACCGATCCCTGGCATGATGAACAGGCTCCAGCGGCCTGAGTGGCACCACCCGCCCTCTGCCCCTGCAGCGCTCCTACATCGGGGTCCTTAGGGCCGGTATCCCCCATCCTCCTGTCTCTTGCGAAGACCATGGTACCCATGAACCAACCCACCCAAACCGCCTGGGCGGGCTGCTCCTTACTGCCAACTCTCCCTTTTTGCCCCCATTGACACGGGTTACATTGCAAGCACCTACCTTGCCCTTCGCGGCTCGTGCTGGCACCCTCGTTCACCGGGGGGTCGTCCATCACCCTGGCGCGTTCATCCTGCCGATCCACAACCCCCTGCTCAGTCGGCACCGCCTCCTCTGCCCTGCCCCACGCGCGAGGTTTTTGCTGCACCGACGCCGTCTGTCTTACATCAGCCAGCTCTGCCACTCTGCCTTCGAGCGCTGCGAACCGCCCCATGAAGACGTTCAGGGTCTCGAGAGCTGCAGCCATTTGGTCCCCACGTGCCCGCTGTGCAGGTGGTTCTTCCTCAACGACCCTGGGGGGTGAAAAATGGCGCCTCCCTCCCCACCTGGGCGGGGAGGGAGGGCCTGCCGGAGATTGCCCTGCCTGCTCCTGTAGGCCATGACCTCCCCCAGCACCTGACCCCCCCCCCCCCCAGGGAACTGAACAACTCCCTAAACTGGGCTGGAACCCGCACCTCCCGGGTGCTTGCCCGAATTCTACTCGTGGGGACCCCCGAATCCCTGGAGCCAGTGCTCCCACGGCTCCCACTCACTGTCTCCACTCGCTCGGGGGGTTTGACCACTTGGCTCCCTCTCACTTCATCCCCACCTGCAAGTCCCCCATGTTCTTGCTCCCCCCTGATCCCTGGGAGTTGTTGGGCCTGGTCCAGTAGCGGGCCGCCCGCCCCAACGGGGAACCCGCACTCACCGGGGAAGGTGATGTAAGACCTGGCTGAGGCCTGTGAGTGCGGTGAAAATGGAGGGTGAATTCAATATTCCCCCGATCAGACTCTCTGCCCCCGCTCTGCTTCTTGCTCCCAGAAGGTGCCTGAATCCTCCTGGTGCTTGGGAGCTAAATTCCTCCCGCCTTTTGGCACACCGCCACCCCCCACCACCTCAAGCTCAGCCGCGCCTCGAGCACGCTGCTTGCCTGATATTACCCAGGCGCGGAATGGCGGGATCAGCGCCTGGGCCAATATGGCAGCCGCGAAGTCCCCCCTCTTGCGGGACTTCCCTTCACGCTGCCTCCAACGTCGCCGTGCGCCCCCACCCTATCTGTCCTTTCCCTAAGGGGTGTGTGATGGGACAACAACCGCCGCCAGCGAGCCGCTGCCGGTGGCGGGGATATTGCTCAGCCCAATGCCAATGATGCTATGAATGTCAACCTCTTTTCTGCTCACCAAAACATGTAAGAAAGGAAAGGAATTATATTAGGAAAATCCATTCAATTTATTAAGTGACTGCTCAGCTTGACTAGGTTTTTAACAATTTGCAGCAAGGCTGAAGAAGGTGTAGATTTGGTTTAATTTTCCTAGATAAGAGCTCAGCTTTCAAAATAGCTGGGGAAGCACTGAGTTAGAACAATGATGCTAGTTGATTTGGAAGCCCAAAGAGCCAGCCAGATCATGAGAGCAACACAGATTTTGTGTGGTGAGGACGTCCCCTCCCCCCGCTGGGTGCACGGTGTGGGGGAGGGCGTCTGTGCAAATGCCTCAGTGGGGGTGGGTGGGTGGGCATTCGTGCAAACAGCACGGGCGTTGGGTGGGGGTGCGTGCGCGCTCCTGTGCAACACCCACCTCCACCTATCTCTACCTATCACCCACCCACGGAGCCATCCTGCAAACAGGAGGAGGCTTCATGGGTGGAGGTGGGTGTGCGCATGGAAAAGGCCACAGACCCACCTCCACCCACCACCGGACACCCACTGTGTCCATGCAAAAACGGCCTTAGTTTAATCACTACAGAATATAATTGTGATTAATTGTAAATTGACTTGATACCTTAGCCATGGCTTTTCGCAAAATGTATGAGCTTGGTGTCTAGACATTCCAGCATGTTATCATTTTATACCATTGATGTGCGAACTGAATCTTTTAGTCCTAGGTTCTAATGTGAATTCTCAGAACATACTTATTATCTCATTATCTTTTCATTCCTGATTGGCGAATACTAAACCCACCTCCATGTGACTAATGGTGGGACTGCAGTACTTATTGATCCCTGTAATTTGCTTCCTCTTCCATGGCTCTGATCCAAGGTCTAGACACATGTGTGGACCAAACTTACCCCCTGCAAACATGCCTATATTTGCAAAATCTAGTTTTATCACTCTTCCAAACAGCTTTTATATAGTTGTTTTTAAAACCTAAGGATTGCATACTAGTCTATGTAGACTGGTACCCTGTTTTTGACAGTGGGTGGTCAGTACCCAATGATTTAGAGGAAGTGTACAAAACTATCCCCTGTACTCCTTCCACTCTATTTGCTATCATTAGATTTGAAAGTACTTTGACAGAGGAAGTTAGAATTTTTATTTTTGTTTTTACAGAAATTTGCCTAAGCTGATAGTAAATTAGTGATACAGCCTGTAAAACACAGGTCTCCTGGTTCCTAGCCCTCTGGTCAGCCTGCTAGACTAGGGCTGCCCAACTTCTTGGATACTGCAGGCTGGATTGCCTCAATGCAGTTTGCTGAAGAATAGAATTGTACAAAAATTTCATATTGTGTAGCCAGTGAACATTATTTTACAGTGCAGAAGTAAATCAAACCCAGTTCAAACATATCCGCACATGCTATGCAAGTTAAACATGTATGAACATCATTTTTGAGATTTAATTTATTTAGAAAATCATATTTTTTAAATTGGATTTTAAGGTTGTGGGCTGGATTCGGCCCACTGGCTGCCAGTTGGACAGCTGGCAGACCACAGCTGGCACCAAAGTATACATATGGATAATGCACAAATACTGACAAATCACAGCATTTCATGCATTTAAACCTACATTAGTAGGTAGTAATGCTGGAAATGATTCGACTTAAAAAGAAAAATTTCACCCTGTAGATAGAAAGATAGGTGTCCTTGGAAGGAAAGGAATGTTGAAGATAATGGAAAACCACATAGCTTGGCAGAAGGTTACCTGAGGTCACAGCAGGTTGATTCTGCTCTGTCACCTGGCTCAATTTTCAATTACAGTTTTCTGATTGTTTATTTTAATAGTTGCACGTTGCATGCTTTTCTCCGTGCATGTGCTGTCACGTGTGGCATTAACAGTAACGTGCATTGTGATTTCATTTTGTCTGCTTGTAATGTGCATTGCTCAGTAATTTAATTAATTTCAAGTTTAGTTCATTGTGTTTAATGTATATAATTGAAGTGGGATGGATATTCTATTCTTATTCACTTTATACATAGTGAACTTGTGTATCACCTGATACACAGATGAGCTTGCCATTCCTGCTGGGCAACATTCAGCGGTAGGGAAAATGGACTGGGCTCTGGGTGTTCAGCAGTGGCTTTTGGCCCTTCCAGCATGACATTTACTATTGGTATCCATCCTCCTCCCTAAGTCCTTAAAACTGGGCACTCCTTTCCCTCTGCTTGGGGAGCAGCAGAAGGACATATGGACAGGAGGTATTTTCAAACTTGAAGGTACCATGGGTGGCCACGTTTTAACCCACGTGGCCACCCACGGTGCTGTCATGTCAGATCCCACCCGCCAGATGTTACTCCGGACGGGATCAGGGCTGTCTCTGGGCCTTGGCAGTTTTTAGCCCACGCTGTTACTTGGGATCCTCACTGATTTTCAGTGTGGACTAAGCGTTGCTGCGACCCGGGGAAGCCATCCCTGGACTGGAGTAGAGCAGGCCATCACATGTGACTCTACTTGACTCTGGTTCTGGGCCAGAGCTGTTCTGAGTGGGTACAGTGGCCACATAGGCTGCTGCACCTGCCCATCAGAGAGGTAGGCAGACTGCGCTCTGCAGCACAGGGGACGGGGCCATGCAGACCATGTCCTTACATCGCGTTGCCCTCTCTCCGCCCCCTCCCCAGCCTGGGCTGCCGGCACATCTGTTTGGTGGCCAAGCCAGATCTTGCCCGGGGTGAGGGCCCTCACCCCAGACAGGATCAAAGCACGACGGCATCATGCGCCATCACATGTCTATATACCCAGGGAATCCTAGGAGCATTCTCTTTTACTCCTAGGCCCCAGAGAACTGCACAGGCTAGAGAAAGTTTGGCAAACTGAATGTAGGTCTAGCCTCTTGCTATCTTTTAGGAGTTGCCCACAGAAGCTCCAGTTCTATATAGCTCTAGATGGAATTGCTAGAGAAGTCAGACACCTCCCCTCTTTTTTTTCTTTCTCCCCTTCTGGAAATGAGGGAGAAGAAAAATTGTCGCAGCATCAACAGTAGAGCATCAGAACCTTACATCTCCTTTGCTGTGCCTTGCCAAACTCCTTTTGTTAATTAAAACTCATGGGTTTTGGAATGTCGGGAGCACTGTATGTTTTAGAACATTAGTCATGGTGAAGTCCTGAAATGCCGACAACAGAAAATGGAGGACTGTGTTTCTCCACGTTACAGAGAGCATGGCAATATTTATTTTTTCCTTTCTTCCTTCTCTGTGGACTTTGAAAGAAGGATTAAGAAATGTGAGCCTTCCTAGGAGGAAGTGTCATCCGGTGCAAATTGTTCCCTTCAGAGGAATTTGTATCCTGTGTTCAGTCCTTGAGTAAAATAATCCTTAAATTAATGATCCTTGCTAATTATGATGTTGGATTATAATTTATGGTTGTGGATAGGTCAATAAATGACTGTTAGTCAAGTTGGGAACTTTAACTTCTGAGAGCTGGGAATGCATAGTAGGAAATGGATCACTCCGTTGTGACCTGTTGTGCACTTCTCTGAAGTGCCCAAAGCGTACCACTGTTGGGAGAAAGGATGTTGGGCTAGATACGCCACTGCTTTCAACCACTATGCAACTTTTTGCGTTCTTAATGTAGAATATGACATAATTAATTGTGTAGGTTTTGCAGGGAAAATCACACTTTGCACCATTGAAATGAAATTTTATCATTCCCCCCCCCCATGTAAATGTGACCTTTTTTAAAAAGTTGAAAACTTGCTGAAATTCTATTTGATCATTTAAAAGCTTTTTTAAAAAGAAAAAGGTATCCTCCTTCAATCAGTTTTTAGTGTTCAAAGCTCTTTTTGCCAGCATTCAAGACTAGCTTCTTTTAAGAATATAAGAACATAAATAGTGGCATACTGGGTCAGACCAATGGTCCATCAAGCCCAGCATCCTGTCTCCGACAGTGGCCAATCTCTGTCTCTTGGGAGAAGTACCTAACAGGTCACAATGGGCAATCCATTCCCTGTTGTTCCAGCCCCCAACAGTAAGAGAAGAGGTTCCATCCCCAAAACCTACTTGGCTAATAGCCATTAATAGACCTATCCTCCAAGAACTTACCAATCCCTTTTTAAAGCTAGCTACACTACCTTGACCACTTCTTCTGGCAGTAAATTCCACAAGTTAATTATGCACTGAGTGAAAAAATACTTGCTCTTATGTATTTTAAATCTGCTGACAGTTAATTTCATGGAGTGTCCCCTTGTTCTAGTACTGTTAGAGAGGGTAAATAATCACTCGCTATTTACATGTTCCACACCACTCATGATTTTATAAACTTCTATCATATCCCCTTCCATTCATCTCTTCTCCAAGCTGACAAGCCTCATACTATCAAGCCTCTCTTCGTACAGGAGCTGTTCCATACTCTTGATCATTTTTGTTGCCTTTCCCTGTACCTTTTCTAGTTCTAATATTATTTTTTTAGATGGGGTGACCAGAGCTGCCCACAATATTCCAGGTGTGTTCATACCATAGATTTATATAGAGGCATTACAATATTTTCAGTTTTATTCTCTACCCCTTTCTGAATGATTCCTAACATTATGGTTGCTTTTTTGACTGCTGCCACACACTGAGCTGAGGATTTCAATGTATTGTCCACAATGACTCCAAAATCCTTTTTCTGAGTAGTAACTCTTAATTTAGAACCCAGCATTGTATACATATAGTTTGGGTTATTTATCCCTATGTGCACCACTTTGAACTTGTCCACATTAAGTTTCATCTGCCACTTAGATGCCCAGTCTAGCAAAATCCTCCTGCAATTCTTCACGGCACGCTCAGATTTTAACTACCTTGAATAACTTTGTGTCATCTGCTAATTTGATCACCTCACCCTTTATTCCCTTCTCTAGTTCATGAATGACTATATTAAACAACACCGTTCCCAGTACAGATCCCTGGGGCACTCCACTATGAAAAATGTTATCATTCCCCCCCCGCCCCCATGTAAATGTGACCTTTTTTAAAAAGTTGAAAACTTGCTGAAATTCTATTTGATCATTTAAAAGCTTTTTTAAAAAGTAAAAGGTATCCTCCTTCAATCAGTATGAAAAGTGGAGTGCCCCAGGGATCCAGTATGAAAAGTGACCATTTAGTCCTACTCGCTGCTTCCTATCTTTTAACCAGTTGCTGATACACAGTAAGACACTGCCCTTATCCCATGACTCTTAATTTCCTCAAGTCTCTCTCATGAGGGACCTTATCAAACACCTTCCAAAAGTACAGGTACACTATATCAACTGGCTCACCCCATTTACACACAAAAAAAATCCACTAGATTAGTGAGGTATGACTTCCCTTCCCGAAATCCATGTTGACTCTTCCCCCATTAAGCCATGTTTATCAATATGCTTATTAATTTTGTTCTTAAGAACCATTTCCACCAGTTTGCCTGGCACCAACATCAGGCTCATTGGTCTGTAGTTTCTAGGATCATCTCTGTAACCCTTGTTAAATATTGGCATTACATTTGCTACCCTCCAATCTTCTGGTACAGTGACAGATTTTAGCAGTAGGTTATAAATTACCAATAGTAGGTCTGCAAGTACAATTTTGAGGTCCTTCAGAACTCTGAGATGAATGCCATCTCTTCCTGGTGATTTGTTATTATTTAGTTTGTCAATTTGCTCTAGAACCTCCTCCAGAGTCACACTTATTTATGACAGTTCTTCCGATTCTTCACCTACAAAGACTCGGTCCGGCATGGGTATCTCCACAACATCCTCAGCCGTGAAGACCAAAGCAAAGAATTCATACAGCTTCTTTACTATGTCCCCATCATTCCTGAATGCCCCTTTGACCCCCTGGACGTCTAATGGCCCAGCTGACTCTCTAGCAGGCTTCTTGCTTCTGATGTACTTGAAAAAGTTTTTATTATTATTATTTGCATCTTTAGCAAGTCACTCCTCAAATTCCCTCTTCGCCGGTCTTATTAATGTTTTAGATCTAATTTGTCAATGCTTGTACTCTTTCCATTTGCCATGGAATGCCATTTGTCATTTGAAATTGCATTTGAAATTTTTGAAGGATGACTTTTTGGCTCTAATAGCCTCCTTTGCTTTCCCATTTAGCCTCACTGGCAGGTGTTTGGTCCTCTTGTTGCCTTTTTTAATTTGTGGAATACATTTAATCTACATTTTCAAGATGGTGTTTTAAAATAATCTCCATCCCTCTTGCACAAATTTAACCTCGCAGCTGCTCGTTTTTGTTTCCCTCTAACTAGTTTCCTCATTTTTTGCATAGTTACCCTTTTTAAAGTTAGATGTTACTGCAGTAATGTTTTTTTATCAATCTCCCTCCTATAGCTATGTCTAATTTGATTACATTATGGTCACTATTACCAAGCGGCTCTACCACCATTACCCCTTAAATCAGATCCTGCACTCCATTTAAGACTAGATCCAAAGTAGCTCCTCCTCTCGTAGGTTCCTAGAACAGCTGCTCCAAGAAGCAGTCATTTATAGCATCTAGTCATTTTCTCCTCTAACTAGCTTTCTCATTTTTGCATAGTTCCCCCTTTTAAAGTTAAATGTTATTGCAGTAGGTTGTTTTTTTTTTTTTTTTACTACAGTCTCCCTCTTATAGCTATGGCCCTTTTCACACAGACATTCTAACACTGATAAAATGGGTGTTACATTTTATCATCCATTTTCCAGGGCACCCACAGAGCACGTCAAAACAAGTACTAAAGGCAAAAAGTCTCCCTCCTAGTGAACTAAATCCACTGAGTAACACCAAAAGAAAGGAATAGGAGGGGGGAAAGGGTGTGGCCCAACTTTAATACAACACACAAACAAAATGTAAGATGTATAAACACCATACAAATATAATACAATTTTAAAAATGCACCTATACAGGCATACAGTATAATAAAAAATGCCAACATACAATGTTGAATGGCTGTAAACAGTGCATTGTTTACAGGCACCAAGAATGTAAGGAGTCAGGTATATCAAGAGTGAAAAGTTCCATAAGGACTATTTTGAAGAACAAGAAAAAGAGAAGGAAGACTATAGGGTGGTTCTTCTTTCCTCTTTTTTCTGTCCATAATGAAGCACAGATAAATTCTCCTGTGAACACGCCAGGAGCCATTGGTGAGTACATACCTTGGGGTACCCCGATATTAAGAGAAAGTGCTGGATTAAAGAGATATTGGAATATAACCCTGCAGTATCAGGGATAATATAAGTCATGAATACCAGCATGCTTGTCCACTGAAGAAGGGGGTTTGTCCCCTGAAACGCGTTTGAATTTTGTCATACATGGTTGGTCCACAGTGTTATCTGCAGTTTTTCATTATATTATATAGAATACCCGTAGAGGTGGGTTTTTTTTCAAAAAACTTCATTGTATGTTTTAGGAATTGTACATGCATTGTTGGCCCACATTGTATGTTGGCATTTTTTTATTATACTGTATGCCTATATAGGTGCATTTTTATAATTGTATTATATTTGTATACATCTTACATTTTGTTTGTGTGTTGTATTAAAATTGGGCCAAGCCCTTTTTTTTCTCCTATTCCCTTCTTTTGGTGTAACTCACAGAGCACACCGGCAGCCCTGTGACATGTATAATAAAATGTAACACCCATTTTATCAGTGTTAAGAGTGTCTGTGTGAAAAGGGCCTTATCATACCCTGATGAGACATTCACCCAATCAATATTAGGATAATTGAAGTCACCCATTATTAATATGTTTCCAACTTTAGTAGCCTGTCTGATCTTCCTTAGCATTTCAAGGTCAGTTTCACCATCCAAATCAGGGGGGTTCATAGTATAGTCCCACTGCCACAAACTTCCCTGTTGCACATGGAATTTCTATCCATAGAGATTTCAGAATACATTTCACTTCCTGTAAAATTATAATCCTGCTTGGCTCAATGCTGTCTGTAACATACAGTGCCTGGTATTACAGTGTCTCATTGGTTATCCTCATTCCACCAGGTCTCTGAGATTCCCATTATGTCTATATCTTCTAGCCTCTCTCACGCACCCCCTCCTTCTCCCTCTCCCTGCACCAGCAGCCTTTCTCCAGCCAACCTACCCCTTATCCTCACCCACGCCCATTCCCCCTAGGCCCATACCCGTCCGTTCCCCATCCCCCAACCTCATCCGCATCCCCTGCCTTCCCAAACACCAATTGCCTTTTTCCTGCTCCCTCTGGAACTGCCGCTCGTCCGTGGCTAAAGCTCCCTTCATCCACGATCTCTTCCTCTCTCGCCCCTTTCAACTCCTGGCTCTTAC
>QEPC01010335.1:4680986-4695867 GCA_003113815.1 Sphenodon punctatus | reverse complement strand
TCTTTTAGATTGTAAGCCACAGGTAGGGACCGCAGCTGATTATATGTTCTGTACAGCGCCAGGTTGTTACTGGCGCTTTATAAATGTTTAATAATAATAATAATAATAATAATAATAATCTTAATTTAGTGCCAAACACTCTAATTCTCCCATCTTTCTTTTTAGACTTCTAGCATTGGTATATATACAGTCAAACATATTCTTTTATTTTTATTTTGGTGTTATTGCATGTTTTGTTTAATTCTGAAGTATTTAAGTTTTTCTGTTCTGTACGAATGCACACCTCTTCTCCCTCTGATTTTTTTTCCTGTCCTCTTTATCGGAGTGTACTCTACCCCTTTCAGTTGCCTCCATCTGAACCACGCGCTCCACAGCAACTTTTGTCTTTCCCCCAGATCTTAGTTTAAAATGTTTAGTTTCCCCTGGATCTTAATTTTAACAACCTCAAAGCTCACAAGGCTTTGATTTTTCAAGTGAAACAACTATCTTACATAAATCTAAACAAATTCAATTAAAAAACAAATTTCAAGCATTCAAAAATCATGTCCTACCTGTATTCAATATGTGTTGTATTTACTTCTTTTTAGAGATGGGAATCATATTGAAAATCGGGATGTGTTCAGAATTGTATCAACTTGACTTTCAATCTGATTTTAGATTGTATTGATCGGAATCGGTTTAGATTCTGACCAAAATGGACTCAATCCAATATCTGCCCCCAGCTTTGCCTCCCCATGACTCCTGCTGGGCTTGGGCGCTGGGCAAGAGTCCAGGGGAGGCAGAGCTTGGGGTTAGAGGTGCAGGGGTGGGGAGGGGGATAGTTGCCTCCCAGGATCCCTACCCAGCACCTGACTCCCCCAGGCCCCTGCCCACCCACCCCAGTGCCTGCTGCAGTAGCGATGGGCGGGTGACCAGGCTGGAGACTTGGGGAGGTGTGCGGCACCGAGCACGGGTACTCGGAGACAGAGGCAGCTGGGTGGGGAGGGAGGGGGGGTGTTAACTTTTATCTTTTGTCCCATAGGCTTTGGAGTCCGTCCAGTGGTGCCCCGCGGTTCCCGGTACGGCCTTCTCTGGGCCGTGCTGGCAGAAATATTAGGGAAAACTGCACATATGCAAAATGGCCACCATGGCCGTTCTTCGCATGTATGGCCATTTTCCAAAATGGCACTGGCAGTGTCGGTGCCATTTTGGAAAATGGGAGCTGGTCTGCGCATGTTGAAATCATCCACACTCATTGTGTGACTTCAGCATACATGCCAAGACCAGCCTTTTAGGGGCAGAGCAGGCGTTTATGGCCATGACAACCATGGGTCTATCCCAGAAAATATCGAGCCTGACGCACGAGGTGGAACACACATTGGATTTGATGTTTTGCACCAGCCTGTAGACAGGGGTTCTGATTATTGGGGGTGTTGTTACAACATGGTTGTCATGGTCGAATCATAGAGCATAGATGTGGAAGGGACCTTGAGGGTCATCTAGTCAAGCCCCCTGCACCAATGTAGGATTCACCACATCTAAACTGCTCACACAGAAATATCTATCCCACAAGATACAGCCTATACAAAATCTGCCAAAAGTAGAAACCTGGACCAACCAGAGCACACCAATGCCTGAAATAACAGGGAACAGTTTTATAAAACTGAAGGCAAAAGACCTTTAGTGTCCATTGCCCAATCTGCCCTGAGGAACAATTTCTTCCCAACTGCAAATATGGCAGTCAGTTGATTTAATGGTGGAGGATTGTACCCATAATGTCACAAATCGCATAATAAGTTAGGGTAACAATCCAAGTAAGGGAGAAGGATGTGGATTAGGATAATAAGATCATATCTTGGTCTTGTTATTTAATAATTATAACAGATGACTCCTTAAGGAAGAATTTCAATGAAGACGTGGGAGGTGCTTGATGGACCAGAACTGCAAGTGCATACTCAATATAAGTGCTGGCCTTAGGGAAGTCTTGAATAATTGACAATTACATAGGAGGTAGTGGTGTGCATTTCGCATTTTCATTATTGCATTATTGAATAATGAAAATGAAAGAACATAATAACAAGATAATGAAATAATTTTGTTTTGTTATGAGTTAATAGGGAAAACCTGAAAAACATATTTTTGGCTGTAACGTTTTCATTTTTCATCCAATTTGAATGAAACCTGGCAGAATTGTACCCCCAATGGAGGGCCAAACGTCAGAAAGATTGGATAAAGGGATCCAATTTTATAAGCAGTTGAAATTTACTTTATGAAATTCTGTATACACTTTCCTAGTTGTAGAGACTCTGCAGCAGTTTTCCATGACTACTAGACTGATAAAAAAGAGGTATTAACTCGGGGGTGTCCTGGAAAATCCGGGACACTTGAGTGCTATGGGTGTCAACTTGCAGAGAGTGCCCCAGGAGGGGGCAGGCAGTACCCAGGTGTGTGGGGATTGAATTTATGTAGCTAGCTGAACTTTTGCAGTGAACTCTAGTGCGCGCGCACACACAAACGCACGCACTCACACAAAGCCTGCTAGCAAAGTCTGAAAAAACATTCTGACCAAAGCCAGAACTAACCACAGACAAACAGCAGCTCAAAGAACAGCAGCTTATATCTGCCCTCTATGCCCACCTTGAAGCCACCACTCATTGGCCCTCCTGTAAAGGTGGAAGCATGCAGTAATTGGCCAGTGAATGTTGAAATTCGATGACAAATTTGGACAAATTTCAAGGGACCATCTCTGCCAAATTTCAGAAAGACTGGATAAAGGGTCCCAATTTTATAAGCAATATAGGTTTTGTGATTTTAACAGAAGTTGTAAATTTCCTTAAATCACTTGCAGGTGTTGCCTCTGTTTAATTTACAGGCCCTTTTCAAATGGGCTGCGGTAGGAAGGGGATTGGTGTGAGCCCATGGTGGGTGGAGGTGGGTGTGCGCCCATTCCTACAGATGCACACCCATCTCCACCCATCTCCATGAATGGAGCAACTGGCATTGGAGCCCATTGCTCTGTGTCTGGATGATGGGTGGAGTGCGGGTGTTGTTCCTACGGGTGCCCACCCATCCCCCCTGCACCTGCTGCAGCATTCACAAGGGCACCTCTCTATCACGCACTTGTTGGATCTGCTTTTTGGAACACTTGTAGAGAGGGTGAAGAAAACAGGAGGAGGTGGTCCGAGCAGAGGAGGAGCAGGTGCCAGAGGCACTGGTACTGGCACAGGATTCAGTCATTGGCACCCCAAAGTCTGTGGGGGCATACATGGAGGAGAGTAGGTGCAGAATACTGTTTTTATGAGCACTTCCAGCCAGGCTGAAGACTGCAGCGCACACAGGCCATTTTCACACACACGCCCCCCCCCCCACACACACACACACACGTGTGCTGGTGGAGGGATGGGTGAGGGACCAAGCAAATGCTGAAGCAGGTGCGGGGGGATTGGTGGGCACCCATGGGAACACCATGGGTCACCACCCATGGTGTGCTGGGTGTGCATGTGCTCTCGTGCTCCACCCACCTCTGCCCGTCACACACGCATGGAGCAATGGGCACCATGCTCCGTGTGTGGAGGTGGGTGGGTGTCCATGGGAATGAACCTCCACACCCCCGCACCTATTAGGAAAGGGCCACAGTCACACACACAGACCACTGAGCCAGCCTATGAGCCACACAAGACCTAGCCATGGTGGGGGTTGTGCAGCTTGGCAGAAGCTTATATTTGCTTCCCAATGACCACCACCAAGCCTTCCTGATCATAGTTATTAGATACTGGCAAGTTGGTAGCCTGGGCAGCATCTCCAGAGAATCAGCCTATACCAGAGATGCTCTTATGTTTGACACAGTGGTACAAGATGGGTTTGTGATGCCAATTGCCAATGCCCAGCAGAAATGTCAATCATGTTTATCTTTTATGTATCCATTTGTCTTATGTAATGGCAATAGCTAAACATTAAAGTTTATCTATCTATCTATCTATCAATCATGTATCCTCATTCTGTGCTGTGTCCATCCCAAGCCCCCTGCTTCTTAATGGGAAGTTGGAAGCATCTGCTTACGAAAGAGCCAATAAGGGATTCTCTTATGTCTTCTGCCACACTGTAGGGTGTGTTTGGGATGCCAATTGGCCAGCCTGGATGTGTCAGTCATGTCTGTTGATTACTTGGCTGCTTCCTCCTCCACTCTGTCTTGTTGCCTGAAGTCCCGGTTAGGTTTTGAAATTTTCATTTTTGTCCCAAAGTTTTCAGGACTTGCATTTGCACAACTTCTATTAAAATAATTTGCTTATGAAATCAGGATGTATTATTCTATCTTTCTGAAAACTGGAAGGGATGGTACCTTCAGTTAGGGGTACAAACCTCCTAATTTCATTCAAATTGGATGGGAAGTGAAAAGGTTACACCCGGAAATGCATGTACAAACCATGATGCTTATAAAGTCAGGACCCTTAATCCAATCTTTCTGAAATTTAGCAGGAATGTTCCCTTTGGCAATGTATCCAAATGTCATGCAATTCAGATATAAAAAAAGAGAAGTTACAGCCTGAAATTTATTTTCCAAAATCTACTGGTTTTTTCCCCCAAGAGTTTTTGTTTTTATTCTGAAATGTTTGGGGCTATTTTTGTCATTTCCATTATTGCAATAACAGAAATGAAAATAGAAATTTTATTTTTGTTTTCATAAAAAGCACAAATGAATCACACACCCCTAATTCTTATTTAAAATATGTTTGAGATGGGAATTTAGGTTTTGGATAGAACCAAAATAGTCTGGAAATGGCTGTCATGGATTAATTCAAAATTTCAGATTTTGGGGGGGGGGGGGGTAGGCCTTTTGGTTCTTTTACATTGACTTTTTTTTTTTTTTTTGCATTGAACTGGTTTCACTTTTTTTTTTTTTAACCAACTGTGGCTTGTTTTGAATGACTTCAATGGTAGAAAAAGATCTGAACCCGAAATGAGATCTGAAATTCATAAAGAACCAAAACTGAAAAATCCAAAACCAAAATTCCCCCTGAAGTCCCATCTCTGCAATTCGTACTACGTGGCAAGCTTCTGATAGTTAGCAGGGCACATAAGGGGAAAAACCAAACAGGATTAAGACTGGAATAGCAGGATATTTGTGCTGTGAGCCAGCCTGAAGATACACTTGCAGAGCTATTCTGATGATAATCTTGTGCAGTGCACTGCCTGCTCTATGCTTTCTTTATGCAAGTTTTTAGTCTTTCACAAAAAGCAAAGATTGGTAGCAAAAATACATTAACCGCTCATACCAAAGCAATCATACAAGCTTGCCATTGTTGAATACGCAATCCTTTTCATTATTTTTTCTTTCTTAGTTAATGCATAAAAATGGAACGATACCAAAGCTACAGTACAATTGATAGTCTTATGGAAGATTTTTTTCTTGAGATCAAGGATTTGCAAAGAGCCGGGGCAATCAACGGTTGTCTCGATGGAGAATACATTTATTTTCTATCTTGCTTAGAAGAAACAGAAAAGCTTCCACGCACAGGATCTGAGAGCTTTGCCAGCTATTTAAAATTTTTAAAAAAGCAATTCAGCCGTTATACCAAGCAGAAGAACAAAATTAAATAGAACTGCCTCAGACTCCGCCAGTGTGAGGGGTTTTCACTTAGGGGTGGTATTCATCTTTAGGGGGTAGTTTTTGTGTGAATGTTTCAGGAGATAACTTGTGCCCTTGCCACACCCAGGCACATCCCAGATTGCTTTGTGACTTACCTGAAATTTACCACAACCCCATACGAAATATTTGAAAGAACTGCCTCCTTAGTTATGCATCTGTAATTCGCAACGGCAGCAGCAGTGATGATGTAAGGAGGGGTTAGTCCCTGTGAGAAGGAAAAGCGTTTGTCTGTTTTGCTACAGATAGGGGGATCTGCACCTTGCGGTGGTAGTATAGGTGACAATATTTCATAGCAGCCTCATCCACTCCTGCTTGAGGCTACATCTTGGTCAGGTGATAAGATCAGCAGCACCTTCACAATGTCCCTGCAATATGATGCAGTGCAAAATATTGTGATGATTTTTTTATTCTCCTCCATCATTCAGTCATGTGGGATAGGAGAGAGTGTCCTATTGGATCATTAACTGGTGAAAGGATAGGAAACAAAGGGGTAGAACTAAATAGTCAGTTTTCACAATGGAGAGAATAGTGACATGCTCCAGAGATCTACTAGTACCAATGACTTGGGCAAAATACAAGCGATATAGGCTTCCCCCATCAGCATCTTATATTATATGGGACTTCTTGACCTCTAGGATCTTAGCATGTTTTCTGTTGCTTTGGCAGCTGTTATTAGCCTGAAGAACTACAGAGTGGAACTAGAAGTGGAACTCTGACCTGATAGCATAGAACTCGGATGTCACCGTTTTAGGTACCATAACTGATTATTTGATCACAGGAACTCTGAGCAGCTCCTGAAGTAATTTAATTCAACAAGATAATCTTTACCCACAAGGAAGTTGTGACACCCACTGCATAAAGGGTTTCAATTGGTTATTCTTGCCTGGAATGATTCAGATGTCATCTGAATCATTGCTGCTGCTTAGAAAGGCGAGAATCCTTCTTTACATTTCCAAAATCAAAGTTGTACAACGGGTAGTACTGTCTTCAGAAAAGCAGAAACTAAAAGGCAACAAATAGTAATATCTTGTTTAATGGTATTATTTATTTATTTTTAAAAACTGAAGATGTAAAATACTTGAGTAAGTGGAATTTACATTTCATTTAAGGGGAAATAATTTTATTGTTCAGTTACTTCAGATGACTGCTACTGAGTTTCTTGTTACTTAAAATTTGTGGCGTTTGGAGATAGAAATTCTTTTGAAAATGAATTCTGAAGGACTTACTGTGGGTCTAAGTTCTGCCCTGACTTGCTCATGGAAAGTAGAGAGAAGTATGCAAGCTTTCTGCATAGCTGTCATCAATACAGTTTGACTCAGTACTAGTCACCTGGAGACCATGGATTAATTTGGGGGGGGGGGGGGGGGGTTAAAGATGACCTTTTGCAGTGGAACAGACACTATAATAAATCAAATAAACATTTCAATTAAGGCTCTCTGAACAGACTTAAATATTGATCATGAGGGGGTCACTGAAAGACCAGTTTTAGTTTTGCAAACTGAAATTTAGAATAGTTTAATGACACACACTATTCCTTGTCTCCCCGAGGGTACAATCCGATAGTTCTACATAAAAATAGTCTTACTGTTCAATTTCTTTTATATTCTCTTTCATGAACAATAGACTCTATTTACAAAGTTACTGCAGGAAGATTTTTAGTATCTATGGGAGACTTGAACTTGTCATAAAAATCAGAGCTTTAGTTTCACTGTGTGTGACTAGAGAAGTGCAAAAATTTGTAAATGCTTTCTGAGACCGAAAGGAGGGTGGGGGGGAGAGGGGTTAAAACAACATTCTCTACTGACACTAATTATGTTGGGAGCCTTTTTTTTTTTGGTTACATCTTTTTTCTTTGTTCTGAATCATGCTGTGTCCATATGCAGGGCTGCAGTGAAAAGGGCAAGTCCTAGGGTACAGCCACACAAGACATTATCTCAGGTTGGGCAACCTTACCCCAATTTGGGCACCATTACCATGAGATGCAGTGGCTCGTGTACCTGTTGACCACCAGATGTTCCCTGTGGTGGGTCAAGATGCTGGCTACATGCATGGGAGCCCAGCCCTGCCCTACTCCCCCTCTCCCGGCACAACCACTATCCCGTCCTAGCTGTGATGTGACTGCGCAGAAATGGCTTTTGCTTTCCTATAGTTGCCATGCCACTGAGGTCTGTTTTGGGTACAGTTCACCGTTCATAAAAAGCAGCCATGTGTAGCATAGCGCCTAGAATGGTCAAGTTATTGAATCCCATCAATTTGTCACTGAATATTTTGAAGACAGACTGTGTACGATTCTCACAGGAGACGTGAAGCATGCTGTAGAATCAGACCAGAAATATCTGCCTACTCTTGCCCTGATAGACTAGGGGTAATTTCAGATGTAACATGATCACAGTCAACCACCCTGAATCAAAGTGGATTCAGGGTGGTGGCTGTGATCACCGTAATGTCTATTTGAGCCCTGCCACATGTTCACCACAGTGAATCTCTGGAGGGGTTCAAAGTGAGGCCGGTCTACCCTCCAGAACTGTGGTTAGGTTGGCCACGATCTGGGATGGGGCTGGCAATGGTGGCAATGCACGTCTGCTTGCCAGCCCAATCCTGGAATCAGGCCCCAACCACGGGACGGGGTCAGGTGCAGTGGCCTGATTGGCTGCTACGCCCGCGGCCGAAGGAGCGCGGGTGTATGTGTGTGAGTCTGAGAGGCCACACGTCGCACCGCGCAGCCCCGCCCCCTCCCCGAACCCCAGTGGAGATCAGGCCGGGACGTCTAAAGGACGGCTGGTCAGCCTGATAACCCTGGACTGGGATCCGAGATGGATCCAGGTCCGGGGTTCAGTGTGTTGGGCCTCCGGGCCCAGCACGTCTGAAATTACCCTAGGTTACATACTTTATGATCATGCCACGCTACATGGTTCTCTGTTGTTGTTATGAATTACATAATAAATTACCCTTTTATCCTTTGTATTATAATTTAAGCTCTGAAAATCCCAAGTATATACCTCCAAAGGTGGATGCCATTCAATGAAAACTGAAGCACCACCGACGGAGCTGAATTGTATTTGATATTTGTTTTAATCTGTTTTTAACATGTTGTTAGCTGCCCCGAGATGCTTTTAGCAGGAGGGGACGGCATACACATTTTAGTATAAATAAATAAATATATTGTGAATATTTCATGAAGTTCTTGCATGGTTAGCAACCATGGCCATTTTTACATGGACAGGGTGGGGGAATGGGTGTGTCCGCATGGTGGGTGGATGTGTGTGTGTGTGTGTGTGTGTGTCCATTTACACGGACAGACACCCACCTCTACCTATCTCCACCCAGGAGGCTGCCTCCAGTTTTCCGGATGGCCCTGGGGGTGGAGGTGGGTGTGCGCCGAGAGTGCGCATGCACAAACATCTACCGCCTGTGATGTTTTCATGGGCGCACACCCATCCCCCCCACCCACCGCTGGCCCGTTTGCATGGATGCCCCCCCCACACACACACACCAGAACACTCAGCGGTGGGTGGGGCTGTCTGTGTAAAAACGGCCCATGATCAATGTGTCACTAATGTGTAGTGTAGGATGGAGTTCATTTGTGGCTTAGAAAAGTAATTACAAAAAGCTGGTAAGAGATGAGGTGGAAAGATAGCTGGCAATCAACACCCATTGTGTGATTATTATTTTTTCCAGAGCTACTTGTTACGATTTTGTAAAATTGATATTATTTTGTAAGGAAGGTTTTGATTTGGCAGACGGGGTCAAACCTATCTTGTAGATGGTCTCAAATGTAAGTGTACACATCTCTGAGTTTATAACCTATAGTAAAAATTTGAAAAATCAAAATGGGTATTACAAAAAATATCAGGCCTTCACTTTCACAGGTGACGGGATGAGGAGTGAGGGAAGAAGGACAAAGCCACCATGTGTTTATTACGCATATCTTGATTTTGTATATTAAATGTGCTTTTATATTAATCTTTTTTATGTGCATGCACTGTATTTTCCTTATCCGATTAACCGTACAGCTTATTTTGTAATGTTGTATATCAGTTCTAAATAGCTTTTGGAAGAAATACTTTCTCTCCTTTTCCCAGTTCAGTAAATTCAACCCTAGATTTGTAAACCTAATAGAATTGCCAAAGTATTAATTTTAAAAATACTCCACTGAGTAAATAACTTTTTTTTTCAAAGTTATAAATTAAAGTTGTTCTAGAGCTGGGGAAATTATTATTATTTATATAGTGTCAGAAATGTACCTAGCACTGTACAATCATTATTAGAGACCGGTCCTTACGCCAAAGAGCTTATAATCTAAGAAATACAAGGAAGAAGAGATGACGGAAAGGGGAACATTTAGGGAGAGACAGAGGGTGATGTGACGAGGGCCTGCTATGTCCCACTTTGACCTGCCTGGGATGGGGTGTCACCAGGATGTATATTTCTGGGCCACCAGATGTGGGCCCACTGCTGCCCTGGACCAGGTAGGTGGCTGGCCCGGAACTGGTCCCTTGGATGATCCCAGGCAGGCCAATATGGACCATAGCGAGCCAGAGCATGTGTTTTGCGGCCCCATCCCCACCGGGGATTGGGGACCACCATGGCCAGCTGCCATGGCGGCCCGTTATTGGCCATCATAGCTGGCTGTTGTGGCAGAGTTGGGATGCTGGGGCTGCTTGGTCGCATGTTTGTTCTGTTCCCCCACCCTACCAGGGGTGAGGGAGTTCTTACTGACTGACCCGGCGCATGTCAGTTTCATGCCCCAATCTGATCCTGCCAGGACGGGGTCTCCCTCCCAGAATGTGTAGCCACACGCCAGCTACACAAGCAACACTTTCATGAAGTTGAGAAATTACAGGTGCACGTGCTTAGTTTAGTTACAGGGGAGAAGGGACGCTGAGTGAAAGGACCGCATCAGCGAGCAGTCTGGGGACGTGAGTAGCTAGGGAAGGCCTGGTGGAAGGCCTGGCAGGATTTTAGGAGAGATTTGAAGGTTGGGAGGAGAGGAACAGATTTAATGTATCCAGGAAGGGAGTTCCAGGCATGAGGGCATCATTTGAGGAAGGGCGAAGATATTTCCGGGAGCACGGGGCACTAGGGCATGAGAGGGTGGTGGAAGAAAAGAAGCTAAGCTCATAGGTGGGGATAATAGTGAGAAACAAGTGCAGAAGGATAGGGGGAAGCAAGGCCATGAAGAGCCTTGAAAGTAAAGACAAGGAGCTTGTACTGAATGTGTTTTGGTCGAGGGAGCCAATAGAGAGAGGTGAGGAGGGGCTGAACATGATCAAAGTGACAGTCAAGGTGGATGTTTTGGCAGCAGAGTGTTGACCTGAAAGGTGAGAGCTGAGGACACCAGTAAGAAGGAGGTTTCAGTAGTCAAAGCGAGAGATAACTAGAGCATGGACTAGAAATTTAACTGTGGAAACGGTAAGAAAGGGCCAGATTTTAGCCGTGGTATACCGTATGAAGAGACAAGTGACGGGCCTTGGTAACAGACTATCTGAGGTTTAAAGAACAAGGAGGAGTCCAAGATGAACCCCAGGTTATGTGTTTGAGAGACAGGCTGGATGGTGATTCTTTCAGTGGAAATTGAGAGGGAAGTGGGAGGGGAAAATTTAGGGGGAAAGGTAAGTAGTTCAACCTTAGACATTTTAAGCTTGAGTTGATGGTGAAACATCCAAGGAGAAAAATCAACAAGATAGTTGGTGATGCGAGTCTGGATGGAGGAGAAGAGAAATAATAGTTGCATAATTTTATGACTACATGGGTTGTAATAATGTTGGTAGCAGGTGTAAATATAAAGAGACTAACCTGCCAAGTCTTCTTCATGAAAAATAGTCCCGTTGACTCCAGGGTGACTAGTTGCATGAGTAAGACCCTTTTTGAGTGGATGCCCCCACCTGCCACTCGTGGGTGGACAGTGGGGGGGCATCCGTGCGACAGCCATGGCAGGTGGGTGGGGGGGTGTGCACACTCCTGTACTCCACACATCTCCACCCATCACCCACACACAGAGGCATTGGGGACAACAGAGGTGCCTCCATGTGTGGAGATGGGTGGAGGTAGGTGGGCGTCGTGTAACGGTTTGCCCACGCACATTATTATTATTATTATTATTATTATTATCAAGCATTTATATAGTGCCAGCAATGTACCTGGCACTTTACAAAGTAATGGAATAGACAGTCTCTGCCCTAGGGCTTACACCCACCGCGTAACCCCCACGTCACCCCCCCATCCCCCCACGCACTTGCATCCATTTGAAAAGGGCCTAAGGATTGCTCACAGGAGTAAAACCAATTTTCGATCAGCCCAGAAACATGTACATAATGAGTCAGTTAACCCTTGGTGTAAGTCCAGTGTAGCTCTGGCTCATGATGTATTGTGTATGAAACGAGGAGAGACCATTTCAGTCAATGATTATAGTCAAATGCTAGCTCTAAATTGATAAAGAGAAGCATCGCATTTCTGCTGATGTATGAAACTTGTGCTACTGAAATTTATAACACAATAGTTTACAAAAGTAGTAAACATGCAGTAGATTAAGTGTTAATCTCAGAAGCCTGACTAATTTCTGCTAGATAAGTATCATCTGCCTACTTAAAAAAAAATTCCCTGTAACGTCTGTTATAAATAAAATTGTGTAGTATATGCAGTTGCTTGCCATCCAAACAGTGGCTGTATCTTAATTGTGGGTGAAATGTTCATTATGTTTGGGATGTTTTCACAGGAAAGGTGCTGCATAAATGTAGCCATTATCATTACTAAAAGTATCAAAAATGACATAGCTAATACAAATACATAGGAACTAGAGTATTCTACACAGGAATGGTTAAAAATGCTACCTTGTACAATAGCAAAACCTAGTTTCTAGAACCATTATTGTAGAGAGAGTAATATCTTTGATCTCTCGCTTCTAGTTCTTGTAGAAGAGATTATAATGTTGGATAAAGGCAAGGGACAAAGTTCTATAAAATAAAATCTGAACGTTCAAAATAAAAAATTTACTTCAGCAATCCTTGTTGACAGAACCAAGACCAGCTCCTCTGTAAAAGTTAAATAAATCTGTTTGTCACTGGCACAACAATAATTGATGGTATCGTGCTCAAAATAGACTAGCAAATGGAAAGCCTCTTGAACACAGTACCAGTTCACATGAAGTACAAAAGATAAAAGTGATCAGCAAGGGAGACTGAGGCAGGAAATTGCTGAGTCCAGATGGAGAATAATGCTGAGAAGCTTTGCCAGCTGGCACATGTAGCATGATCCTCAAGAGCTTTGGCTTAATGTCAGCCATGCCAGACTTTTGCTTGAAAATCCGAATGTTGCGTATTTAGATGGCTGCTTTGTGTTTTAGTTAGAATGTGTGCAGGATCACTGGTGTGTGTGTGTTTGCTTGTATTTATATGTATGTCACTTATCAGAATATTGGCAAATGTTTATGCCCTCATTTTTGGTGAGAGCAGTACAATGATTTGCATCAGTAAGGTTCAGCAGGATACTGCGTATCAGGCAAATAGTCCATTTTTCTAAACACATGTTCATCTATATTCTGGGGCATAATAATGAATCATTTTCTTCAACATGATTACTGCTTTCAGAATTAATTTGTTTATCATCAGTGACAGACAGAAGCTCTCTTCTGCTTAGAATAAAATATTTATCATGTAGGGCTTGGGAGCAGTAAGAAAATAAACATTTATTTGGATATTGAGAATGGAATATTACAGTGAGGATGGGAGTTGATTATTTTAGGCAGTAATGAAAAAAAATGCCCCTGCCCCCATCAGAGTGAAACAGTCATAATGTAAGTGTCATTTTGTCCGTATAAGACAGGGTATAGTAAAACATGAAACTACAAATCTCACAAGCTTGCTATGCAAAAATGGCAAAAAAATAAATCCGTTTCTGACTGGGAATACTGTTAAAGTAAATTTCTTTTGTTTATAAACATAGATCAGTTTTGTGTGTCAGACTTAGCTTTAAGGAAACATGTACTGATTTTTGTTTTACATTTAAACACTTTAAAACATACTGTTCCATGCAGTTTTGACACAAGAACAAGTGAAACTAGGTGGCTTTATTTTAAGTATGTTCCAGAGGTGTGAGCTTGCATGAATACAGAGCAATTAAAATGTTCTCATGAATTTCAACAAACAGGAACTGGTGTGGTTGGTTTTACAGTTTGATTTTAAAAAACAAAATGTTAGTAATATAATACCATTCATCATACATATTTTACAGTGTGTTGAAATAGTATCATTACATAAAAGCAATATTATATTTTTCAGCTTTGGTGGGTTTTAGATATCAAGCCTAATACTAACAGATATATGAATAACTAATTAGTAGAGAATTTGCTAATCGATTTTGATGAGTGAAGGAGTAGTAGGAGGCAGTGATTTATAAGCATGTTGGATACTATCCAAGGAGAGGATTAAAATATTGCCATAATCAATGCAAAACCTTCTATCAAGAAATAATAAGTGGTTTTAAATTAGTATCCAGTCTGAAACTGGGTATGATTGTGCTCAGCCATACAGTGGTAGTCTATAGAGGCCTGTCTGCAATGCACACAGAGACTGCCTGCCCCGGAGCTGCTCTGGCAGGGCACTCCCACATCTGCCAGCTTCCAGCCCTGCCTGGGTCGACTTTATTTTATTTATTTATACAAAAATTTGTATCCCACATCCTCCTGCACACTGACAGCTCAGAACGCCGCACAACATAAAAACCAACAATCAATAAAACTGTCTAAAATACATAAAATATACATAATAAAATTTGGCAGTAGTTAAGGCAAAATAAAGCCCCTCCCCGAAGGCCCGGCAGAACAACCAGGTCTTAAACATCTACTGAAAGAGGGGAGGTCCGGGGACAGATGGGCCTCCAACAGGAGGGAGTTCCACAGCCGAGGTGCGGCCACCGAGAACACCCTCTGCTGTTGCCACCCGGCATACCCGGGGGACTTTGAGTCGGGTGCCCCCGGCCGACTGCAAGGGCCGCAAATGACCCGGGGCTTGAGGCGGTCTCGCAGGTAAGCAGGGCCCAAGCCGTTTAGGGCTTTATAGGTCATAACCAACATCTTGAATTCAGTGGCTGCCCCTCGCTTTGGCACTGGGGGCACTGACCTACAGCAGCCCCCAGTGCCAAAGCACCCATGCTCAGCAGCATTCCGGATGCGCGCGGGCCCCCAGCGCCGGCCCAGCAGCATTCCGGATGCGCGCGGGCCCCCAGCGCCGGCCCAGCAGCATTCCGGATGCGCGCGGG
>QEPC01010335.1:4665789-4678878 GCA_003113815.1 Sphenodon punctatus | reverse complement strand
AGCCGCCACTGCTTGAATTAGGCCCGGAAGACAATAGGTAGCCAGTGCAGAGTACGGAGCACAGGTGTAGTGTGCTCGCGGTGTCCGTTCCTGTTAGATGAGCCGCCGCATTCTGCACCAGCTGCAACCTCCGGACAGTTGTCAAGGGTAGCCCCATGTAGAGCACGTTGCAGTAGTCCAGTCAAGAGGTAATGAAAGCATGGATGATCGTGGCCAGATCCGAGCCTGAGACATATGTCCGCAGCCGTCGCCCCAGATGCAATTGGTGAAATGCTCCCTTCGTCACAGCTTCCACTTGACAATCCAGGTGGAGCTGCGGGTCGAGGAACACCCCCCAGACTACGAACCTGAGCAGCCGGGGGGGAGCAGACCCCGCCAATGACGGGAGCCACCCCTCCCTCCAGCCGTACCCACCAACATCACCTCCATCTTGTCAGGATTCAGCCTCAGACGGTTCGTCCTCATCCAGTTCCCCACAGCTGCCAGGCACCGGGTAAGCACAGAGACTGCCGGGCCTGGGTCTCCAGAAAACGAGAGGTAGAGTTGTGTATCATCAGCATACTGATGTCATCACATGCCGAACCCTCTCATGACCTCCCCCAAAGTTTGCATATACACATTGAACAGGAGAGGGGACAGAATAGATCCCATAGGACTCCACACGTGAGATTCCGGGGAGAAGATGTACATTCCCCAAGAACCACCTGCTGAGTTCTCCCTGCCAGGAAAGAGCGGAACCATTCAAGAACAATTCCATACACCCTGGCTCGGTCCCGCAGCCTCACCACCATCTCGTGATCAATGGTATCAAACGCCGCCGACAGATCCAGTAAGATCAAAATTGAGGATCTGCTCTGATCCAATTCACGGCGTAGGTCATCGACCAAGGCCACAAGTGCAGTCTCCATGCCAAACCCAGGGTAAAAACCAGACTGCGAGGGATCAAGAAAACTGACCCGATCCAGATGCCCCTGTAATGCCGGGCCACCACTCGTTCAATAACCTTCCCTAAAAAGGGAAGGTTAGAGACTGGCTTATAGCTGGCCAGGGAGTCGACGTCCAAAGATGGCTTCTTGAGCAGAGGCCGCACCACTGCCTCTGAGATGACTCAGCACCTTGCTCTCCCTAAGGAAGGCATTGACCACCCCTGCCAGCAATGGCCCTAGTGTCTCCCGGCTGGTCTTCACCAGCCAGGATGGGCACGGATCTAATTCACAACAGGTGGCCTGAATGGTCCCAAGGACATCCGCTGCGTCAGCGGGCAATACCCACTGAAACTGATCCCTTAACAACAGACATGGCGGGGCTTCCCGTACCTCTGATTAACCTACTGTCATAAGCGCAGCATCGAGGTCATGGTGAATCTGGGCAATTTTATCCGCAAAAAAGTCAGTGAACATGTCACAGCAGGCACTGGAAGATTCCAGTTCCAGGCGGAGAGAGGCCAGACTGACCAGCCTCTGCACCACCTGGAAAAGCTCTGCTGGACATGGCTTTGCAGATGCAATGAGGGCAGCAAAGAACTCTCTCTTTGCTGCCTGCACTGCAACAGCATAAGCTCTTAAACTAGCTTTATGCTGCAATCGGTCAGCTTCCACTTTAGATGGATCCAGTGAGTTCCTCGGCCTGTGGTCCACCCGTGCAGCATCCCCTCAGCTTTGAGTGATTCCCAGTGATCTAGGCTGGTTCCCGCAACTCTATGGTGTTGTCCAAGGCAACGGCTAACTAGGACTGGAACTGCAGCATGGGTCTGCCCATCAGATGGACAGTAGCTTCACTTTCGGCCGGGGTTCTGGGTTTGGCCAGCCCAGTCTACTGCCTGCACTCCAGGATGTTCCATTGTGCCACTGGCAGGATGGCACATCTGCTCCGCTTGCACATCTGGTGAGACACTTTTAAATGGACTGGCCAACCCAAGGGTGATGTGGGGTGGTACGGGCAGAACCGGAGTTGCCATCCATCTAAAAGCACCAATGTGTTTAGGGAGAAGAGCCAGTGCTGCAATATCACAGACTAAATATAAACCACAAGTGCAATACTCAGTCTTTCATTAGTGCATATTTAAACCAATTTAAAACATTATTGACAATAATCAGTACCCCATGCACCATAATCAGTACCTGTATTTTGCATTCTTGGCTTCATAAGATGTCCACCGTTTTCTGATGCTTTTCTGGGTTTATACCTGTTAATGATTTCAAGTGTCATGTTGATGAACGTGGCGTATTTATCTATTATTTTGCATAAGTTTTTGGTGTGTTTTTTTAGGTTGCCCTCTACTCCAGCTTGTTTTAAGTCATGTTCGTCACATTTTTACAGTGTTTCCTAAATTTGCCCATTATCAACTTGTTACTGTGTTAGATGCTTTAGACTACTTTGCGCTGTTCAGACTTTCTGATGCTGTAGGATCATCTTTCCAGTAGACTCTGAGGATCTTCTACAGGCGCACTTACTTTGGAATGAGATGATCTTCTTATCAATTTCTGTTGTGGGGTTCCATGGCTCTCCGCCATAGAGGAGAACAGGCATGTTGTTGGGGTTTAAAACCTCCTTTTCTGTTAGTTCTGATCATTCTGCTTTTTCAATTCATGAAAATAGTTTGTTTTAATATTTTACTTGACTTTTAGCGTGGTATCACCATCATTACCGACTTCTCTGCCTAGATAGGCAACGTTACTTTCTTCTAGTGTTTTTCCATCTACTCTACCTTGGGACACTGATAGCCATGTATTTCATATTTCTCTTACCGATGAACAAACCAGCTTGTTTTGCTGGTTCTGCTATTAGTTGGATATTTTCTTCCAACTGAGTGATCTGCTAAGCTAAGCAATATCATCAGCCAGATAAATGTCATCTCACTCTGTTTTTATCATTTGTCGATGAAATCCCTTTCTTACCTTCTGCAGTTATTTTTCTAAGATAGGATAGTTCTCAGTATGTTTTCTAAAAATATATGTTTTATACAAGGTTCTGACTGCACATTAAATGACCTTTGTTTTCAGTGACACAAGTATCCTGTAGTTTGTGTTTCAAGAACAATGTGCTTTATTAGTAGGCTTTGAATTAGTTTTTCAGAGCACTGGTCCTTAAGAAGCATTATCCAGTGGCTTGTGTGTGGATTAATTGTGTAACAGAAATATGGTTAGCAGTCAGAAATGTTGCTTTGGTTAAATTCAGGACTTCCCCATCTTCAACAGAATAAAATATTCTCTAGACAACTAGTTATTTATGGAAAACAGAGTGGGATGAGAAACGTCTCCATTCACCAATGTGACGCATAAGCATATGAAATGTCTGTGGTTTGGAAAGTCTATGTAATTTCAACTGTTTGAAATGCACATTACAATACCTCATAGAACTGTGAAGAACCAATTGATATTTCTAATCCATTATGAAATAACTGTGTTTATTTCATTCACTGATGAGCGGGGTAGATTTGAGTGGTCTGAAAGGAGAACCAGGAGGAGAAAAAACATTTTATAAAGTGGCAAATCTTGGAACTGAAGAGACCACATGGGAGAAAAACAGACCCCTCCCTGGCCTGCCCTGGGGAGAACCACCACAGGCGTCACTTCCCAGGTCGACAGGGCCTACCTGGGCTGAGCTTTGTCCCACCGTCCCCATGCCTTGGGTAGGGGAAAGGAACAGAACACACAGGCAGCCAGCTCCAGCCCCACGCTGCTCCCAGCCCCACCACCACTCCACCATGACGTTCAGACATGGCGAACTGTGGGCAAAAGAAGCTGCAGCAGCTTCTCCCGACTGCCCCGCACAGTACTCCGGGACGATGGGGGCAGAGGCCAGAGAACCAGCCCCTGGTATCCAGGCTGGCACACAGAGGTCCCAGACAGCCACAGGGGAAACCGCTCAGCACCCACTGAATTCTGGCTGCCTGGAGCAAAGCGCATACACCATGACGAGCACAGGAATAAAGAGGGAAAGCAGAAGGGAAACGTATGAAAGCAGCCGCGCTTGGGCCAAACAACCAGTCCCCCTTGCAGGATGTCAGTCCAGTCCCATCCAGACACCCTTAACACTCACAGATCACTCACACTGACGGTCCGTATACGGCATGGTTCCAAGGGGTCACAGTAGCTGGGGAATGGGGAACTCTGCTCCTCCCACAGACATCACTCACGTCAGCTGTCCATAGTGCACAATGTTCCAAGGGGGTCACAGTAGCTGGCGGCAAGGGGTGGGCAATCCCTCTCCACCCAGAGATCACTCACACAGGAAGTCCATAGTACAAAGTTCCAAAGGAGTCCCTGCAGCTGGGAGGGAAGGAGGTCAAGCCCCTTCACACAGAGATGGTCACCGCACTGGCAGCCCATAGCACAAAGTTTCTAGAGAGGGGTCCTGCACCTGGAGTGAGGGGGTGGGGAACCCAACTCCCTCCGCATACAAACCCCATTGATACATGCCCCTCTGGTAACCCCTCACCAGCATATGCTGAGCCACCAGATAGTGGGAGTCAAAACGATCCTTGCGGACCTGAACGACCAGGACTACAGGCCGTGTCCACACCTTGTTTAGGGCACTGAACTCGGCTGCACTAGGATCCTCATGCAAGTAGGGGGCCCTTGCTGGCCCCACCAGGATGTTCAGCTCCAGCATCTGATTAAGGCACTCATGCCAGCTCTGTATGTGTCACCTCGCTCACAGCAGGGCAATGGCAAAAGAGAGTGGCAGAGAGGGACACGCACACATACACCCCCGTCACAAGGCCTAGTAAAACTCTGGAAGCTCAGAAATATCACACAAAGCTGTGCTCTCACTTTGCATACCATGGTCCCATTGCTCCCAAGGGGGGCACAGCCAATGGGACCCAACACCTGGAAGCTCAGCTCAGCCGCCCTTTCCTCACACTCCAGCCCAGGCACGTGGTGACCCAGAAGCTGCATATACCAGCTGACAAACCCATAGCCAGCCACCCTGGAGAATCGGTTAGGTAACAACTCCTGCACATCACCCCTCAGTCAAACATCAGTCATGGCTAAGGTGTCAGACACCATGCAACTTCTCCGTGCCCTATACGCTTGGCCCCTGCCCAAGGAATAGCCTCAGACCCCAGCCATAGCAGCCTTGAGCTCCGGATGGTAGAATGGGGAACACAAGCAGTGCAGACCGCTTTCAAACAAGAAAGAACAGTGTATTCCATTCACTAGATAAGGAATTACCTGAGTATACACCTGGGGGCGTACAGCTCCCACATAGCAATCCACATACAGAGAGACATTGAGCATCCTGGAGGATACACACAGCTGGCCACTTCCATTACATGGGGTCCGTTCTGCAACCCCCCTTTTCGAAACTCGCCCCCCCCAGGTGCGCTAGCTTATTGGTCTCACCTATCCCTCCTCCTGCTCCATGTTCCCCTTTGACTGGCACTCTCTTTGTCAGTGTTGAATGGGTGTAGGACAGGGGCTGCTGCACAGAGCAGGGACACCCAATGTGATGTTGCCTTTGCTGCCAGTTCCCTTTAAGGGTTCTGAGTCCATCTGGTGGGGAGGGGCGTTGAGGCGTGGCTGATCCATTGACCACTCAGGGCTTTTCTCATGCAGCTGTATGGTCCTGGTGGACCTCACCTCGTGCCAGGGCTTGGTGGGACAATAGATGTGTGGGACTGCGTTGGCCTGGGTGGGTGGGCATTGGCTTGGGATGCATGTCCAAAATTTTCCAGAGGATACATTCCATAGCAGCCGGCTGCCCGCCCTGTGGAATATGTGGTGCAACATCTGGTGGGGATGGAACAAACGTGCAGGTAAGTTCTGGGCCAGCGCAGACCAGCATGGGCTTCTGTCACATCTGTTTTCACCCATGGTTCTTGAAAGCAGCTAGAGGAAAGACTGTTGTTTTTATTAACATTGGACTGGATTTGAAGAGACCTAGGTTTAATTCTTGACTTTTCTACTCGCTTCCTATTGGCAAATCTCTTAATCTCTCTGTGCTTCAATTTCCCATCTCTAAAACAAGAATAAAAACCTTTCCTGTCTTCTTTGATTTGTAGATTGTAAATTATTTTGGACATATCTGCAAATGAGGGTTGTTGTTGTTGTTATTATTATTATTATTTTATTATAAGCATTTATATAGCGCCAGCGATGTACCTGACTGCTTTACAAAACATAAGACAGACACGGTCCCTACCCAAGAGCTTACAATCTAAATTATGATCCTGATTGATATTTGATATATTCTTTGTGTCTTTGCTGCTGTTTGGGGCCACAGAATTGTACTAAAACCTCAAAATATGGTCTTGCAGCCAAAGTTGGTTTTTTGTTGTTGTTGTTGTTGTTGTTTTTTAAACATTGGCCTAGCACAATGTGGACCTCATTTTGGTAAGTTAACCATAATTATGCTTGTTTTAATTGCCATATGTAGAGAGGAAATGTATACAATCATTTTGTGTAGCATGAGTGATATAGGGCCTTTTCAAACAGACCGAGGTCCCCATGGTGCGTGGGTGTGTGTGCGTGCGCATGCCCATCTCCATCGATCTCCATGTATGGAGGTGTCTCCGTTTTCCTCAGTGCCTCCATGTGTGGGTAATGGGTGGAGTGTGGGCACGTGCGCGCACCTCCAACCATCCACCGTGGTATTCCTACAGGCACGCTCAACTCATCTTCATGCAGCGAAACTGTGTGGAGATGGGTGGAGGCGTCTTGTGTAAAAAGACTCATAGTTAAGATTATTCTTCTTTAACACTATTCTTAAATGTATAGAAATGCCACTTTTGCTGCCTTTTGAAATAAGGCTGTGTGGTGACAAATAAGCTACTGACCTTCCCTCTTGTTTCAGTTTTTACCATTTCTGCGTACCAATGTTGGAGGGTTTTCTTTTTCACTTAATATTGTACAAACGTAGAACATATGCCAAAGTGTGTTGAAACATTTCTTGGAGGAGCTAACAGCTGTTTCTGACATATCATGCATGGGTGGCTACCTTGCTTTGCTTTGTTATGGTTTAGGCACAGTTTGTCAATATGAGTTTGTCATTTTCTGTTTTTGTGGCAAAAGATGATGAACAATTATGACCCATGCATAGTCAATTTATAAATGGAAATTATAGACTAGATCTTTCATAGCTGTTCTTTTCCAGTAAGGAATAAAATCTTACTTCCATACAAATCAGGTGTATATGTTGGCCGGTAACGATAGTGAAACATGAAATTGACTCATAAAAGTTATTCATTTAATGTATTAGTAATCATTGCTAAAGCATGTTGCAAGAAATATATAACTATCTTAACTGTGCCATGGTGACTTGAAAAGCTAGATGGATCAATATACAAATTTAATTGTTTAGAGACAAAGTTGAGGGAAGGGTTGCTGGTGTTTTTCATTAATGATTTAAAAATTCAATAGGAGTTAATTCTCTATGTGAAAACAGAGAAGCATAGAATTATAGAATTGTAAGAATGGAAGAGAGACATCTTCCAAAATACTGTAAGGCAAATAAATACCAGAACTGGTGTAGTGTTTATATTAGTAGCATGTGCTTCTGAAGTGCAAGGCAAAATATCTTCCGTACAGCGTTAATGTTGCTTCTCATGTAAGTGTATGTAGGGGACTAAGAGTGGAGAAAGGGAGAGAATTTACAAGGCCTATTTTATGATTTGTGTTAGACCTATTGGCATTTTGAATTTACTGCCCTCTTCAGCTCAGGTATCATGTCTTCTAGTGTGCGTGACTAGTATCCCGTACACTATAACTGGCCAAAAGATAATAAATAGGGTGTCTTTACACATTATGTCCATGGGTGTCTGAATGTTTGTTTTGACCTTGATATGAACACCGGTTTGGCCCTGTGTTCACTATGTGGCACTGCGTAGACACACAGCCCATCTTGGGGCAAATCAGTGTTTTGCGCATTCCCCCGATCACAGCATGCAAGTGCTGCTGCTGCCTCGTTCCCCATGTTGTACCTGCTAACATGCCACGCGATATCATTAGACACAATGTTGGCCACGTGTTCAGCCGAAACACACAATTTATCCTTGTGATGCAATAGTGTTCACATTGCGTGTTCAGCGGGTGGCCAAATTGATGTTGGGATTGTTAGGGTGCTTACACTCAACAGCCAAACATGTGCTTAGGGGTTTTGACACCTGATCTTTGTTATGTCTAAATATGCCCATAGTCATTATGTCCTATTACAGTGTCAGCATAACAGGCAGAACTTAAGCTAGATGTTATATGGAATTGTAAGATGTAGCCCTTGAGTTTACAGTTTCAATAGGGATGGAAGAGAATTAAAGAGCGGAGAAGGGAAACCTGCTGCTTTAATCATTAAAGTGAATGATCCAAGTTACTAAACTGTTTTTTCTATGCAAAATTAACATTCTCTGAGGCAGTTGAGTTATCTCACCACCTCCTCATTGTCTCTGGATTGGAAGTGCAGATGGCAAGACAGGAACCAAGAGAATTACTTGTGATCTAAACAGTTAAACCTCTGGACATGTTTATTTTAACTATTGGTTGAGATTGGATTCTTAAACATTTGCATGCTAAAATGTTAACCCAGAAGGATGCCACATTCCCTAGAAAGCCTTAAATTATCTTCTTTTCCTAAGAGGTGGGATTTAAATTATACTTCTCTGCATCTGGAGAAGACTTATTATTTTCCTCCAGTGATAGGCAGGCATACAGGAGGCGGAATATTTGAATGTCTTTATGTATATATTTTTGGCTGCTTTTAATTTTTTATCATGCAACAGCAAATAATTCATGTGTGGGTTCTCAGTACATTAATTTGAAATACTATGTAGCTCTAAACAACAGATGATGGATTGATGTATGTGAAACTCTTTAGTCTTGCTGCATATATGCTTCCTCCATGCCACCATATTATTTGATGCTCTGCATATTATTGTGTTCATTCATTCATTTTAATTATGTATTATTGCGTTGAAAATTCACATTAGCCTGAAAAAAATTACTGGTAGCAACCAACAAAGGTTTGGCATGTGAAGCAGAGCTTCACAGTTTCTCCAAATGTATTGTTTACAGGAGGTATAATGCATCTATGATAAGAAAATGGAGATGGATTATTTCAGATGTTAGGTAGACTCCCATATAATGCTGATTTAATTGGATGTCTCTGGGGCCCCAGTACATGTATAACAAGCCAAATCCACATTTAAAGTGGGACTGGAACTCCCATTAACTCCCTCACATATAACACTAATCCGGGGCTCATTATACATGTTCTGGGGCCACGAGGACATTTGATTTAATCAGTGTTATTACGTGAGAGTCCACCCCATTACCTTTTTATAGGATCAACTGTTGTTGTTGAGAGTATGCAAGCTTTTGAACCACACAGGGTCTTTTCTCAGGCATGTAAAAATAAGAACTATAGAGTGAGCAAAAGTAGGACTCTGTTTCTTGATCTATCTATGAATGCAATAACTGAAAAGAAGCAAAATCTGGGTGTGAGTGACTCCTACTATATTCTTTTACACCATGCGAAAATAGAACTGGTGATATGCTTTTGTCCTCAGCTAACCCTTCATTTTCCCTTTTGAGGGTCTAAACGTGTCTCCTGATTCCTGAGGTCTGTACATTGAGCACATGAAGCACAAGAATTAGTTTTATATATGGGAGGGGTGGGCAAAGCTCCCAAGTTCCAAATACCAACACTTTCATATTGCTGAGAGCCCCAAGATGTATTATATGAAACGCGGCTTCCCCCAGGTCCCAGGGACATGGCAGAGTGGCTTTCCCCAAATCCTCTCTCATTTGCATCAAAGCTCTGGCTCCCAGGCAGTCTGGTGGGTTCAAGCAGCAGTAGTAGTGGCACAGGGCAAGCTCCCCCTGTTCCCACAGACCCCAGTGAGGCTCTAGCAACCAAAATGGCTGCTTGGCTTCTTTTGCTCTTGTGGGAGCCACATGGACATGTCCCCAAGCATCCACTTCTGGTGAGAGCTGCAGTACAGATGCCCAAGAGCCACATAAGGCTCCTGAGTTGCTATTTACCCATGGTGGTATAATAATAATAATAATAATTTATTACGGCCGAGGCCAAACATACACAAACAAACAAATGCAACCATATATCAGCGTAATTTAAAACAAATTTTCCAGAACACAAAAATAATTTTGGCTCATAGTCAAATAAAACCCCACTAACCAACCAGATGAGAACTCAAAATACCCAGATCCCAACACTTAACCAGGCATGTGCCCATGACTCTTCACTCACTACTCAGGGGACGTTTAAACTGAAGAAATAATGTGCGTAGATTTATAGCAGCTACCAAAAATTGAGCTACCGCTTCTGAGATAGAAGGAACATCATCAGCCAAAGGCAGGAGAGCCAGATTGTGGTCAGTACATCCTGGAAGTTTCTGGAGAAAAACCGACAGAGATTTTTGACGTATTTGATTGTATAAACGGCAATGGAACATAACATGGGCAGATGTCTCCACAAATTGCTGATCGAAAGGGCAAAGGCGTTCTGAGAATCTAATGGCAGAGAAACGCCCTTCCAAAACCCGGGTAGGCAAGGCATTGAACCTGGCTAACATGAAAAGATGCTTACCCCTAGATGAAATTGTTGACGACAAGTAAGAAGCCAAACACAATCAAGGCCTTACATAGGGAAGATAACTTGCAAGGTGAAGAATGGCTCTAATTACTGCCATCTCTTCCTGCTGTTCCCTATCCTCCATCCTGGTTAGAAGCTCATTTAACACTACTGCCAACTCCTTGCCAGCCCAATAATCTGGGCTGAACCCCAGCTTCGCAGGAAGGTCTCTACAGCCTGCTTCCACGAACTCTTAAATGAGCACGGTGGTATATAGCCTTTGTAGGTGTTAGGGCAGAAAGACAAACAAATTATATCAAGGAAAAGAGAATCCAGAGAAACACCAATTCTTTTTTTAGTATCTATGGGACCAATAATCCATGTATTTAGTTGGCAAGACAGGGGTGGGATTGAAAATCAGAAAAAAACAAATAAAAGAGGAAGCACAAGATACTGCTCTTGTTGTCCAACAATTTCACTTTTCACAGGCTATGATCTGTCAACCTAAGGCCCTTTTCTCACAGGCATGGGTGCATGGGAGGGGTGGGGTGCGGTGGGTGGAGATGGGGGGGCATTCCCACAGGTGCACACCCATCTCCACGCATGGAGCAAATGTTAGCACCAATTGCTCTGTGCGTGGATGATGGGTGAAGGTGAGTGTAGTGCAGGAGTGTGCACACATGCCCATCCACCGCCTGTGGCGTTCCTACGGATGCCCACCCATCACCCCGCACCCATAGCAGCGTTCCAACAGATGCCCACACACACACACGCGCGCATACGTGTGCGGGGGAGGGGGGCGGGCGCCCATGTGAAAACAGCCTAAATCTAGGTTCTCTTTAGTTATTTTTCATAGTAGTGTTAAAATGGCATGCCTAAATGGATTAGGGCTGGGTGTAATCCGATCCTTTCTTTTGGAAACTATTTGATGGAAAATTCGCAAAAATCATTTGGATCATTTGCCCTGAACATGCCTGTGTGATCATTTCATATCTGAAATTATATTTTTTGTAGGACCCATCTTGAAATGTAAACAGAATTCAGTGATCCCCAAGAACAAAGCAGCGCAACATCTGTAGATTACATGAGCCCACTTGGGGTCCCAACACGCATTTTGGAAACTCTGATTTAGAAACACTTAACATCAATACTTCCTGCTTCACTTTCCCAAAGGAGCAAAAGTGAGGCACTTTCTACTCTTGTGCAAAAGGGGATCATACTTAAGTTCCCAAATCCTCTGAAGTAGTTGCAAATCAAATCATAGCTATGAGTCTGGATAGTGAGAGCTTCCTTCCCTCTTTTTTTCAGTTAGTGGGATGTTTTTGCATGACATGAGTTTCCCCATGTATATTTCACGTTGCATCTTTCCTTTGATTAGGGAGTAGAAAAGTGAGAGTTCACATTATCAAGTGTTCTTGTGTTTCTCTATTTGTGTTACATGACCTGGGATATGTCTCTGTGTGTGGAGGCTAGGAAGAAAAGAGAGTTCAGGTGTTTTCTAATGCGAGGGATGCTTTGAGAGCCCTCACCTCGGGCAGGATCCGGCCCAGCTGCCGAGCAGACATACTGGCAGCCCAGGCTGGGGAGGGGGCAGGGCAACATGTGGACATGGTCCACGTGCCCCCGCGTTGCTGTGCATGACCCACACTCATCCCTGATGGGTGCCGCCACACCTGCCCAGAATAGCTTCAGCCCCAGACTGGAGTTAGGTAGAGTGGGCCATCACGCACGATTGCCCAATCTACCCCAGTTCGGGATGGCTTTCCCGGACCATGGCAGGGCTTAGCCCGCACTGTGAGCTTGCAGGGAGCCCAGTTCACAGCACAGGATAAATCCTGTCATGATCCAGGGAGACCTTGGATCCTGCCTGCAGTAACATCTGGCGTGTGGGATCGCATGTGACAACACCACGGGTGGCCATGCACAGTAAAGTATAGCCACTTGTGGTGGTGTCGTGTCTGAAAATACCCTTTGTTTCATTCTTTTTAAAGTGCTTGTTAGTCTGATTTCATAGTAAGATAGAACTTTGTGAATGGGATCTCTTATTTCAGGAAAATGAAGTTTCTTCCTATATCAGTTTTTGATCACATAGCACAAGTTGTGATTTAGTTAATAATTTTGACCATCTTCACAGCTCCACCATTGAATGCTCCACCACTGAGTGCTATCTGGGATCCTGTTGGATGATTGTGCTGGCCAAGATTTTCAGTGGCTTTTACCTGCCAGGTGACATGGTTGCTTTAATTTTATTTATTTATTTATTTTTGTAGGAGAAAAATAAGTTTGACATCATCCAAAACTTGCAGTGCATGAAAGGGCCACCATATAATTTTATTTGAGCAGTTTGCCCAAATCTCTATTATGCTGATGTGTGTACTATGATGGTGTGTATTGTACAATTAGACCCTTTTCACATGTATGCGGGTGCATTGGGGTGTGTGCGCAGTGGGTGGAGATGGGTGTAGGGCCGTTCCCACGGTTACACACCCATCTCCACCCACCGCCACGCATGGAACAACCGCCATTCGCCCTTTTCACGCGGACGCGTGTGGGACAGCGTAC
>QEPC01010335.1:4646685-4663361 GCA_003113815.1 Sphenodon punctatus | reverse complement strand
CCCCCCCCCCCCCCCCTTCATTCATACACCGGGAAAGGCACAGGTTTGGGGTTGTTTTTTTTAAGACCGAGGCAAAATAGGAATTGAAAAGTTCTGTCTTTTCTTTGTCTCCTATTAACGTTTCAACATCATCACTGAGCACTGACACCACCATTTCCTTCTTTTTCCTCTTACTTCTGTCATACCTTAAAAAATGACCCCTTTTCCTTGTTTTTAGAATCCTTTGTTAGCCTTAGCTCATTTTATGCCTTAACTTTCCTGACACCATCCCTAATAATCACCACCAATTATTAGGATTTCAGCACACGTGTGGGATACGAGCTCAGTGTCCTTTATCTTACTGGAAATAGTACACTTGCTGGGCCAGAACTCCTGCTATATTATGCATTTTCTAGATCCCAACTTCACACGCAGTTTGGCTATTTTGAGAACCCTTATCATTGCTGCTGACTGGTTTGTTGTGAGGGAGGGAGGCTGAGGGGGCTGTTTTTTCCACTCTTATATCCATGTCACAGAGATTTGTTTTCTCACAACTGTTGACTTATAAACATTCTGATTATTGGGGTCTCCTTTACTGGTACTGAAACATATAAAATCCCCCATAAAAGATCAGTTTACCCCCAGCTGTTAGTTACTGATAGAAGAAGCTTTCCGTTTCCTGGCTCCATTTTGTACCTTCACTCTTTCTCCAGATGATGTGCCAATGTGGTGTCATGGTGATCTGTGGCAGTCTGGAAAGCTTGGGCAGACTGGAGAAAAGTTTGCTGAATAGTTGACTGATCGTCTTCTACGGAAGATATTGTACATCGGGGGTGGCCAAACTGTGGCTAAGGAGCTACATATGGACTCTTGCGTAGTTCAAGTGCGGCCTACACGCTGCGTTAATGGTTCTGTTTGTTCCTTGATTTCACCAGATCTCAGCAGCTGAGTCACAGCTAGTTCTCAGAACCTCAGCACCCAGAACTGCAAAGCACTGGCTGTTCCAGACAATCACAAAGCAGGAGAGGCATGTGGGCACGTATGCATGTGTGTGCCTTGTGGCTTTCGGCCAGAGGAAGATTCTGGTGTACAGCTCTTGTGGTTAGGAACTTTGGCCACTTCTGTTATATGTGCACACAGAAGAGCTACAACTAAAAAGGGTGGGTGGGGGTGGGGAAGTCTTCAGCCACATATCATGACAAGCTGTACAGATTAACACTTTCAAGCTTGTGTGCAGTAACACTAATTCAAATTGCATTTCTCAATTTGAGGTTCTACTAGTGCTCTTTCTGGAGAAGATACTTTTGTTTCAGTTTCATCTCTCCGGTCGGTATAACTGCAAAAGCTGCTTTTCTCATGGTTACACTGATGCATTCTTGGAGAGGTTCCCGGACTGCCTGGTGCTCATAACCCACACCTCCATTATGTCTTAAAAATGAAAGCATTAAGACTCTGGTGTCATTGTTGAGGTGCATCCTTGGTACTTTGCTTAAGAGGTGAAGGAGCCAACTATTTTTATTTTATTTATTTATTAACATTTATACCCTGCCCTTCCCCAAAGGCTCAGGGCAACTTACTGTAATAAAATCACACAAAATACCGTAAAATCCCTTTAAAAATCCCTACTCTCACCCCAAAACCCACCCGTCAAACACTTTGCCAAAAAAAAAAGTAAGTTTTTATACTATCTCCGGAATATGCTTAGGCTCAGGCTCTGAGGGACCTCTGGGGGGAAGGGAGTTTCATAATACTGGGGCAGCAACCAAGGCCCGTTTCACGTGGGGGGGGGGCGGGGCGGTGGGGGGGCAGTGCATAGGGGTGCATTCCCATGGACTCCCACCCACCTCTACCCATCTCCAAGCATTGGGCATTGGTGCCCGTTGCTCCATGCATGGGTGATGGGTGGAACATAGGAGCGCGCACGCACCCCCCACCCATGGCCTGCGCAGTTCCCACACGCGGCCACTCATCCCCCCCCCCCCCGCACCCACTGTGGCATTTACACAGGTGCCCCCCACCAGCACACGTGGGTGATGGGGGTGGGGTGGCGGCAACCGAGAATGCCTCTCTGTGGACCCTTGTCATACTGAAAAGATTGGCAGGTGCTACCCAGAAGAGAGCATTCTCAGCCAGCTGCAGGGGTTGCAGTGGAGCTTGGAAGAAAAGGCAGTTTTTCAGATATTTAGGGCCCAGGCCATTTAAGGTTTTAAAGGTCAAAACCAGCACCTTTCATTTATTTATTTATTTATTTATTTATTTTATTTTTAAAACTTATATGCTGCCCCCTCCTGCCTCAGGCATCTTGGGGCAGCTCGCAACATTTAAAAACCTATTAAAATACAGCAATTAAAGCAATATAAAACCCATCCCCACGCACCCCATCTCCTTCGGGAAAGGACCAGAAAACGATAGGAAGCCAGTGCAGACTCTAAAGCATAGGTTTAATGTGTTCATGGCGACACCCCCCCTGAAAGGAGCTGGGCTGCCCCATTCTGCACCAGTGGCAGCTTTCAGTCATCAAGGGCAGCCCCATGTAGAGCGCATTGCAGTAATCTAGTGATATGCCACCTTGTAAAAAAAATATTGCATGTCGAAGAGAGTTTGTATATCCCTGAAACCAACTCCTGTGCATATTGCCTTTGGCTGGTACAATGTGGACCTTAGGCTTTAAACTCCTTTTTCTATGTTCTTTATTTAAGCTGTTTTTTCTGTGTGTTTTGCCTAGACCAAGCATGTTGCTAATACTCAGCTGATAAGATTGCCTCTTTTCTTAATAGTTCATATGGGAAATGCTTGCTTAGGAAAGTTCACATGTGTTTATCACCATTCATTATTTATTACTCAGCTGACAACTACACTGTTTCAATAACCATGTACTGCAGGGAGCTGTCGCAGCTTTTTGTTACCTAATTAGAAACAACCAACAAAAAGTGAGATTTATCATCTTTGAACACGGAGATTTATCATCTTTCAACAAGGCAGGATGGCAAGTAAGGCTGAGATGAGAGCAAGTGTTCTCGTTCCGAAGGGAGAAACTGACTTTTTGGAAGTGCTTGCAAATGTCCATCGGTACTTTGTCAGTTTCCAGTGATTCAGTGCTTCCACCATTTTCCCCCACCAGGCAGCAGGACTGGGATCTTCTGTGAGGAGAGAGGAGTCCTCTCCCTGCATTTTCATGCTTACCTGGGTCAGTGGAGCAAAACGCCCACCCACAACCAGAATTTTCCTGTTGCTCCTCTGCCTTCCCCCTTTGTGTTACACAAAAAAGCTCCCAGTTCCTCTCTATGTGTAACACAAAGGGAGAAGGCAGAGGAGTGACAGGAAAATTCTGGTTGCAGGTGGTTGCGCCCGAAGGGTGATGATAAAAGGGCGCTGGCCGTTTTGTGGCCATTGTGAGGCCCGCAAGGACCCAGCTCCAGTGACGACATCCGTGCATCACCGCCTCTTCCAACCAATGCTCGCATCGCCACTGGCCTTCGCTCAGACTCCCCCGCGCCGTCTGCAGGCCTGCGTATCCCCTCTGCTACCGTGAATATCATCCACTGGAATGTCTCCCCGTATCTCCCTCACCCTCCATCTCTCCTCCCCTTCTGCCACTGCTGCTGTCTCCCCTGATTTTCCCCCTCCCTACTCCAACACTCTTTCTTCAACCTCCCCGCCCCTTGTTTTCCCTCTTGCCTATTCCCCCTCCTCCCCCTCACCCCCCTTAACCATTTCCTGCAAACCCCCTCCTCCCCACCACCCAACCTCACACAGTCCCTGCAAGCCCCACTGCTCCACATCCCCCAACCTTATCCGCATTCCCTGCCTTTCCCCTGATAAACTCCCCTTCTCCTGCTCCCTCTGGAATTGCCGCTCTTCCGTTAACAAAGCCCCCTTGATTCACGATCTTTTCCTTTCTCACCGCTTTCAACTCCTTGCACTTACTGAAACCTGGATCTCTCCCTCTGACTCTGTCACCCCTGCCACTCTCTCCTCCGGAGGCCTTTCGTTCTCTCACTGGTTCTGCCCCAAAGGCCGAGGTGGTGGCGTGGGCCTTCTCCTTGCCAACCTCTGTCGATTCCAGCCCCTTTCCCCTCCCCCCACCCTCTCCTTCCCTTCCTTCAAGGCTCACTCTGTGCGTCTCTACTCCCCCTTCACCTTCGTGTCGCTGTCATCTACCACCCCCCTGGCCCCCTTTCCTCTTTTCTCCCGGACTTTGAATCCTGGTTTACATTCTTCCTCTCCGATGATACCCCTGCTCTCATTCATGGTGACTTCACAAGGTGCATGTTGATGCACCTTCCCAGCCCTCTGTCTCCCGCTTTCTCTCCCCGACCTCCTCCTTTGATCTCTGCCTCTGGACTGATTTCCCCACCCACACCAATGGCCACTCTCTCGACCTCCTCTTCTCCAGAAACTGTCCTGTTGCTGACCTCTCCTTTGACCTTTGTCCCATGTCTGACCATTACCTCGCTTCTTCAACCTCTCCCACCAACACCCATCTTCTTCCCCAGCTCCACGCCCCTTTAGTAATCTGCAGGCTAGTAACCCTTTAGATTTTGCTTCCTCCCTCTCCCCCCTCCTCCCTTCTGTCTCCTCCTCCTCTTCCCCTGACACTGCCATCTCTTCTCTTAACACCTTTCTCGCCACGACCCTTGACTCTCTTGCCCCCCTCTCCTCCCGCCCTGTTCAACCCTGAAACCTCCGTCCTTGGCTCACCCCTACTATCCACTACCTCGGCTCCTGCACCCGAGCTGCTGAACGCTTCTGGCGCAAATCCCGCTCCCACCCTGACTTCCTCCACTATAAATTCTCCCTCTCTTCCGCTATCTGCCTGGCAAGGCAACACTACTATGCCTCCCGGGTTGAATCCTACTCTCGTGACCCTTGCCGCCTCTTCTCCACCTTTGACGCCCTTCTCAGGCCCCCCTGCCTCCCTCCACCCTCTTCCCTTTCTGCTCAGGATCTCATGTCATTCTTCACCTCAAAGATTGACAAGATCTGGCAGGACATTGCTTCCCACCCGTCTCCTCTCCCCGCTCCCTTACCACACCTCCCCCCCTCTTCTCTCCTCCTTCCCTCCTGCCTCCCTTGAGGAAATCCCCTCTTTGCCCTCTTTCTCCAACCCCTCCACCTGCCCTCTTGACCCAATCCCCTCCCGCCTCCTGACCTCCATTGTTCCCACTGCCCCCCGCCCCTTTTACATGTTGTTAATCTCTCCCTCTCCACTGGCTCCTTCCGCTCCACCTTCAAGCATGCCACTTTCTCTCCCATCCTCAAAAAGTCCACCCTCGCTCCGACTGACCCCTCTAGCTACTGGCCGGTCTCCCTCCTTCCCTTCGCCTCTAAGCTTCTGGAACGGGTGGTCTACTCCCACTGCCTGGAACTCCTCTCTGCCTACGCCTCTCTGGACCCTCTCCAATCTGGCTTCCGCCCCCTACACTTCACTGAAACTGCCCTTGCCAAGATCACCAATGATCTACTTGTTGCTAAATCTAAGCACCTTTACTCCATTCTTGTCCTCCTTGACGTCTTTGCTGCCTTTGACACTGTCGACCACTCACTCCTACTGGACTCTCTCCGTTCTCTAGGTTTCCCTCTGTCCTTGACTGGTTCTCCTCCTACCTCTCTGATCACTCCTTTTTATGTGTCTCTTGCCAACTCCAACTCTTCCTCCCTCCCCCCTCTCGGTTGGGGTTCCCCAGTGCTCTGTCCTGGGCCCTCTCCTCTTCTCGATCTATACCCTGTCCCTTGGCAAACACATTGCCTCCCACGGCTTCCAATATCACCTCTATGCTGACGACACTCAACTCTATCTCTCCACTCCCTCTCTGTCCAAGCTCGCCTCATCAACTGTCTCTCTGATATGTCTGCCTGACTGTCCCAATGTCAGCTCAAGCTCAACATGGCTAAGACTGGGCTCCTGATCTTTCCTCCCTACCCTTCCTCTCCCTCTTCCCTGTCCATCCTTATTGACACCCCATTCCCCAAGCCTGTAGCTTGGGCTTCATCTTTGATACTCACCTTTCCTTTAAACTTTACATCGACTTTGTTGCCAAGTCCTGTCACTTTGCCCTCCATAACATTGCTCGAATTTGCCCCTTTCTCTCTGTCTCTTTAGCCAAAACCCTTGTTCACGCCATGGTCATCTCTCGCCTTGACTACTGCAACCTCCTCCTTACTGGCCTCCCCTGCTCTCATCTCTCCCCTCTTATCTCCATCCAAAACTCCACTGCTAGGGTCATCCACTCAGCCCATCGCTTCGACCACGTGCAGCCTCTCCTCTCCTCACTTCACTGGCTCCCCCTTCACGAACGCATCCTTCACAAACTCCTGGTATTCACTTATAAATCCCTCCACAACCTGGCTCCCCCTTACCTCTCAGCTCTAGTCTCCTTACACACACCTGCACGCACTCTCCGCTCCTCCTCAGCCCCCTCCCTCGCTCTCCCTCGTCTCTCCTGCTCCCNCCCTGCAAGCCCCACTGCTCCACATCCCCCAACCTTATCCGCATTCCCTGCCTTTCCCCTGATAAACTCCCCTTCTCCTGCTCCCTCTGGAATTGCCGCTCTTCCGTTAACAAAGCCCCCTTGATTCACGATCTTTTCCTTTCTCACCGCTTTCAACTCCTTGCACTTACTGAAACCTGGATCTCTCCCTCTGACTCTGTCACCCCTGCCACTCTCTCCTCCGGAGGCCTTTCGTTCTCTCACTGGTTCTGCCCCAAAGGCCGAGGTGGTGGCGTGGGCCTTCTCCTTGCCAACCTCTGTCGATTCCAGCCCCTTTCCCCTCCCCCCACCCTCTCCTTCCCTTCCTTCAAGGCTCACTCTGTGCGTCTCTACTCCCCCTTCACCTTCGTGTCGCTGTCATCTACCACCCCCCTGGCCCCCTTTCCTCTTTTCTCCCGGACTTTGAATCCTGGTTTACATTCTTCCTCTCCGATGATACCCCTGCTCTCATTCATGGTGACTTCACAAGGTGCATGTTGATGCACCTTCCCAGCCCTCTGTCTCCCGCTTTCTCTCCCCGACCTCCTCCTTTGATCTCTGCCTCTGGACTGATTTCCCCACCCACACCAATGGCCACTCTCTCGACCTCCTCTTCTCCAGAAACTGTCCTGTTGCTGACCTCTCCTTTGACCTTTGTCCCATGTCTGACCATTACCTCGCTTCTTCAACCTCTCCCACCAACACCCATCTTCTTCCCCAGCTCCACGCCCCTTTAGTAATCTGCAGGCTAGTAACCCTTTAGATTTTGCTTCCTCCCTCTCCCCCCTCCTCCCTTCTGTCTCCTCCTCCTCTTCCCCTGACACTGCCATCTCTTCTCTTAACACCTTTCTCGCCACGACCCTTGACTCTCTTGCCCCCCTCTCCTCCCGCCCTGTTCAACCCTGAAACCTCCGTCCTTGGCTCACCCCTACTATCCACTACCTCGGCTCCTGCACCCGAGCTGCTGAACGCTTCTGGCGCAAATCCCGCTCCCACCCTGACTTCCTCCACTATAAATTCTCCCTCTCTTCCGCTATCTGCCTGGCAAGGCAACACTACTATGCCTCCCGGGTTGAATCCTACTCTCGTGACCCTTGCCGCCTCTTCTCCACCTTTGACGCCCTTCTCAGGCCCCCCTGCCTCCCTCCACCCTCTTCCCTTTCTGCTCAGGATCTCATGTCATTCTTCACCTCAAAGATTGACAAGATCTGGCAGGACATTGCTTCCCACCCGTCTCCTCTCCCCGCTCCCTTACCACACCTCCCCCCCTCTTCTCTCCTCCTTCCCTCCTGCCTCCCTTGAGGAAATCCCCTCTTTGCCCTCTTTCTCCAACCCCTCCACCTGCCCTCTTGACCCAATCCCCTCCCGCCTCCTGACCTCCATTGTTCCCACTGCCCCCCGCCCCTTTTACATGTTGTTAATCTCTCCCTCTCCACTGGCTCCTTCCGCTCCACCTTCAAGCATGCCACTTTCTCTCCCATCCTCAAAAAGTCCACCCTCGCTCCGACTGACCCCTCTAGCTACTGGCCGGTCTCCCTCCTTCCCTTCGCCTCTAAGCTTCTGGAACGGGTGGTCTACTCCCACTGCCTGGAACTCCTCTCTGCCTACGCCTCTCTGGACCCTCTCCAATCTGGCTTCCGCCCCCTACACTTCACTGAAACTGCCCTTGCCAAGATCACCAATGATCTACTTGTTGCTAAATCTAAGCACCTTTACTCCATTCTTGTCCTCCTTGACGTCTTTGCTGCCTTTGACACTGTCGACCACTCACTCCTACTGGACTCTCTCCGTTCTCTAGGTTTCCCTCTGTCCTTGACTGGTTCTCCTCCTACCTCTCTGATCACTCCTTTTTATGTGTCTCTTGCCAACTCCAACTCTTCCTCCCTCCCCCCTCTCGGTTGGGGTTCCCCAGTGCTCTGTCCTGGGCCCTCTCCTCTTCTCGATCTATACCCTGTCCCTTGGCAAACACATTGCCTCCCACGGCTTCCAATATCACCTCTATGCTGACGACACTCAACTCTATCTCTCCACTCCCTCTCTGTCCAAGCTCGCCTCATCAACTGTCTCTCTGATATGTCTGCCTGACTGTCCCAATGTCAGCTCAAGCTCAACATGGCTAAGACTGGGCTCCTGATCTTTCCTCCCTACCCTTCCTCTCCCTCTTCCCTGTCCATCCTTATTGACACCCCATTCCCCAAGCCTGTAGCTTGGGCTTCATCTTTGATACTCACCTTTCCTTTAAACTTTACATCGACTTTGTTGCCAAGTCCTGTCACTTTGCCCTCCATAACATTGCTCGAATTTGCCCCTTTCTCTCTGTCTCTTTAGCCAAAACCCTTGTTCACGCCATGGTCATCTCTCGCCTTGACTACTGCAACCTCCTCCTTACTGGCCTCCCCTGCTCTCATCTCTCCCCTCTTATCTCCATCCAAAACTCCACTGCTAGGGTCATCCACTCAGCCCATCGCTTCGACCACGTGCAGCCTCTCCTCTCCTCACTTCACTGGCTCCCCCTTCACGAACGCATCCTTCACAAACTCCTGGTATTCACTTATAAATCCCTCCACAACCTGGCTCCCCCTTACCTCTCAGCTCTAGTCTCCTTACAAACACCTGCACGCACTCTCCGCTCCTCCTCAGCCCCCTCCCTCGCTCTCCCTCGTCTCTCCTGCTCCCCTAACTGCCTTCGCCCCTTCTCCCTTGCTACCCCCATGCCTAAAACTCCCTCCCTGCCCACATCCGCCTTGTCCCCTCCTTCCACACTTTAAAATCCCTTCTCAAAACCCACCTCTTCCTCGCCGCCTTTCCCGACACCTGTTAGAAGTTTCCTTTCAATATTTACTGTCTGCCCTCCCCGCAGACTCTGGCCTAACTGCAACCAAGCCAAGCATGGGCATCTGAGACTTCGCATCTGCTTGAATGTTATTTATTCCTTGTCTCTCCCTATGTCCCCTCTCCTTGTCTCCCTCCTCCGTGTCTATTAGATTGTAAGCCATAGGCAGGGACTGCGTCTATCTTATTTGTTCTGTAAAGCGCCAGGTACACAGCTGCTTATAATAATAATAATAATTAATAATAAAAATAGTCTGGCTGCGGGTGTGTGTTTTGCTCCACTGACCAGGTGATCCATTCCTGGCCTTGGCATGAAAATGCAAGGAGAGGACTCCTTTCTCCTCGGGGGAGGGATCCCAGTCCCACCAGTACCTTTCCAGGAACACCCAGCAGATCCCTGCAGCAGCACCTAGGAAACTGACCACACACACCTCTCTGGGCAAGCAGGGGTGGCATATCCACCCCCCAGATCGCCTTCTCCACCACTGCTATGTGCATCCAGTCCCCTGTCACTAACTGTTTGAGAGCCACTACCCAGCCACTCCTTTGGGTCCCCCTCCCCTGATCAATTATTTTGTGACCAGGGGGGATATACACAAGGGGGGATGCACACACTCTTCTCAGTTGCCCAACAACTGATCGGGGAGAGTGGCAGGAGTATACACACTCCTCCAGGGTCATCCCCTCCCCGCCTCCCCAATCACTGGGTGGTGGGCAGGAAGAGTGCACTTCTCTGGGCCCGATCCTCAGACCCTGCCTCATAAGAACATAAGTAGTGTCATACTGAGTTAGACCAATGGTCCATCAAGCCCAGCATCCTGTCCTCTGACAGTGGCCAATCTCAATCACATGGGAGAAGAACCAACAGTCACAATGGGAAATTCATTCCCTGTTGTTCACTCCCAGCTCCTGACAGTAAGAAGTTCATCCCGTAAGCTACTTGGTTAATAGCCATTAATGGGCCTACTCTCTAAGAACTTATTCAGTCCTTTTTTAAACGCAACTATACTACTGGCCCTGACAACATCCTCTGGCAACAAATTCCATAAGTTAATTAGTAGTTCCTTTTATTTGTTTTAAATCTGCCAGCAGCTAGTTTAATAGAGTGTCCCCTAGTTCTAGTACTATTTGAGAGGGTAAATAACCGTTCCCTATCTACTCGTTCCACACCACTCAAGATTTTATAAACTTCTATCATGTCCCCTCTGTCTTCTCTAAGCTGAAGAGACCCAACTTGTCAAGCCTCTCTTTGTACGGAAGTCATTCCATACCCTTTATCATTTTCATTGCCCTTCTCTGTACCTTTTCTAGTTCAGCTATGTCCTTTTTGAGATGGGGTGACCAGAACTGCACACAATATTCCAGGTGCAGTCGCACCATTGATTTGTATAGAGGCATTATGACATCCTCAGTTTTATTCTCTATCCCTTTTCAAATAACTCCTAACATTGTTTGCTTTTTTGACTGATGCTGCACACTGGGCTGAGGATTTCAGTGTATTGTCCACAATCACCCCCAGATCCTTTTCCTGAGTAGTAACTCCTAGCTTAGTACCCAGCATTGTGTACGCATAGTTTGGGTTATTTTTCCCTATGTGCATCACTCTGCACTTGTCCACGTTAAATGTCATCTGCCATTTAGATGCCCAGGTACCCGGTCTCGTAAGATCCTGTTGCTGTTCTTCACAATCTGCTCATGTTTTAACTATCTTGAATAACTTGGTGTCATCTGCAAATTTGATCACTGCACACTTAACGCTCTTTTCCTTTCCAGATCATTAATGAATACATTAAACAGCACTGGTCCCAATACAGATCCCTGGGGCACACCACTTTTTACATCTCTCCATTGTGAAAACTGACCATTCATTCCTACTCTTTGCTTCCTATCCTTTAACCAGTTGCTGATCCATAGTAAGACACTACCTTCTATATCATGACTTTTTAATTTTCTCAAGAGTCTTTTATGTGGGAGATTATTAAATGCTTTCTGGAAATCCAGGTACACTATAACTACTGGGTCTCCCTTGTCCACATGCTTATTTATACCCTCAAAGAATTCCAACAGATTAGTGAGTCATGACTTACCTTTGCTAAATCCATGTTGACTCTTCCCCATTAAGCCATGTTTATCAACATGCCCAGCGATTCTGTTCTTAATGATAGTTTCCACCATTTTGCCCAGCCTTGCAGCAGGGTTACAGGGGCAGGCCACATAGGAGGCAGCCTGTTATCCCACCTTGGGCAGTGTTATCCCACTGTGGACAACGTTACTATGTGCTGCATCCCAGCCTTTTCTAGTGGACACATCGCATAGCAACGGGCTGCTCTGGGGCGGGGTGAACGTCTGACAGCCACTGGCCATACGATTCACTGCAATGTGCGTTAACTTCGCCCAAAGTGCGGTGAGCTACAGAACCCTAATCCACATGCAGCCCTGTGGTGGGCAGTCATCACCGCCACACTACGGGGCAAGTGCAGGGACTGGGAGCCGGACACTCGGTCATGGGGGAAGCTGGGTGGTCCGACCCTTGTCGGAGCTGCCGCCATTGCTGGAGCGGACCACAGAATTGACCACACTAGTGGGCACCCGGCCCTCCCCCTGTCTCCTTCCTCCGGCCTGACCAAAATCCTGCTCCCAGCTGTGATACTGCAGCACATGATGGGCAACAGTGCCACCTGCTCACAGTCCTGTTGTGGAGTTTGCAGCATGGTGGGGAAGAAGAGACCCGGCCACACGGGTTGCCCTGCCCCCGGCAGCCTTACCCACATGGGTTACGGCTGCTATGCGACGTGTCCTCAGAAAATATGTTCCTGATATTCATTTATTAATAAAATAAGAAAAGAAAATCTAGTTTTCTTATTGAACTACAGTCCCTGGATTAATTGAATAACACAAGATATAAAGTATTTTGAATATATGTCTGCCTAAGGCATTTACTATAAACCCCAAAAGTATAAGATGGTTTATTCAAAATCCACTAATCTCAATTTTAAGATCATATTTCTTCATAATACAAATACACAACTGTATTTTAATCCACTCTCAAACTCTACTCCCGATCATCTGTATAATGCAGACGTTGGGTCAGGCTCCTAAGTGGAGTCACACTATCTGTGGTTGAGGTCACAACCTGAGTGACCTTTGATACAGTGAGCATTGTTTTGTTACTGTCTGGGATTGTGGGATTATATTTAAGTCTCAAAATGGGGCTGCACAAGCAAAAAGATTGGAAACCACTGGCATACTTTTCAGATCTTTCTTTTATGGGTAAACCTTTCATAGCTTTATAGAAGCTTTTATCTTTTTTTTTTCTCCTTAAAAAAATATAAAATCCATTTCTGATATGTTTAATTACTTTGCATTAAACAGCTAAAACAATTTGCTGAATAAATGATTCACATTGGAATCATGAGCTCAGTGCTTACTTAGGTCAGTTTCAGTGAGTCATTTTATGTGCTTATCAAATTTTATTTTCTCTCAATTTGATTAGCTGCACAAGCTAGCAGTCTCAAGCCAGCTAGATTGTTTTATCCTTGCAATTCTCTTCACTAGTGCATGGGTAATGTTGACCAATTAACTCTTTGTTAGCTCCTCACCATGATGTATTATTTCCCTCATTATTATTCATAAATTCTAGAATGGTAAAATATTATGGGCCTTCACCAAGATTGGGTCTCTGTTTTCATAAGCACTGCATAGACAGTTCCTGCAGTAAAGAGCTTACGTTCCAACTAGGCAACAAGACTTTGAAAGGGTGAAGTAAGAATGCAGCATACAAGGAGAATGATCAGAGTGATGGTTAGCCAACTCATTATCTCCATGTTCTTTTTATGTATAGTTTTTATGTTTTGTGAGGGTCATTGGCTACAGAAGCCATTTTGCGGTTATGCGACTTGTGCAGTTACATGGTCCCAATGGTTGCCAGAAGTTTCCCACCCTTGCTCTTTGTTGTGCCTCAGTTATTAGGAAAGTTGGCTTGTTTGTCGAGGATTGGGTGTTAGAATTAAAATCACAAACATTGAAGGTATAATTTTATAAAACTGGCTAGACCTGGGCAGTGGGATCAGTAGGGTTGCCACATGTCCCAGGTAAGAAAATCAAACAGTCCTAATTTGCATAAATCTGCATATGTTTGTTTATGTAAATCTAAAGAAGAATTGCCCAATGTCTAACTTTGAGGGTGTGCCAAAGAAATTTCATCTTTTCAAACACCATGCACTGCAAAGAACAGACATTCAACAAAACTGCTTTCCAGATATTTGGTGTCTGGGTCATATATCAACATGGACACTGGGCAGAGACCCCTGATTCCTGGACTATCAGATGTAAAACAGATGAGAGACAACCCTGTCATCAGTGGCTTGTACATTTTAAGCCACAGGGCACTTCCCCACCCAATGTTATATTTTCTTGTAGTAAACTGCAATACATTCACAATGTAGTGAAGTTGTTGTTCTGTTTGAAAGTCCTAGTATTGTAGTATAGTGTTGCTAAAAGATTAAAGGATGGGGCCACAGAATGGAGGGATAGGGACTTGAATGCAGCTTCACATAGGGCCATTCCAGAGTGAACGCTTCTATAATTGGCTGTTGTTTCTCCGGATCCCTACACATGTAAGTCTTGTGATAGTTTACTTTAAATTGGTGGTTCTATAGAGTTGTTTCCTCCAAAGGCTTTTGTCATTCCCTATCATAAGTTTATAGATATCAAGTTTAAGGTCTTCTCTCTCAGATATGGTCCATCACTTCACCAAAAGATATTTCAGTTAATTAAAAAATAATTATTTTCTTATCTCTGTTTTGATTTTTTTTTTTTTTACTTTATATTATTTTTTCACCTTCCAATTCTTTTTTCTCTCATTTTGTGTTCTCTCCCTCTCTCTTGTGCACATCACCATCTTCCTAAATTCCCTTCACAACTACTTCTTCCCATTTCTGACTCCTCAGTAGGGCCCCCTACATCTTTTCCGTTCCTATCTTTATCTGCTGCATCTTTTATGTACCTAAATAGCCTTTATTCCATGTTTAAATTTCTTCACCAGCTTCCTATTCATATGCGTCCTTTCTCATTTCCCATGTTTGTTTACAGTGTCTGGTCATGGATTATCAGGTAGTTGTATTTTTAATAAAGAAAAGAAATTGTGCACACTATTAGTGAGACTAATGCTAGAATGTGGTTTCCAGTTCTTGTGCCTACCCTTCAAAAAGGCTGTTGAAAAATTGGCAATGGTTCAGAACAGAGCTACAAGAACAACTTGAGGTCTAGCAAAAATGTCTCTTAGTGAAAGTGTTATGAATCTCTATAGTTACAAGTCTATATAGTTTGAGAGGTTAAAAGAACACTTTTATATGTACCTACAAGGAGATGTAATTTCTGTTAGAAAAGTGTTCTTGAATCGTGCACTCAAAAGCATAACAGCATCCAGTGACTGGAAGCTGAAATCTAACAAAGTCAGACTAAAAATAAGGTTCCATTTTTGAGTAGTGAGGGCAGTTAATCACTGGGACAATAAGTGTTTTTAAATTACAATTTAAAAGATCTGAATGTCAACTAAAACGTAGGGTTCAATACAGGAATCGCTAAGTGAAAGTCCTATGGTCTCTGTTTGCTGACGGACCGAAGGAGACAGGACACCAAGGACTGGGTTTAAACGGCTGCACTCTTTATTAAGTAAAATCATAATTAAAATAGGTGGGGGAAATCGCCTATTGTGATTTGGATCCAGTACTTGAACTCTTAACAAGACAGCAACTCGGGGTGGTTTCGATATACCCTCAATTACCACCCCAGTCACAAACACAACGTCTCCTCTCTCTGTGGCACCTGCCACAGGTGGGTACCAAAGCTCTTCCAGACTTGAGTAAGGATGAGGGCGCCTGCAGGCCGGGGACTATACCTGTCCCTATTGCCCTCGCTGGACACCCCTCCCAGGAAGGCTACCCTGCTGCTTGCCGCACCCTGCTTTTGCGGCAGGTCTGGCCTCCCCATCTCTTAAGGAGATGACTCGTACTTATCCTAATTCTACTCTAACCCGCAGTACTAAACCCCTGCCACTAAGGGGTCACTGGGGCTACCCGGATAAGCCCGACCCCCACCTCCTAAAACTTCTCTAATACCTGAACTAGCTTTTCCTTCAAGGCCTCCAAGTAGCAATTGTTACCGTCAGCTGACAGGTGCACCCCATCCCGGTGATACAGCTCGGGTCGCTTATGCGACAGGGCATAGTTACGTATGCTCTCTCCTCCCAGGCCTGCTAGCCACCTGTCCACGTCCCTATTGATAGTCCTCCGAGTTCTGTCGATCTTCCTAGGGTGCACCCCTTTGCCCCATGTTATCCGTTCTACTAGGTCAGTCCATATGATGAGGGTGGATGGGAAAAACTTCTTTATCTCCCACATGTTTCTGATAAGTTGGATCCCTCTTGATGTTCCTGATAAGTGGAATGCCCTTCAGCTGGGGTATGTCATTCTCACCCAGATCCAGGAAGATGACATCTGGCGGGGGGCCACGTTGTGGCACCTGGAGTGCTGGCAAGAGTTGGTGCCACCTCATGCCACTATGGCCTTTCCATTGTATCTCTGCTCATGCTGATAACCCCAGCTGGGTTCCCCACTTGGTCTGTCTGGCCGGGCGCCTTGCCAGCGCACCAGGCTGTGACTGAATCCACACTTGCCTCCGACAACGGAGGGGGGACAAAAGAGGGAACAAAAGAAAGTTCAGGATTGGTCATGGGAGGGGGTGTGCCGGATGTAAGACTGGAAGGCCCCCGACCGCCAATGGCCTACGACCTGTATTCCCTGCTCTGACATCTCGGCCTCTGCCACAAAACTGGTGGACCCTATAAGGAACGAAGGAGTTCCATATTCGGCTGCTGGCAAACCCAGGTGGGCCAATGTGGACTTAAGGACCGCTGTAAATTGGTATTTGGTCAAAATTCCGCCCCCGGCATGCCTGAAGAGGGGGCCGGATATCTGGGGTCGCATGGCAAGGTATTATGGGGTGGGGGGGATGGTGGGGGTTCTTTGGTCCAGGGTGCGACCTTGCTCTCTAGACCAGCTCTCTAGCAAGCGTCTGGAGAAAAAACCTCTGTCAGGTGGGCTGTTCATGAACCCGAGTGCCGACAGTTTACTGGCTATGGCGCCTGGCCCCAAGCCTTTTGACATTTCGGCGGAACTGTAAGACCTGGCTGTTTGCCCAGGCCTTTGGGAGGGAGGCTGGGGGTGTGTGATTTTAATCCCCCGCCCATTTATTTATTTATTACTGTCCTTTAGCCCTGTTTTATTGATGTATTTTATATTTATATTTTAATTGATTTTAATTGTTTTTATTATTGCTGTTAGCCGCCCCGAGCTGCATTGCAGGAGGGGGCGGGATACAAATCTATAAAATAAA
>QEPC01010335.1:4610891-4646549 GCA_003113815.1 Sphenodon punctatus | reverse complement strand
CGGGACTGTTCTTGAATGGTTCCGCTCGTTCCTCTCGGGGAGGAGCCAACGGGTAGTGTTGGGGGAGGAGACATCGTGCCCCCGCGCTTTACCGTGTGGCGTTCCGCAGGGTTCGATCTTGTCTCCGCTGTTGTTTAACATCTATATGCAGCCCTTGGGGGAGGTTGTGAGACGGTTCGGGGTGCGATGTCACCAGTATGCTGATGATACTCAGCTGTACCTCTCTTTTTCTACTGACCCAGACCCTGCTGTCCCGTTGCTGTCCCAATGTTTGGAGGCCGTGGCGGAGTAGATGCGGCTGAGCAGACTGAAGCTCAACCCCGATAAGACGGAGGTGATGTTGGTGGGGAGAGCGAAGGGGGTGGCGGCCCCGCTGGTTGGGGGGGTTCGCCCTCCTATAGCTCAGCAGGTTCGGAGTCTGGGGGTTATACTGGATGCAGACCTTCGTCTGGAGCGGCAGGTGGAGGCAGTTGCTAAGGTTGCTTTCCGCCAGCTATATCTAGTGTGTAGGCTGTGTCCGTATGTCTCCGGCCCGGACCTGACCTCCCTCATCCATGCCTTCGTCACCTCGAGGCTCGACTACTGCAACGTGCTCTACGTGGGGCTTCCCTTGTTCTTGATTCGGAGGCTGCAGCTAGTGCAGAATGCGGCGGCTCGTCTTCTTACGGGGACGGGCCGCCGAGAGCCCATTATACCTGTGCTCTGGGCTCTGCGCTAGCTGCCGATAGCGTGTCGAGCCAAGTTCAAGGTGTTGGTGGTGATCTATAAAGCCCTACACGGTCTCGGCCCCTCATACCTCAGGGACCCCCTCGCCTTCCGCGCCCCAGAGCGGCTCCTGCGGTCTGCCGGGGGTGCCTTCCTGGAGGTCCCCCGTGTTAAACGTGGGGCCACGATGGAGAGGGCATTCTCGGTAGTAGGGCCGCGGCTATGGAACTTCCTTCCGGAGGAAGCTCGCCTGGCCCCATGCCTGTTAACATGCCGGCGAAGCTGTAAGACCTGGCTGTTCGCCCAGGCCTTTGGGAGGGAGGGCGAGTAGGGTGGGTTTTTTTTTAGCTCCCCCATCTATTTTTGGTTTTTATGATTATATTTAGCCCTGTTTTAATATTTTATAATATTTATGATGATTTTTAATTGATTTTACTGTTTTTTAAATGTATGGAAGCCGCCCCGAGCTGCATGGCAGGAGGGGCGGGGTAAAAATTTATAAAATAAATAAAATAAATAAATATGGAGGGCAAATTGGAGCATCCTGGGTTCTGGGATTGGGAAGCCTGGTTCCCACCCTTGCGACAACCAGTATTGTTGAAATTCCTGGAACGCTCTGTCATAGGCAGCCCTTGTTCGCGGTGCCAGGGATCCCTGAATGGTGGCGTACGGTTCTGTGACCCAAGGCTCCACACCAATGATGGCAGCGGCTCTGGGGTCACCCTGGCTCGTGGTGCCAGCGAGCAGATACGCTCCATCTGGAAGCGAGAGAGGGCGTCGGCTACACCGTTGTCGATGCCAGGGACGTGCCTGGCTTGAAACAGTATGATAAAATTCAAACAGGTGAGCATGAGTGCCCTAACCAGCTTTGTGACCCATGGGGACTGGGAAGACTGCGTGTTAATGATGTGGACACACCATTGTCACTGTCGCACTGTCATTGTCACACTGGTTGTCACACCAAAAAGTACTGTATGGTTTGCAAATTAGGTCGGTTAGAGGTGGACAGCCAGTACAACGGCAAAAGTTCGAGGAAGGTGAGGTCCCTGATGACCCTGGGCTCATTCCATTCGGGAGGCCAGGAGGCCGCCGCCCACCTATCCCTAAAAAATACCCTGAAACCAGAACTGCCAGCTGCATCAGGGTGCACCTGGAGCTCTGCCTCTAGCAAAAGCTGGTTCCTCCAAAAGAGTTAGTTCCATTGAATCTTGCCAAAAAGGCTGCCCATGTCTCGAGATCCTCTTTCATTTCCTTGGTGAGCCTGATGTGGTAGTGAGGGGGCAGATTGCCCTCAACCTTGGCATAGAGGCGGGACAAGAAAGCTCGCCCCAGTGCCACCACTCTGCATGCAGAATTAAGGCTCCCAAGCAATGATTGGAGGTGGCGGGCCGTCACTTTGGTTGCTCTTAGGTACTCGTCCACTTTGGTCCAAATGGATCTCCGCTTATCCTGGGGTAAGCGGAAGACAGCTGCAACCGTGTCCAACTCTATCCCTAGATAGGTCAACCTCGTGGCTGGTCCCTCAGTCTTTTCTGGCGCTAGGGAAATGCCCAATTCTTCCTCCACCCGCTGTCAGACTGCTGCCGGCGACCTGGAGCCCGCACCAGCAGGTACTAGGGTGATCCCTGGGGTGGGGGGTGGTTTAACACACCCCACCCCAGGGATCACCCTACCTCCCCACCCAGGGATCACCTACCTTGCGCTCCGGGCGGCGACGGCCCGACTCCGGCGGCTTCAGCGCTGGCTGTGGCTGCCGGCTTCAGCGCTNNNNCCCGACTCCGGCGGCTTCAGCGCTGGCTGTGGCTGCCGGCTTCAGCGCTCACCGGAAGGCCTAGCAGCACTGAAGCCGGCAGCCACAGCCAGCGCTGAAGCCGCCAGAGTCGGACCGTCGCTGCCGCCGCCGCCCAAAGCTCAAGGTAGGCGATCCCTGGGTGGGGGAGGTAGGGTGATTCTTGGGGTGGGGTGTGTGTTAAACCACCCCCACCCCAGGGATCACCCTAGTACAACCTACCTACCTGCTGGTGCGGACTCTGGGTCACCAGCGGCGGCCCGGAGCCCGCACTAGCAGGGACTTCAGGGGAAAATTTATATTTTTTTAAAGCCAGGCTGGGCAGGGTGGGTGGGGGGTGTCCCCCCTTCCACCCGCGCAGCCTGGACTGGGGAGGGAAAGGGTGGGGGGTGTTGTGTGTGTTTTTTTACATTGCGGCCATTCGTTTGAATGGCCGCAATGTAAAAAAAATCTGGTACGGGGAATCCGGTAAATTATCCCAGATTACTGGATTTAATCCGATACTGCTGGTACACCAAATACTGGGCAGTATTGGATACCGGAAGATCTGGAATTCGCACCCCTACTTACAACCCATTCAACCAGGGAGCTGAATCTCTCAAATGCCAAACAAGAGATGGAGCACCCCATCGGCATGGTCATGTCATAACAGTACCAGTCATTGAAATGGAAACCCAGCAAAGGGAAACTCTCTGGATGGACTGGGAGTAGGCGAAAAGCCGATTTAATGTTGCACTTTGACAGAATGACACCATGGCCACAGTGCCTAACTAGTGAAAGCATAGTGAACTGATGTAAGTTCTTTGGGTATGGTGTAATTGACTGAGCTACCCTGCGGGTGGGACAAGTGGTAAATCAACCAAAACTCTCCCAGGGCCTTTTTGGAGACTACTCCTAGGGGGGAAATCACCACATTGGGGAGGGGGCGGGAAAGGGCTGGTCATTGTACCCTCTGCTCGTTCCTTGTCAATTTTGGACTGGACAACATGTTCCATCCCAACCACAGACTTCAAGTGGGGGTCATCCACTGCTGCTGGACATTAAGTGCTGGGATATTAAAACCCTGTCTAAAACCCTTGATAACATAATTAACCTCTTCCCGGTCATGGTGCTCCTGGAGGGCCAACTGTAGCTGGTCAGTCTTAACTGGAGTTGGGGCTCTTGCCCAGGCAGCCCACATTGTCATCTCCTTGCCTGACCTTTCCTGCCGACCCAGGGTTGGGTTTTCCTCTCGCCCAGGTTCTTGTATGGGGGCACGCGGAGACCATGTGGTGCAGTTTGGGCAGATATGCCGAAACCTGCAGACCGTGCGGGAACATATCCCAGATCAGCTGTACTTCCAGCACTGTCCCACAGTGTTTCCCGCTGCATTTTTTCCTTCATCACAAAAGGAATCAGCGGCGAATGTGGCCCTTCCCCTGACTAGTAGATGGCCACTGTCTGACCTAGGGGCATTTCCTGTACCGCTCATGCAACTGAGCCACAGGTCATTTGTATGTAAATCCCAACGGAGACCTGGGGTGTAGGCTGCCCGATGCCTGAAAGCCTCATCATACCAAAGCCAGTCCCTGGAAGTTCCTGCCTCGTATCCTCGCTGTACTATGTCAGCATACTTGAGGAAGTCAGTGGCCCAGCTGGGCTATGCCTGTATCATCACCCTGTGACAGATGGAGACGACTGCGGTCCAGTTGGATCATTTACTCTCGGCTTTGGGGCGTTTGAAACATTCTTTCTCTTTTTTTGGTCGTCTCCACTATGGGATCGCTGAACAGGAGGGTAAATATGTCCATATACTCCTCTCATCATATTCGCTCCAGTGTGGCCGGGAGGAGGTGATCCCCTATTGGGGTGGAGACTTCGGTATACCTCCCACCCACAGGGAGCCACTGCCTGGTGAAATCGCCTAGGGGCTTCGACACATACAGCTGAGGATTCAGTTGCCCCAGGGGAACGGGTGATGGGGCCCACACCTGGAGTGCCTGACGCTCAAGGGGGGTGGCACCACTCCATTGGCCCGCAGGGGGCAGCAGCTGTGAGAAATAAGTCCTGCTGCCGGGGGCAGGGGGAGTGATCACTGGCACTCATGTCCCATTCCACCACAACAGCTGGAACTTCCCTATGCCCGATGATAGACTCTGTTGTGGGCCAGCCGTCACTCCACTGGCCATTCCGGGGACCCGCGTTGTCAAGGGCCACGCCTGGTCTAGTGCCCCAGCGCCCACGCAGTCCACCCCATGTGAGTAGGCCCCTGCCTCACCCGAGTCATGTCGCGTGGTCAGGGGAGGCTCTTCTTGCTGGGTCGGTGGTTGTTGGGTGTGCTGCTGTGCCATTGTTTGGATGGCGTGCTCAGTCGCCTCAATCCTTTGATGGAGATTGTCCCTCTCCCGTCCTTGACCCTGTGGGCAGGCCAACTCATCCCTGTGTAGTAGAAAGGGGGGGAAGGGCTCCACCCAGCCCCATGGGAGGGCCCAGCCCACCGCCGCCAGAGGCCAGGCTGCCTGTTGGCCAAGGGCAGGGGCAGTGTACTGGTTGGGTCTGACATAAGGGCCCCCAATGGGAGGCCATCCCAGCCCTTGCAGGGGTGTCCATCCCATGCTCCATGGCACTGGGGCCCCCGCTGTCCCCATGGCCACTAGGGGGGCAACTACCATGGGAGGGGGCCCACTGGGAGGCCCGGTTGTCTCTGCTGGAGACTGCCCTTGTTGTCCCTGCAGGTTGGGGGTCATCCAGAAATTGGGCAGGGGGGTGGTTATGCACCCCCTTGCCTCGGCCGCGGGCCAGCCTGCCATCCCCTGTGGGCAGATCTCCCATTTGGCCCAGGGGAGCCTGGGGTCCAGGGGGGGAGGGGCCATGAGCCCATGGCCATCAGCCCCGGGGGCTGCCCCTACAACATAACCACCCCCCTGCAGCAAGCTCCCGTAGCAGGGTCTCGCATCCTGCCAGTCTATCATGGAAGGGGGCATCTGCCCCCCCCCACCGTGACGCCCGATGCCTGGGGCCCACTGGGCCAGGCAGAAAAGGGGGCTGGCCCAGAGAGGCCTCTGGCCCGGCCCCAACCGTCCCGAGGGCGCTTTCAGGCACTGCTGCTGGTGTGAGTGTTCCCATTTGCTGGGTGCCATACCGCCACCTGTTAATGTTGGCACCAGCTTTCTTTTTGTCCTTCCCCATCGTGACGGTGGAAGGCAAGGTCAGTCCCTACCGGCTGACGCACCTGCTGGGCCTGGGACTTTCTCTCTGAGGGGTGTGTGTCAGTGCTATGAGGGTCCCATGGAGGGCCGGCCCCATATAGGTCGCCGCCAAGGAGTCGGTCACACCGATAGTCAGCAGTGACTCCTGCACCGCTGACATTTCTCTCTGCTCCAGCCCGCAACTGGGACTGGAGCCGTGCAAAGACATGGAGGTGGGCTCCGACCAGTCAGGCGGAACCCATGTGGTAGAGCTGCCCTTATACTGGCACACTGGGGCTGCCTAGCAACCGCAGCGGGGTTCTCGATCCCCACTCGCCAAGGCGGTGAAGCCGCTTTTCCTGCCTCCGGTGTCCTGCAACCCCAAGGATGGGAATCACTCCCCGTCCCACCTCCTCCCTAGGTGAGCGTGGCAAAGGGCCTGCCGTGCAATTTGTACAAAACTGAAATGGATTATCTTAATGGTACCTTCTGACTTGAAAATCTCTGTCCAGGACAGGATGCTAGAAGGTGTTAACAAATAGCCTGATAGACACCCATGAATGAGTGTCTATCAGGCCTTTTGTTAGGTGGAGACAGATTGGGAACACATCCCTGTCTCTCGTCTGGTATCCTTCTCAAAATCAAGGGTGCCACTGTGCAGGCTAAGGCATGGGTGCATGTGTGTCTACTAGGGGGTCATGGCCATGACACACACACCCCCCTTATATCTCTGGCAGGAAGGAGCCAAGCAGAGAGTGCAGGCGGCATGCAGAGCCTCTGTGCCTCAGCTGTAAGTCCCGCTCAGTTCCTTCCTCACACCCTATGCCTTGATTGTTAGGCAGCGCACTCATAGGATGTGGGTGAGTGTGACACACTCATTTCAGTGCGTGCTGTCCTCTTAGTTAATACCCAGAATATGTTAGCTATCTGGCAAAGTGTCTTAGCCCTTGGGTTAAGGCTGCCTTCAAGTGCATTTTACCAAGAAGCAAAGCTCCACCAAGAGTGGAATCAGTCGATGAATTTGGCATTCCTCGGGATTCTGTTCTATCACCCATGATGTTCAGAATATCCATGCAATACTTTGAGGATGTTATGGCTAAACATGGGTTTGAATGTATCATCAATATTCTGATGATACACAACTATAACTCTCTTGCCCTGTGAGCCCTGCCACCTCCGTCTCTGCCTTTGGAGGAATGCCTGAACAATATAGTCAACTGGATGTGTCAGAGCTACCTTGTGCTCGTTCTGGGGGAAGACTGAGCTTATGCCGATGGAGAGGGGCAACCAATATAAGGATGTGAAGGAGGTATGGGTGGAGGTGGTGGGTCAGGCAAAGAACTTGTACAATATTTTCAACCATACTCTATCCATGTAAACTCTGGTTTTAGACATGATTTAAAGATGCTTTTTCAGCTGCACAATTTGCGTAAGCTGCACCCTTATGTATCTTCCCTTGATGGGAAAAATGATAGCCTCATGAGTATTACTTTAAATCCAAAACGAGTTTATATCAAGGTTTGATTGATAATTTGAAAATGCTAAGTATTTTAAGTGGAAACTTGGAAGTGTTTAAAGCACTGTACTTGTCAGCTTGGTGAATGTATGGGCAGTTCTGTATAAAATCATCAGATGAGCAAATATCATGGAAGAAGTTACTTGTTCTCCTTTTTAAAATTAATCAAAATCTTTTATATGGAACACTTGTGACTAACTGCATTTCCGAAGTTTTCAGAGGCCAAGGTTAATTTTGAATCAGTCTCTGTAGACAGTGGCTTATGACTCACTCTTTCAGGTGTGAGAGAGAGGCTTTCAGGCTCAAGTGGAGAAAAAATGATTAAGAATATATTTGAAGTAATAGGCTTAATTCATTCTCAAGGGCACACAGAGGACAGTGGTTTGTACACAGACACAGACCCACACACACACCCACACATTCACAAAAATAGGAGCTCCTGGGTACTGAGCATCCTTGACTCTTACGCAGTTTCAGTCCAGGTAGTGGAAGGTTTGCTAGGGGTGAGTGGACATCTCACACTCTCCTCTTTTTGTGGACTGTACCAATCAGTGTTTAGTTGTTTTACTTAATGCCCCAGATTCTGAAATAATATTTTCTGAAGGGATCTTTTCCTTCATGAAAAAAGTAAGATTTTAGCCCTCTTCTGGGCTACTGATAAAAGATTCAACATACAACCATTATGTGCTTTATGGGCCCCAAACCCAAACAACACGTAGAAAGAATTTCATGTTTATTATTGGTAGATGCTAATTTGAATTATTCTGCTCCACAAGGAAGTAGTTTGAGTTCTGCTGTCAAAGTTAATCACACCCAAAATTACATGATAAAATATTCTGATTGTCTGAGAGATCAAAATAATTTGAGAATCCTAGTATTGCTACCAAAGGCTTAGACACGTCACATTACCAGAAATAGAAGGAATGAAATAAACCACCTCTTTCTGGATCTTTTGGAACCAAAAATGTAAGTTTATCTGAATGCCAATATGAGCAGAACTCACTTTCTCTCAGGCTTGTGAGGCTCGGCTATTTCAAGAAATTTGGGCAGGGGTAGCTAAAACAATGTTCTCTGAAATAAGGCTCCTCATCTTTGTTGTTGTGGCAGCCAAATAAAATCATCTGGCTGAATAGAGAGCGCAGATTGTTCACCATATGTTTCAGTTCCCATAATAAGCCCATCTGACTGGGCTTGACATATTACGAAACTGGGGGGGCCCAAATACTTGTTGCTATTTTTAACTATCGTTTGCATGATGTGAAGAAAAACAAAATCAGGCCAGTGGAAAGGCATTAACAATTGTCATTGAAGTTTCCTTATGAGGGCTATACTTTGTTCACTCCGGTTAATGAGTTGTTTTTTTTCCTTCCCAGAATCCTCTTTTGCTTTCACTTAAACCATGTACACTTGGAGTAACTCCACTAATGCCAATGAAGCTATGGATAGCCTCTGGTATAAATGAGACCAAGATTTGGTCCAGTAGTGAAAAATATATTAACCAGATCTTCAGGAGAGCCATAATTAAGAACTAAATGTGTTGCAGCTTGTTAGGATAAGTACCATACAAAAAGGCTACCGTTACCCCAGTTTATACCAAAGACTCACTTGAACTGTACCCTTATAAGTTACCTGCGCAGGATGGGGGCTGGGTGAAAATTGTAATAATAAATAAAATATAGTCTGAGCATGCAAGGAAAGGTAGATTACTCCACGGGGATCTCACCACGGGATGAAATGCCCTCATATGCACATGCTTTAAAGAAGTCAGATGTGCAACTTTAGTTCAAAGTCATTGGCAATGGGAGTTGGCTACTCTGCCAAGGTACCTTGTTCTTGGGGCTGACCCTTGCCCCTCAATGCCCATTCCCCATTATAAACAACCATATGGCTTGACTATGCATTTCTGTTCCCCCCTTAGTTTATTTAGATATCACTAGTTACTGGGCTGACTGCACACTATACAGCCTCCTGCTGCAGTTCTGTACTCCCCCACCCTGAAGGACTGCAGCTCCCAGCCCTACCTCAAGTTTGGGCCCCACCTAAGCTCTGTGCTGAGTGGACAGCTCTTATCTCCCCTGGCAGTTCCCTTCTCAGTTCTCACTTCCCATCACAAAGTCTTCTCAGCTACTTTCAGCAGCATGTGCCTGTTCCCCAGGGAGGGCTCTCTCTTGTTCAAGGTCTCGAGCAGTAGGCAGACTAGACTCTCAGACTAGGGAATGATTTTTTTCTCCTGCCTCTGTGATGGTCTGGGTTGCAACCTGCCATGGGCTAAATTGAAAAATTTCAGAATTGGGGCCTGGTCCTTTAAAACTTGCACACAGGTCACTTTATTGACTTACATGGTCATGCAGGACCAGAACATTAATTTAAAATCCATGTTCTTTTTCTAAAGTCTTTTGTTGTTGTTTTTCTAGTTCTGGAAGAAGTGTGTGGTATACCATGGGGAACCACCCAGGAAAGCGAGAACAGATTGCTGAGAAGCCTATTAAGGTAAGAAGAGAAAAGAATATTGCAAAATGCAGGGTTATGGGAAGGGGAGAGTCTATGTAATGAAATGCTTGTAGGTGTGCTGAATATCTTGTTTTGTAGTTATTATTTTTATAGTTTTTATTTTATTCAAAAAATGAAAATGCATGAAATAAAGTAGTGGCTCTTAATCACTGCTTGGGAACCGATGCTGATTCATGACCAAACTTTTCCTGGTCTATCCTGGCTCTCTCTAGTACAAGTAGATCCTGTTGGCTTCTATGGAAGGGCAAAGTTCTGTTTGGCAGTTGAGACTATTGTACGCTTTGGTTTAGACCTGATTATTCTGCACGTGTATATTTGCCATCGTATGGGGACTTGTTTTTGCTTACTGTATGTTTTGACTGAGAAAAAAATGGGACTTTGCAAAAATGATTTCATCTAGGTGATAAGTAATTTTGTTTACCTCTTTGGTAGCTGTACAGTCATTTTGACACCAGAAAGATTCAGTTTGTAAACTGACTTCAGTTTCTAGAGAGGGACCTCATACATTGGGTGCACAAACTATACAACTGCCTCAGTGAACTTCTCTATGAACTCTGCAGTTTCAACTCCTGACCTGCGTGATGAAGGACCCTGTGAGGTCTGAAAGCTTGTGCACCTCCACCAACTTGAGTTGGTCCAATAAAAGATATCTCCACCCTCTCTACTGCCTATATTTGGGACCAACACAGCAACCACTCTCTCTATGAACTCATTCACGTAACATTCCCCTGAAAGGGGAGCTAACAGGGAGTGTTGCTTACACTGACTTCTCCCAGATGAAGGTATAGAGGGTTTGTGTGGCAGGAAAACCTATGTTGAGCAAGCCCCTCTACATGGTTTTTTGGCTCCCTATTTTGGGTAAATGTTGTATGAATGAGCCTTTATTTGGAAAAATAACAGTTCTGTGCTTGTTATTAGTGCACTCGGGATGTCATGAGATGCAGGTGGTCCAGCCCTATAATGTGCTTTTTTGAAAGACAGCATTGATTGGCAGGGAAAAAAGCAAACCTACTAGTAGAAGAAAGAGTGAGAAACTGCACTTTAAAGAGGACTGTTTATAGGTCAGGGGAGTCAACATTATATATAGCAAGTGTAGCACTGTTATTTTCCTAAACATGTGACTTGGGGCTGAATGGATTGAACATGGACTCCAGAGGGCTTATATATAGTCCATGTTCAGTCCATTCAGCCGCAGTCACATGTTTAGAAAAATAACAATGCTACATTGTTTGTTTATATTTTATACAGTGGACTCCAGCTGGCTATTTTATATATCTATCTATCTCCCAATCACATGTTTAGCACATCCAGCCTCATAAACAGGCAGCCTCTCAGCTGGGAGGCACACTAGAGATCTCCCTCCCCCCTGCTGTTGACTTTCAGCTGAGAGGCGTGCTAGAGACTTCCCTTCCTCTACCCTCTCCCTCCCCACCTCTCAGGTGAGCGGCAGCTGCGTGGGAGGGAGACTGGGGGGGAAGGGAGATCTCTAGCACACCTCTCAGCTGTGGGGGGGAGGGAGATCTCTAGCATGCCTCTCAGCTGATAGGCGGCTGTGGGGGAGGAGGGACAGAGATCTCTAGTACGCCATCCAGTTGTGAGGCTGTGGGGGAGGGAGACTGCGAGGGGAGGGAGATCTCTAGCACACCTCTCAGCTGAAAGGCAGCTGTAAGGAAGGGAGATTGCCACTTCTCCCGCCTCTCAGCTGGCCCGGTGCACTAAGTGGGATTCTGTGGTGCTGGCGGACCTGGATGCCAGCAATGCTGGGGGTGACCCTAAGTGATGAGACAAGAACACGTGGGTGCTCATTAGCCCTGACTGGCCCACATTGTGGACCCATAAAGTCCCTGGACTCTGCTATGTGTGGCAGCTCTGTGGTATCTACTTAGAGGCCACATGATGGTACCTAATAGATGGACACACACCTGGTGAAGGCTAATGTGTGCTATTGTCTCCTTTTTCTTCCACCCAGAGATTCAGCTTACTCAGGATCCAAAAAACCCTCCCACTGCTTGTTTAATCATCTATTTTCTTACAAGAAGAGTCCTTCAGCCTAACATTAAAAAAGAGACTCTTGCCAAACTTCCAGCCTGCTAACATAGCTGACCTTTCCCTCTGCTCTTTCTTCCCAAGTTTCTTCTCCGTCTGGAAAACCTTCCTAGACTCAGCCCTGTTGTTCAGACTTTCCTAGTGGTTTCCTTTCTTCAACTAAGCCCTAGCATTTATAGAGCTTGGGTCAGCTGATCTACTTGAGCTCCAGCGGTCCACAGCCAACTCCCCCACCCCCCCGCAAGCTACAGTTCCCTTCAGCTGGGATGAGCCTCTTCAAGGCTAGTTCAGCTGACTGTATGGGGCTTTGACTGCTATTACTACCCTGCTATCACTGCCGCTACTACTACTACTGCTAGTAGTAGTAGTAGTAGTTGTTGTTGTTTATTTGACCCTTTCCATTTTCTTTTTATTTCTGTTATGATTAATATATCAAGTCAATATGGACTGCTGCTTATTTCTGTTATTAAGAAAATAACTTGGCTTTTATTTAGTTGGACAAAGTACACCTACCTAAACAAAGTTATATGCAGCTTAAAAGGGGGAAAAAAGGAAGCGTGTGGATTACTGAAAAGGGACAAAGATGTGAGTGCATTTTTCAACCATATTTGTGAAGACAATGAAATGGTACAAAAAAAACAACCACAGACTTTAAAATGCCAGGAAATGTAGTACGCTCATGTGCAACAAAACCACAGTTTTGCCTTTGACCTCACAAGGACGGAGGTACTCCTTTTCTTCTTTACCCATTATGACCCCCTTGCAGATCTTGGTACCTGTAACAGGCTGCCCCTAAGTCCTTGCAGGATCAAGCCCAGAGCACAGGCAGGAATAAGTACTTGTGGGGTTTGATCTTTTTTTAGCAGGATCATTAGCCCCAGCTGGGAGCAGGGGAGAAAGTTGCTGGCCTGCTAGACAAAAGGGCTATAGCCTGAAGCTCAGTAGGGGAAATCACAAGGAAAAAGGATATGGACTTCATTGGAGTGTGCTCCTGAATTTATCCTGGGACTTGCTAGCCAGGAGGCCTGATCAGGCACCTAAGTATCCAGGGTAGAGACCCAAAGGAAGGGAGCTAGGACCTGCAAGAATAAGTAAGTGTGGGTATCTGGAATGGTTGTTGTAAATAAACACACCAGGTTGATGAAGGGATTTAGCAAGCCTAGCTATTTTATGCCAGCTGTGGTGCAGCAGGATCTGGAGTCTGCAAAAAATTACCATGTCAGTCCTGCTATTTACAGTACCGTAGGCTTAGTTGTCCTCTACAACATACTCCTTTCTGCAACTATTAGAAGGCCCTTTAAATATAGTGGCATTACCTTAGCATTTCCCTAAAGTTCAAGCTCATAATCCCCTCAGAATGTATGTATCCTGTCAGCACAGTAGCTAAAGTACTACTTAAATATCTAACTACTCATGCGTTGGCTGTTGGAATATAACCAGAACTATTAGATTGCTTGGTCATTTCATTTTCATGACCTGATTGGCTGAATACATTGGCAGTACAGCAATATTGAAACATTGGGGAAATAAATCCGTTACTGCTTCAAGCATCTATGTTTGCCCAAGAACATTAGGGAACTGTGTATTTGCTGCAGGAAATTAATTTTTCACCTGGAAAAGAATGAAACTGCTATGTGAAGCACTCAGCTGATGGTTGAACAGTTCACAGGACCTCTACTTTCTGTGCAGTCATGGCTTCAAAGCTTAAAAGTTTTGGTTGGTTTATTTTTTAAAATGGTTTCTGTAGCTGGAGAGCAAGAGGTTATTTCATGTTCTTCGCAGAATGGTGGGTTGTACCTTAGGAAGGTGTTGCAGAATAGGAAAAATCAGTTTATTCTGTGCTTTAGGTGAAAAGGTATAGCTGTGCCAGGACAATAATATGGTTCAAAGAGCTCCAGAAGTTAATGATAGTATGCTGTGCTACACTAGAATCCGATATTATAGGATTTAAAAACCTACGGTTTAAGAGAGGAATTAAGGCTCTTACAAATTCAGCTATGTTCCCAAAAGCATGAAAATGGTAGGTTAAGGCTCCTGCCTTAACTTGCATGCCATATAAGCAGTAGACATTGGACAGTCACACATTCTGCTCACTTACAACTTAGGCTCCATGCACCCAGACTTAGCCTTGGGGTATTTTCAGACGTGATGGGCCTCTGGGCCCGCCATGCTGAATTCCGGACTGGGATCGTTCCCCGATCCTGGTCAGTGATGAGGCCATCCTTCAGACATGCCGGCCAGATCACTATTGGGAATCAGGGAGGGGACGGAGGTGAGCAGTGTGCCGTGCAGCAACACGGCCCCACCCTCTGTGATCCCACAGCCGCCCACCCTCAGGGAGATGGACAGGCCCAGTAGCTAATGAGACCGCTGCGCCCGACTGTTAATGGTGGCCAGGACCACAATCAGGAATGGGCCCTGGCCCAAAGAACAAATGTTACTTTTCGCCCATTCCTGATCATGCTCAAACTAACCATGATTTCGGCTCTGCGGCTGGCCGCAGACCTGAAACCGTGGTTAGCTTTGATACCGGCCAGGTGTTCACTAGTGAACATCTGGCCGATATCAAACAGACGTTCAGGTGATCACAGCCACCCACAGTGTTCACTGTGGTTCAGTGGGGTTCACTGTGATCCCGTAACATCTGAAAATACCCTATGTCTTTCAGCCCCAATCCTCTTCTTCTGAAGGTTAGGGGCAACACTGAAGCTGGGGACATCAAGCTCCTTACCACCCCAATATTATGGACTTGATCCAAGTCTCCACTGTAGCCTTTATTTCTCCTTCATTTATAGTTCTCCTTTCAGGCAGCAGCTCAACTGCATCTGCTTACTACACAGGGAATTAAGGGCAGGTAAATATTTGTCCTAGTATATTATGCATGGGACTACTATAATGTATTTGAAAGGGACTTGGCTGTCTGTGGGCTGTGGCTCTTGACTGAGGTTTGTTTACCATCTGCTTTCCCCTCAGGCATAGACTCATAAGGTGGAGATCAAGCTACCTGAAGGTCATGAAAGCTATTAAGCTGTGTTGCTAGAAGAACCCATCTCTCAGCATTCTCCCCCTAGGTATACCCCTAGCATCTCCTCCATACCTTCTCCCCCTACAAACACTGCTCCCCACCCCTAACTTCCCCCACCCTTCTATGGATACACATCATATATCGTTCAGACTTATCCCCCCTTGTTACATCCCTCCCAGCACTTGTCTATCCTTTACCAATACATACACCTCCCCCAACACATCTGTCCCTCAGCATTATCTGTGCATGTGCATCACCCATTTCTCAGCCTTGTTCCCTAAAACACTCCGCTGCCAAATAAAAATGAGGGCGGTTGGAGAGGGGGCGACGGGATGTACAGATGTAGTCTTCATGGCCCCGCCCCCATGCTGCTCAGTACAGCACAGCTTCCTCCCTGATGGACAAGTGCAGCCACCTATGAGGCCGCTGCGCCCGCCCGGAAAAGCTCTGGCCACCAGCCAGAGTTAGGTAGAGCAGAACATCAGATGTGATGGCCCTCTCTACCATGGTCCCGGGGTTGCCTTCCCCAGACAGTGGCAGGGCTAACTCCGAGATGTGTGCTGGCAGGGAGCCCAGTGCACAACCTGGAGTTAATCCTGCCATGGTCCAGGGAGTACTCTTCTCCCACCCGCAGCAAACATCTGGTGGGCGGTAGCAGACATGACACCACCATGGATGGCAACGCCGGGGAAGCATGGCCACCTGTGGTGGCGTCACGTTTGAAAATACCCCTTGTCTCCCTGTTCATATCCTGCATCCATCAACCTTGTTCCCCTCATATACAGCACACCAGTACTCAGCTGACTCATTCTCCCTAAATCAAATGAAAGCATATAGAGAAAGCAAGAGGGTCAAGGGGCAGCAAGCTGCCCTGTCACCCTGTGTTGTTCCCAGCTTCAGTGTTGCCCCCAATCTGTAGAGGAAGAGGATTGGGGATGAAAGACCAAGGAAAATGTGGGTGCATGGAGCCTAAGTTGTAACCAAGTACCATATTTGAGACTGTACAACTTCTTTACTGCTTACATGGCATGCAAGTTAAGGCTGGAGCCTTAGCTTACAATTTCCATGCATTTTGGAGCATAGCTGAATTTGTAAGAGCCTTAACTCCTCTCTTAAACTGTAGGTTTTTGGATCCTATAGTTTCCATGGTTTTTGAAAGGGGAATACGCTAAATTTCCCCTCTTATGAACAGTACCAACTTGGAAAAAATAGACTGACTTTGTTCTCGCCTCTAACAATACCCATCAACAACCTAAGAAGGCATAAGCTCCCACAAACATGGCAAGGTTGATACCTTGGGGAGATAAGGGGAGATAGATATATAGACACACATACAAATAGAACTTTATAACTATACACACACACATAGGAACTTCTCTCAGGAGTGAGGGAGGGAGCCACTGCAGCCTATCCTGGGCACTGTGCGGCTTCAGCCCCTTCAGCTCTGGGATCCACCAGCACAGCGAGCAACAAACCCACTGCTGCTGTCTCTTCCCTGGCAGCATTTAACCCACTGTAAACTGTCCTAGTTGAGCTTCCACCAGTGACATTCCCGTCCCAGAGAACCCCCGGAGTCTTGGCTGCCAGCCTCCCTGTTCTAACCCACTAGCCAACCACTCTCCTCTGAGAGAAACCAGGAGTCCTGGCTCCCAGCCCCCACCCCAACCTACTTGCCCCCACTCCCCTCCCACAGAACTCATGAATGCTGACTCCCACTTTCTCATACATAATACAACGTAGAGGTCTATGACAATTTTTGTCATAATGGATGTGGATTCTACATACAACAAAAATACAGAGGTTTAATCTACATCTCCTTTGACCCTTTTATAGAGAAGAGAAAAAAAGGGGAAATAGATGTAGCATATACGTGTGTCCTCTACATATAATAACCTCTCTATGTATATCCAATGCATGGATAATCATTCTCTTTTCTTCTGTATGACAGCAGAGATGCAGGAGGCTTTATAGAAAAGATGAGAGGGGGGTGTACCATTGAGTGGCTGTGTAGACTGTGAGCAATGATCCATCCCATATCTAAAGTTTTGTTTTAATAATAATGCCCTAAATGTCCAGTGGAGTTATGAAACAGAATGCTGCCATACCTATATATCTGCATTCCATGGTCACCTTTTCACAGCGATGTTGATTTTGATGAGATGGTAAGATTTCCAAGAGATATTTAAATAGTGAGTAATTTTCAAAGGCGTAAAAAGAATTAAGTAAATTAATATTTTAAAAGTCAAGAATAATTATTTCCATTAACCCCCCTACTTCTAGAAACTTTATGCTCGTAGAACTTTTAGAGCCCAGTTACAGCTGAAATGAATAACCACCGCTAATTGATATCCAGGCCTTTCCAGTTACAGGTGGATACCGTGAATCTTGCCCAGATAGCGAACGATATCCGATTACTGTTCAGTAGATTCAGGGTGTTTTCAGACATGACGGGGCCAATTGACCCCATCACGAAATCAATGAATTAATCCCCGCTGGGATGACCCATCACGCCCTAACAGACGTGCCGGGGGATCCCGGCGGGGAATCGGGGAGGGGGCAGGGCTGCGCGGCGCAACGTGCGGCCGCACAGCCCTGCCCCCTCCACGCTCCCCGCCGCCCGCCCTCTGGGGAGACGGGAGGCCGCCGCAGCCAAAGCGGCCGCAGCGCTCGCCCGCTATGGCCACGGGCCGGAATCCCTGCGGGGATTCCGGGCCGTGGCCGCCGTCCAGGCGTGACAGCGGGGGTCACCACGGCAGGGAATCGCCTTCACCACGCGATGGCCTCCTGCCCCGCCGCTTCGGCCGCTTGCATGGTGAATGTGATTCCCCGCCGTGGTAACATCTGGGGGGGAACATGCGTTCTCCCCCCAACAGACGTTACGTGGTCCAAGCCACCACAGGGAATTGACTCTGGTTGACATTGACCACGTAACGTCTGAAAATACCCAATGTCACTGATCAAAATAGCTATTCTGTTTTGACAGAAATTTGTGCAAAAATGGAATGGCTGTTGTTTTCTTTTTTGATCGAATTCTAATCAGAAATATGTTCCAATTGGAATCCCAACCAGAGGGCGGAAAAAAAAAAGGCACTGAGCATATCCAAAATAGCTGCTAGGCTGATCTGGACATGTGCAAATGGCCACCACCCTTATTCAAAAAGGTGGCAATGCGACCACTGCCTTTTCAAATAAGGATGGGGGCCATTTACACATGCACGGTGGATTTTCTTTATTTTAAAAAAAAAGTCAGATTGGAATTAGATGAAATATTGTCTGTTCCCATTTTTGATCGAAATTCAGGTTTTACCCTAGATGGATTATCCAATTAAGTGGATTACTGATTTACTGCTATACCACATTAACCACATTATCATTTGCCCATATTTCCTTTCCTATTTACTCCTTCCCTCCCTCTGGACCTGGTTTTAAAGTAGCAACATTTGGTATGTATTAATACAGTAATGGTAATTTGGCAAACCGGTTAACTTTCATGGCATTATCTGGTAATCCAGTTCAGTGGTTAACTCTGCAGTAACTGGTTCATTACCAAATAACTGCCAAACTTGCTTGAATACTGGATATTAATCACAGATGCTTTTTTTTTTTTTTACTATTCATTTCAGCTCTAGTCCCAATACAGCTGAACAAAAAAATCCCAACAAAACATCTTCCAAGCCAAAAAATGCATTTCTTTCAAGAAAGAAAAGATTTGCTAGGAGGAAAAAAAAAAAAATCCCCACTGGGAAAATACTGAAGGGATGAAAAACAGGTGCTTCAAAAATGAATTTGTCTCCTCAAATTTTGATTTTGGTGTGTAATGGTTTTGTTTCCTGAACTCTGTACATGCATACTATGCTTCTAAAATGGAGGCTTTCCCTGGGAATGCATTGCATATGCAGCGCACCACGGAATAGGTAGAATGCACATGCACAGTGTGTCATATGAAGGCATTGTTGGTTCTTTGGGTGGCTCTCTCCATGCATGCAATTGAGGGATGTGTCTGCAGGGACTGATTGGGAAAGCTCTAGCAACAATTCTCTTGGAGAATGCTCCTGCTCTTCTCGCCCTCCTCCCACCTGCGTACATGGACACACACACACACGCGCGCACACACACGCTTTGTGGACCAAAGCAGGCCACCGTCATGTTTGTTAACACCCTCTATCTCAGTATTGGCCATTGACATTTGCAAAGCTGCTACTTGACAGTCTTACATTATTCTCTAGATATGACAGCTGACTCTTTCAGAAGAGCTGTCACTCTTCAGTAATAGGATTCCATTCCCTCCATTCTAAGAGGGAAATTGCTTTACAGTTTCCTAGTGGTACAAATGGACATAGCTGTCCTAAAAACGGTAGTTGCAGATAAGTAACCTTCATATTTGCCGTACCATATGCATGATTAGTGCTTCCAAAACAAAATTTTCAGCTTAGTCTTTTTTAGATCAAAACAAAAAAATGGGATTTTGTGTTTTGATAGGAAATTCTGAATCTCTTGTCCCAATTCAAAAAATTGTTGCCAGGGAACAATTTTGATTTTTCTATTGGATGAGGAAAAAAATTCTTGGCCAGCATAGAGCATAATTTGACTTCTATGAAAGTCAGTGAAGAATTTTGTAATAGTTTTCATTTTCAGTGAGAGGAGGAGGAGACTCTTGAAGATGATTAGACCAGTGTTTTAGCATAGGTTCTGCGGATGTGCAACTGCAGACATTCACATGCTATCATCACAGCTTTTATTGTTTCACTTCTCTTTTTTTGGCCCTTCAGTGATGCCTAACAACACAGATCAACAACTTAGCTGTGTGGTTTTATCAGATGTTTCCGCCTTGTGCAATACAGTGTAGTAACAAAAGAAAAAACAGACGCAGCTTTGTAATTTGAGTTTTATCTTTCCATTTCCTTGGAAAGTATAATGTAAAGAAGAGGAAAATGATTTCATTTCTGAAAGGTGTGGGAGATATTGGGGGGGGGAAGAATTAAAATAGATTTTGATCTCTAGTTTTTATACAATTTGCATATTTTAAAATGTATAAAGTACAACTTTGGCACTATAAATGTAGACAAATACATATCAGTGAAACTAATCCTGTGGATAAAACAACCAGGATTCAAATTCAGATCTCCAGCTCATAGCACAAATAGAAAAACTGTAATGAAGAGAAAGTATTCATCCATACTTATCCCTTCATATTTCTCTATGGCTGTGGATCTTTTTTTGGTTTTGCTGTCTTGCATCCTGTGCTAAAGTAGGGAGTATGCGGGATGTAATGATATGCACTTATTTGTAATTAGATGTAGTAACTGGAATATCACAAATGTAACAGTGTTTTACTTTGAGAAAAATGTGCAAAAATTCAATACTATAAAAAAATTTCAGAATGGAGAAGGTCATAGCTGAGGCAAATGGTTCTCTCAAAGAGTTTTACAATAACTGGGAGGAGTGTTTCAACCAGATTAAAGTTATGCTGGACATGGAGCAGCCAGTAGATCCTATATGGATCAGTCACCTGTATTGAACATGATGATCTGATCATTGTAGGTACAGTTACCTATTTGTATTTTGTGTTCATGTCTCTCTCACTTGGGGTGGAGGGGAGCAAAGGGGCAATGGGCTAGGACGGGATGGGGGAAAAACAAGAGCAAGTTTTCTGGACTATTTAAGCGAGTTGCGTAGTACAATGTGATATCTGTAAACTTGTTGTATCATCAGCTAACATTTGTATGCAACCCGCTTCACAATAACATGCTTTAAAATAAAAATAAATTAAAAAAAAGAAAAAGAAAAAGAGATTGTAAACTAGTTACAAAAATAAAAGCCAAAATTAACCCTTGGAGATTTAAACAGCTTGTACTAGATAAGGTTATGAAGGAGTCTTGCATGATGCAAAATTTAGAAGCTTGTCTGAAAAGTCAGTTGAAAAGTGTGGGGAAATATTTTCCTAGAAAGAACACAAAGTTGCATGCTTACCTGGTAAATGAATTAAAGTGCTGAATGCCTAGAACAACTGTGGCCTGATTAACTATAACTGAGTAACTATAAAGTGCTGAATGCCTAGACTGGGTGAAAACAGACATGCAGGTGGCACGGTGTCTCCCCAGTCTGGGGTGGGAAGCAGTGGCAGCCACTCTGGGAGGAAAACTGACCAAATGTGCCTGTGGCTGGAGAGCCGCCCGCTGCCCACCCACCCCCAAGTGGGGTGCAACAAACGTGCAGGCTATCATGGTAACCCCCGCGACGGGGATAGCGGGGTTGAACAGACGCGTTGCTCCATTGTGGCCTGTGTTAGCAACACTTGACCCATGCTATGCACCCAGGATCTTCCAGGGAACACATTCTGGGTCAGCTGTTGGCCTACCCAGCCCAGGATAGTTCTAGGCTAACAGCTGGAATTGGGGGAACAGACCTGCTGGTGGTCCACCAGCCCAGGCAGGCCATAGCAGGCCCGTGTCACATCTGTTTGCACCCTGGGATTCAGGAGCTCTTGGACTTGTTACCAGGTCTGCTACTGTTATGCTGTGTCATTTTTTTAGTTCTTATTTCTTTTGCCATAACTTAACTAGACTCAGATAGAATTGCATTGTTTATGCAGATAATTAAAAAATTATTCTCCTTCTTCTAAACTTTTCATGCACCGTGGTATCCTTTTCTTGAGTTTCTTATGACTAAATAACTGAAATTGGTGTTTGACAAGGCCTCAGATCTACTCGGCACTCAAAATAATCTGATATCTTAATTTACCAGAAATGTTACATTTACAAGGGACTGCCCCAAGTGGTCATATTGAAATTTTAAGTGTAATCACAGTTTCAGTATAATTGACCTACTTTGTCTGTCACGCTCTCTAATCACGACTCCTTATCAACCACCTTTTCTTACTGTTCATGTTATTGGTCTTTCTCTGATCAAGTTGACGTTGATCTGGGGATATTTATTAAATAATTTTGTTAGGTACTTCAGAAGGGCAAGTAAAAAACAGGTTCCTGTTTCGGGGACTTACCACCTAAGGCCCTGAATCCTGAGTGGAGTGGAGGTTTGTTAATGCAATGTAGCTTTGTGTAGAGTAACTTAATCTTAGATTTGATGAAATCTCTATCAAAAATACCTTCACAGAGTCCATTCTCTGTGACAGGTATAGAAATTGATTGATTGAGTGTAGAGTAGAGTAACTTACAGAAAATTAAAACCTCACACCAGAGATCATTGTCGACACACCCCGAAATAAGACACAGAGGCATTGCTTGGATTATAAGCTGACCGCACTCTTTATTCTAATTCAAGTTCAAGGTCGGTGGGTAATTGCACAATGCAATTTGGGTCCAGTATGTTAATGCGCTATTATAACTTTTTAACTCAGTGATTGTCCTGGATGTGCAATGTTCAGTAACAATCTCTTTAACTTCAAACTTCCCCTCTTTCGACAGCGACAGGGTTTTGGCAGAAAGGGGGCAAGGCCCACTGTGGGCTTGAGTAAGGAGCAAGTGCCCTAAGGTGCGAAGACAGCGTCTGTCCCTACTCCCCTGTGCATGCTGTGCCCTGCATTACACAAGGTATCACCTCCCCATCTCTTAAGGAGATGACTCTTCTTATTCTATCTCCTTCCTATTTAACATACCTTAGCATACTGGACCCCTGCCACACAGGGGCGCTTATACCACCAACGCCCCGACACCCACCACCTAACCAATCAACAAGAATTCTAGCTGTCCAGCTAAAGCAGCAAGGTACATCTTATTACCCAGTGGAGAGAGATGGACACCATCAGGCCGATACAATTCGGGCCTTGAATGAACTATCCCCCATGCCCTCAACTGGATTCACCCAATCCTTCTATGAACTTAACAACCTCTCTAGTAACATTTTTTTCTAGTTCTGTCAACTTTACCCAGCCTTTCGGCTGTATCCCATTTAATTCTTGAAATCCAATTCATCCACACTATGTGGACCCCTTCAAACCACTGTTTGACGGTGCATAAATCTTTCTTAATTTGAATTACTAAATTAACCCCTTTCCAGGCCGGAAGGTCATTTTCCCCTAAATGAATAACCAGTATCTATGGCTTTGGGTATTCACACATTCCCCTCAGCGTCAGGAGTAACTGAGTCCATCGCATACCACTCCTGCCTATCCATTTGATATAAGCCAATTCAGTGAGTCCCAACTGTTTTCCCCCAGGGTTTCTCGCAGCAGCTGTGCCCGACAATCCAATTCGTCGCGCAGCACCACCAGCTCTGCCTCCTGGCAAAAACAGAAACATATTTTTAGTAATGGTAAGGTCTAATGTATTTCTTATATGAGTCAGACCTTCATCTTCCCACTGCTTTAATGGCTGCCTCCAGCAGCCCTGCCACCGCCGCCATGGTAGCCGCCCCTATCCTAAAGGAATGCAAACCAAATTCACCCGGGGGAAACCCCATTTTCTTTAGCGCAGCCCTCAGTAATGCCATACACTGGGAAGTAGTTACTAGCGCCACATTCATATGTATAAACAGCGCCCCAGGGATGCCTGGACAAATGGATAAGCAACGTTTACTCTGTTCAGCCAGGCAGATTGCCTGTGGGCCTCCCCGAAAAAGATTCACCATGGTCCCCCTGCTCCTTTGATCGGTCTTGGAACATCGCAACCGAATCCGCACTTTATCCACCGAAAGTTCCATGTCGTCGATCGCCGATGCTCTGTTGGTAACATCTCTGCCAGACTTACTCACAACCTCACTGCTCCGAAATCCCCCAAAATACACCTCACATATGCTGTTGTAAATACCGACGTCTCATAACTATTATAGCATATTTCTTTTAGCATTTCCACTAAACCATTTAGCATTGGAGTCATCATCAGTGCCCGGATGTGAGTGGGTGTGATGTGTGTTCGCGCCCATGCCTAGAACATGTGTTTTAAAAAGAACCCTTTGTCTGGCGATGGAAAACCCTTTATTCTACTAATGAAGGTAAGGGCTGCTATTTTTCTGGATATCGTGCCCACTGCCAATCCATACCTATGAAGGTGAATGGCAAATTGTATTACCTCAGCTTCACTAATGGGAAATCCTTTCGACCACCCTCTTTCTGACCGGAAGGCCTGGAATTCGCGAAAGGCCCTACTGTAAGCTGTCTGAGTTCTAAGGGCCAGGGAGCCCTGCACGATGGTTTGCAGCTCTAACTCCCAATGCTCCAGATTCCGTGCGGCAAGGGGTCCGGGTTTGCACGTGCCCATGGCAACTAGCTCTCGAAAACAGTCCATCTGGAACCGAGAAAGGGCATCAGCTATGCCATTATCAATTCCAGGGACATGCCGGGCTATAAACAGGATGTTGTTCCTTAAACATGTCAATACTATGACCCTAACTAGCACCATCACCCTGGGGGACCATGAGGATAGCGAATTTACAACATGGACCACAGCCAAATTATCACACCAAAATAATATGGTACGGTTGGAGAACTGTCCAGCCCACACAAGAACTGCAACTAAGATGGAGAATAGCTCAAGAAATGTGAGGTCCCTGGTCACCCCTGCTACATGCCATTCCTCAGGCCATTGCGCCGCACACCAGCAGGTACGAAAGTAAACTCCGAAGCCAGTGCCACCACTCGCATCCGATTGTACCTGTAGATCAGCTCTGAGCAGTCACCTTTTCGTCCAGAAGCTAACCCCATTGAAGCCTTCCAGGAATGCCAGCCATACTCCCAGGTCCTGCCTCATCTCACTGTTAACCCTTATCCTGTGATGGGGGGGAAAGGTCCCCTTTTATCTTCCCATACAGTTGGGAGAGGAATGCCCTCCCGGGGGCCACCACACGACTTGCAAAATTGAGACTCCCTACGAGCGACTGCAACGCACGTACAGTTGTTTTGCGTGCTCCCAAACCTTCCCTGTTCTTTTCTTTCATCTCCCATAACTTGTTCAGTGGGAGTTTTGATAACATTCTTTTGGTGTCGAGTTCAATTCCTAAATAGGTAAGTCTGGTCGCTGACCCTTCCGTTTTTTCAGGGGCCAGCAGGACGCCTAACTCTCGGGCTACCTCTTGAAACACCCGTAAAGCGGTTGCACACTCATCCGTCCTAGAGCGGCCAATTATCAAGAAATCATCTAAATATTTGGTGACGTCCCCAGCGTGCAACCTTTGCTGAAAGATCCACTCTATCATGGAACTGAACCACTCGAAATCTGAACAAGATATGGAGCAGCCCATTGGCATGGCTTGGTCAAAATAATACTGGCCTTCGAATTGGAAACCTAGAAGATGAAAGCTAGCAGGGTGAACCGGTAAAAGCCGAAACGCTGATTTAACGTCGCATTTGGCTATAAGCGCACCCCTCCCCATTGACTTCACTCTTACCACCGCTTCATCAAAAGAGGCATACTTAATAGTCGATAACTCCTTGGGGATGCCGTCATTTACGGAGCCCCCCCGGGGTAGGAGAGAGGATGAATCATACGATATTCACCATGTGCCTTCTTTGGGACGATTCCCAATGGGGACAGCACTAGGTTCCCCATTGGGGGTCGCTCAAACAGCCCTGCTACCCTGCCTTCCGCCACTTCTTTGGCTATTTTTTGCCATACTAATGCCTCCATTCCTATTGTTGATTTTAAATTCTGCACCTTTCTTTGTTGTTGAACTGGACCCACCGGAATAATAAAACCGTCCTTAAATCCCTGAAGTGAACAATATAATCAACCTCTTTCTTATTTGGATGCCACCTAAGGGCCGCCTCCAACCGGTTAATTTTGACCAGTGTCAGCCCCTTTCGTAGGGCAGGGCGCTGTGGCGGGGCCCTGACTACCTCTTCCATTTCCTCGTCCCCTTTCTTTCCTTTTTGGCGGGGCCTAAAACAATCTCGGGGTGCCCACCCCCACAATTGGAGCAGCTATGGCGAAATCTACATGTCGCCCAGTTACATCGTCCTGCCCTATTGTATTCCCAGCAGGTACAAAGCCCCTGTACTCCTCGGCAGCTTTCACTTTGAAAGGGCTCATTCGCAGGAGCCACCCTGCCCCTCACCAATGGGTGGCCGCTATCTGCTCGGGGGGCCCTGGTCACGTCGACCATGCATTCCAACCACAGGTCCACAGCGTGAGTATCCCATCGCAAGCCTGACGTGGCTGCCCTATGACGAAAAGTCTCGTCATACCTCAGCCACCCGCCCACGGGGCCTGTCCCATATGCTCTTCTAATGATATCTGCATACTTATGCAGCTCAAGTCCCCTGCTAGGATTTGCCTGTAATATCACACCCATATAAAACGCCCAAACTGCTGTCCGGTTCTCCCAATTCCGGCCCGCTTTGGGGCGGCGGAATTTCTCTTTATCTTTTTCATCTTCCTTTTCTGAGTGATCCAGGATCAGATCACTGAACAGCAAAGCGAATATATCCACATATTCCCCTTTTAGAATTGTATCTTTTGTGGTAGGGGGAAGATGTGACTCAAACGGTGCTGCCACACTCGGTATGCTCCCCCCCCGACTGGCCTGGCTCCACCGAGGTTTGCTCCTTTCCCCCTGTCCTTGCTGTCAGTGCCCGGCAAGGCCAAATTGCCGCCATTTAAAACACCTCCCCGGGCCGCTCTCTTTGGGTTGAGTGTGGTGCTGTCGCTGGCGTTACCCATACCCATACCCAGGCCCCATTCAGATTCATTAACTGTGGCGCCCCTGGATGTCCAACATGGGTGGGGACTACCCCCATACCCGAGTCAGTTACATTCCAGGAGGGCCCAGGCTGTTGAGCCCTCTGCCCCGCAGGGTTCCAAGTAGCAAGAACCTCGCTTACGTCACCCTCCCATGGCCACCCTAATGATGCCCGGTCCCCTGTCTCTTCTACCCTTTCAGGCATGACTACCCCCTCACCTCACGCCCCTGCAGCAGGGGGATGCTCCCCCTTCATGCCACACACCAATGGTCCCCATTCGCTGCTCCGCTCACCTCCTTGCAGCTCCTGCTCCAGGGCCAAGATCCTGTCCCACATTTCTCTGTCGGAGGGGCTGTTGTGGTGTCCTGGGGTCTCAAACTGCATCCTTCTGGCTGCTGAGGGTCCATCCGCCTGTATGGGGACAAAATCTTCCGGGTGGAGGGATTTGCGGCCGTCCCACTTGGAGCCGATCCGGCTCCTTGAGGGTGAATCGGAGGGTGGAATACCCCTTAATGCTGAAATTGCATCCATCCAGGGAACCCATATGGGTCCCTTACATTAGCCCACTGTTCTGGCCCCATAGGCCCCTCTATCCGTCCCCCAGGATAAAGGGCCTGAAGCAAGGGGCCCATGTTTACCCCCGGGGCTGCCTGCCCCATTTCAGACCTCTGGGGAGAGAGAAGCTCTCCCCAAGTAAAGGGGGCCACCGCTGAGGGTGGAGGCGCGGTTGCCCGCCGAACTGTGCTTCTCCCCTTCCTGCCTGGAGGTCTTGGGGGAGGCTTCATCCATTGACCTGTACCGAGCAGGTACAGCGGCAACCCTGCCACTCCGCCTCCCCTCTGTAGGCAGAGGGGGGGGAGCCCCCCCTCCACTCGGGCCCTGCTCGCCACCCCCTGCCAGCTCAGAACCATCCCCACTGCCTTGGTGCTCCACACCACAATCTTCCCCCGCAATACCCCCTTGGGGGCTTCCCTCATTCCCCCTACCCATATTGAGCGCCCTTAATAGGGCCTCACATTCACGCAGCTGGGTGAACATCTCTGCTCAGGGTGTGTGTGTCCCCCTACTCGCCTCTCCTTCATCCCCGCGGGCTTCTTCCCCTTCCCGGGCCTGCTTGTTCGCTGCTGCCTTCTTTTTTGTCGCGTCTGATTTTCCTTTTCTTCGCCCCATGACTTTGATCAAGTCTGTCAGGCCGAGGAGCTCAGCAGCAAGTATTCTTCCTGCTGATCCTTCTATCTGTCACCCTGATTATGGCGCGGTTTCTGCCATGCTCTGGAGACCACACCCCTCCTAAAAGGGGAGGAGCGCCACGTCCCATGCAGCACGCACTGAGCGGCTGCGTCAGCAGGACGGTTGCCAGGCAACCTTTCTAACACGTGGGGAGGCTTTCTAACAAGACTTCCCGCTGCAGCCTGTCCTCGGCATCTTCTGAGCGTACGGGGACGCAACAATTGTCCCGTCACCGCCATTTGGCAGCGAAGGGAACTTTTGACCCTTTTTACCCAGATGGGGGTGGGTGGGGGGATGGGTGTTCTGGCATGGTGGGTGGGTGTCCCTTTACCCATCTCTACCCACCTCCACCCATGGGGCCTCCTCCGGTTTTCCGGAGAACTCCATGGGTGGAGATGGGTGGGTGATGGGTGGAGGTGGGTGCATGCGAGCGCCAGAGATGTGGAGCAGACAATTTTCGGAAACGAAAAATGATTTGTAAAGCTCACTATTTTTTACTTTGCTCCTACTGGGGAAACGCAGTAGAAAACCACCAGTTGCACAGCTAAGCACAGTTAAGAATCTGCTGTGTGCAGAAGCCGTCCTGATAAAAGATTGGTTATTCATGAATGTGACAGAAGAAAGGTACTGCCTCTTGACCTATAAGTGCTTCTAGCAGTATTGACTGCATGCTTTTGTCTCTGCTACTCTTTCCCTTATGTTCCCAACTGGAGCAATATTACTGCTCTCTCAGTAGGATCATCAGCAAAGATGGAAGATCCTTGTCCGTCTTGCTGTGTAAGGTGCCCATATCAGGGTTTTGGCAGCATTTTGCTGCATGTGGAAAATTAGTGATGGTGAAAGGGAAACCAAAACATTGTGTTTATTAAAAAAAAAAATTTCTCCCCCTAATCAAATATTGCAGTTGGCACTTGGCAGGCTACTGGAGAAACTTTGAGATATTACAGCATGTAAAATTAATATGGGGAATTGTTTAGTGGTGTTTACTAAAGATATAGGTCCAAAACATGAAATCACACCACAATCTATCTAAGGGATTGGGAAAAGTTACATAGAAAAATGTTCTGACCAAAAAACAAATTATGCAAAATGTAAAAAATTAGCATGGGAAAACTTTCTGGAAAATGTTTGGAAAACCCACATCACTGCTGAACGGACACCCATCCCCCTACCACCAGATGAACACCGAGGGGGGGGGGGGGCAGAGCGTCCGTGTAAAAACAGCTTACGACCTGTACCAAAACCGGGTGTGGGGGGAGAGACAAAGGGAGGGAAAGGTTAATTAATATTGCATTGAAAGCCTGGCTGTGAAGAGCAGGTATTTTCTAGTTCATCTGGAAAGTAAGGCAAAATATCGCTCACAACTGAACAAGCTCAAGTGGGTGAACAGTCCCTTCTGTTTTACTAGACGTAAATGGTAGATTTTGCTATTTCCAGTTGCATATGCCCCAGAGGTGATAACTGTCACTATCAAACTGAAGTACTGTGTATTCATATTAGTTCAAATACACCACACTTGCGTAAGTACAATCAGATGGAAATGGGTCATACCACACGCGATACCACACCAACTGTTTTATATTTTGTGCCTGAGTTACACTTAGTAACTAATTTGTATGTCCAATATATGAATACTTGCCTTGAAGTAAACCTTTAGCATTTTATGGAGACGCTACTCCTCTTTGGCTACAGTTAAGGGCTTCTAAGCTTAGAATTTATGGAAATTCTGAATTTCATAGCAAGTATTCCAAAGTGCTACGCTATGTTTACCTCAAAACCAAAAAACTATTTTTATAAAAACTCATTAGCAAAAAAATTAGGATGTACTAAATGAATGTTCATTCTACAAAAAAGAAGCTGATTTTTCCACTCAGTTCTACCAATGCAATTTCACTAAATGTAGCATAGTGCAGAATTGGGCCTTCATTATCTCTAACATATTTCTCATTACATGTGCCAGCTTTTCTGTCCTCCCAGATTAGAAAACACCTTTTTGGTGGAATTAAGATATTCAGGAGTAATTTATTACATAGTTTTTATTATACTCAAAATATGTCATTCCGTACATAAAGAATGCTAAATATTAATCATTTCATTCCAAGACACATGGTTTTATTAAAAATGTGGACTACTGGGAATTTTACAACCATGTGAGTATTTTGAGTAGCCTGAACTGCTCATACTCTCCAGAAACAAAATGGCGGCACAGTAGGTTCTCCTCGCAGTTCCTGGGGAAAAGAAAAGTTAAGATTCAATTAAAAAGACAAGTCTTGGCTTGGGTATATAGCTGACCCTTCATGGAAGTGAAAGGATGGAGGAGGGTGCAAAAAAACATCCACAATTCCAGTTAATTATGTTCTTTTGTGGAAAGCAGGTGTTCTATTCCTCCTGCTGCCAGCAGAGTTGGCCAGTTGCAGAAAGAAATACCTGCTTTGCTCTCCTGAGAATTGATGCAGCAAGCACACTCAGTTTGTTAAGGAGGTCCAGGAAACGGCATTGAAACTCATCTACTTTGAAATTGGATGAAAGTCTCCTTAAAACTGGAATGCGAGAACATTATCACTAAAAACGAGAGAATGCAAAATTAAAGGAGGTTGATTTATAACATTCATCCTTGTGAACCTTCTCTCTCAGTGAGTCTTGTTTTTGAAAGTGTCATCATGCTTAGGGTTGGTATTTCGTGCACTCAACGGCAATAAATTCATTCAGAAAATAACACAGGCAAATAAAGGAGATGTACTCTCACTTTCTGAGAGTTTCATCAAAGCAGGAAGTGGTGTTGTGTTCCCGCTGGCTTGCAAAGCAAAGATGGTATAAAACAAATGAATTGGAAGAAGCAAAGGTCTCTTCCTCTTCAATGTACTTTTACTGTTACTTGTATGTTGCACTCATTCTCAGATCAGCATGATCTGTCAAACAGCAAAATGTGTTGCAATGCAATCCCCTCTGTGAAACAGAATGAGTTAGTCCAGAATTATTTACTGGAACTTCCCCACTGTTAGTTTTAACAGTTTATATTACTTCAGTGGTTATTAAAATCTAGTATGTTGTCCCTTATTGCTCCCCACCTCCCCCCCCACTTGTAAAGCTATTCTTTACTTAAATTTATGTCTCCCTGTATGAAGGCCATGTAATTTATTTATCCAATAATTTGTATCCCACTCTTTCCAGCCCTACGGCAGCTCGGGGCGGCTCACAATATATTTAAAACAATATATAAGAACAATACATAAAAGGGGTTATTAAAACAATAAAAACAACAAAAAAGAGGTAAAACCACTGGTAAAAACCCCACCCTTATTCTCCCCTCCCCCAAAGGCCTGGACGAAGAACCAGGTCTTACAGGCCCGATAAAATGCCAACAGGCTGGGAGCCAGGCGAGCTTCCTCTGGGAGGGAATTTCACAGCCATGGTGCGGCCACCGAGAACGCCCTCTCCATCTTGGCCCCCCGGTTCACCTGGGGGACCTCCAAGAAGGCGCCCCTGGGGGACTGCAGAAGTCGTGCCACGGCCCGGGGAGTGAGGCGTTTTCTCAGATAGGAGGGGCCCAGACTGTGTAGGACTTTAAAGGTCAAAACCAGCACCTTGAATCTAGCCCATAACACTATAGGCAGCAGTGCAGAGCTCGGAGAACTTGTGTAATTAGCTCTCTACGTCCTGTCCCCGTCAGGAGACGGAGCACCGTATTCTGCGCTAACTGCAGCTTCCAAGTCATCACCAAGGGCAGCCCCATGTAGAGCAAGCTTTATACATTAAATCAGAGTTTGAACGAGGAGGAATCTACAATACATTGTGATGTGGAGTCCCAGCAAAACTCTCCCATAATCAAAGCCAATCTCCAGCCTCTATTTGGTGTGAGATGGTGATTAGTTGGGTCTGTGTCCACAGAACTTCTCTCTGTGCTAGTAGAGATGAACACAATGAAGAGCGTAGCTCCATAATGTATGGGCTGAGACATTAGGGATGGGCATTCCAGATTCAGATTAATCCACAACTATCTCAAAACGGGCAGTTGTGGAATAATCTGTATAATCTGCAATATGTGACAGATCCGTACTTGTGAATTTGGATTTACCTTGCCCCCATTCCTCGGGGCCCTGGAGTCTACTTACCTGCCTTGAAGGGCTTGATTGTAGCACTGCCACTCCTGTAGGGGCTCCGGCAAGCTCCCTCACCGCAACATCCTCCCTGCTCCTTACTGTGCATGCAAAAAATTGTAACCTCCTTAACCAAAATGGCAGCAGTCAAAATGACGTTGCTGTCATTTTGGTTGAGGGCAGTGATGGCTGTTTTGTACATGCATGATTTGTACATGCAGGATCCAAAACAAAACCCTGTTTTTTAAAATATTTTTTGTATTGAGTGTTTTAAATTGTTTTTATTGTATTTTATTGTTGTAAGCCGCCCCGGGCTGCATGGCAGGAGGGGTGGGATATAAATTTATTAAATAAATAAATAAATAAAACGGGCAGCGCACCACAGTGAGGTAGCCTGCTGGAGCCCCCACAGCAGCAGTGGTGCTTCAATCAAGTCCTCTGAGGCTGGTAAGTACCACTCTGGAGCCCTGAAACATAGGGGTGGGGGGAAGTTGGATCCACTGCCCAAGGGCTTGGGATGGGACTTGGGCTGCGATTCGGTTTCCCATTGACTTCAGTGGGAAAACCTGAATCCGTAATATATAACTAAATCTGCAAATTACAGGTCCGAATCTGTCATGGATCTGAAACCATAATTTAGTCCAAATTTCCATCCCTACTAGACATGCTCATCGAAGATAATGAGAGTTGGCAACCCTGCCTCCTTGTCTTGTAATACAACTTGGTGGTTTTGATTCATCTTTTTGTGAGTGTAGGCAAGAAAACAATTTGGGCAGAGTCATATTTGCTTCTTCTGTGTCATGTTGCTTGCTTTCTGTGTCATGTTGCCTGCTTTCTTGATGTCCTGTTGTCAGCAAAGCCAAGCCAGTATAGCTGTCAGACAGCCACCTGAATTCTGTTTTGCCTCGCATATCGCTAAGCACATAATTTTCTGATGAATAAAGGCAAATGAACACAGTTTGGAATCCCCAATGAGCTTACACAACATCCATAAATGGAGGGGGAGAGGGGGCGGAATACGTGAACATGTGTTTTGGCCAATATGGTTTAAAAATCAGTGAGAAGGAATAATTATGGAGTTCTACATGGACTCAAAATCAACGAAGAGCACAGCTCCATAATGTAAAAGACTAGACATGGGGGTGGGGGATGGGGACAGCCATCTGCCCAGCTCCCTGTGCATGCCCTGCAGTGTGGAAGCTATTGGTGCACATCACCGGCCCATGCAGCGATCGGGCCCTCACAGCTTGGGTGGCTGCACTCATTGTCTTAAAGGGCCCCAGGCTTTTAGCCATATCCTTCACATCGCTGAAGTCATTGCAGAACTCCAGTGTTGGGTAACATTTGATTTGTCATAAAGATAGAAAGGTAAACTTACACTTGTTCAGGACAGAACATACGCTTTTCATGCACCATAGTATTCTTTTCTTTAATTTCTTAAGACTGAATAACTGGAATTGGTGTTTGGCAGGTCCTCAGATCTACTCAGTGCTCAAAATAATAGGATATCTTCATTTACCAGAAATGCCACATTTGAAAGGGACTGCCCCAAGTGAGCATATTGAAATTTTATGTGTAATCACGGTTTCAGTATAATGGACCTACTTTGTCTGTCACCGTCTCTAATTAGAACTCCTTATCAACCACATTGTCTTACAGTTCATGTTATTGACCTCTCTCTTTTCAAGCCTAACTCATCCTCCTATAACAAACCTAATTGTTTCTGGACTGTTATCCACATTCCTGTTTTCCTCTTTGTTGGATTATGGAGCATCTTGGATCAATCCTGATAAACAATTGCACACTTTGAGAACTGAAAGTTAAAAGTCTGAAAGCTATGTACTTTTTGCAAGATATATTGGCCCTCCGAAACAATACATCTACAAAGCAACCGTAATTACGGAACTCCATTGAATTCTACATAATGTATAAATAATAGATGGTTCCTATTTTGAAATTCTGATTAGATCTGCAGCCAAACCTTAACAAGGTCATTACAACTTCAGATATTATGATGAATGAACATTTGTAAAGAAAAATTATACTACATCTATAAGAAATGAAAAAAAATGGAATGTGTATTTCTGGTTTGCACTTTGGATGTTAGTTAGCATCTGATCAAACATATCTCCTTTTATGATCTGCACTTCGGGTGAAATGCATCCTTGTTCAGGAAGTGAGCACAAGGCCTATTCTTGTAGGGCTCAATAGGTTATTGAGCAGGTGGTGGCTCAGCAGATTCGGGGACATCTGGACCTCATCAGTTTTCCTGATCCTTCGTAGTCGGTCCTGAGCCCGGGGAGCGGAGGAGCCCGTGAACTCACCGGCAACGTTACCCATCAGCTGTGCAGAGTTTGCAGGCGGGGGGCGGAGCCAGCTGCCCTGCGGAGAGGAGAAAAGGGGCTTGTGAGCCTCCGGCAGTTCTGTCCTGAGCCCGGGGAGCGGAGGAGCCCGTGAACTCACCGGCAACGTTACCCATCAGCTGTGCAGAGTTTGCAGGCGGGGGGGCGGAGCCAGCTGCCCTGCGGAGAGGAGAAAAGGGGCTTGTCAGCCTCCGGCGGCGCCGGTGGCGCGCGCCGAAGGGTCGCGCGCAAAAGGGTGCGTGCCCCTTCGGCGTGACCGGGCATAGGGAGCTGGAATCTCTGCTCCTTACGCTAGCTCTTCCCCGTGGAGTAGGTGGTGGCCGCCTGGCCGAATATTTGCTGTATTTGTTCTATACCGTGTTTGCTTCTGAGTCTTGTAATTATTTCTCTGACACTGTGCAGCGATGGTATTATCTAAGCGGCCCCGGGGCGAGCCGATTCAATCTTCACCAACTAAAGTTGCGAAGCAACGTAAGCTGGATGCTTTTTTTCCGGTTTTGACTGAGGCTCAAGCCTCTGCCTCTACTTGCTTGCCTTTAGATGAACGACGGGGGATTGCTGCAATTAGTTTACCCTCTTTAGATTCTCATGCTCAACCTGCTGTGCTCCATACTCCTTCTTATGGGGCTTTTTCAGCGGTCTCAGCAGGTCCAGTTCAGGGACCCAGTCCAATAGACAATTTTGATTTAATTGCAGACTTCGCTATTATGACATCCCACACTTTGCGATATCTATCGGCTCAAATCCAACAGCTTACTTATAAATTGGAATCTCGATCTATACCTCCACCCCTGCAGGTGACAGGAGGCGGGCCTGGGGCTCCATTTCTGGAAGAAGCCCACCCTATACTACCAAGGCCCAGCAACTCTAACCCAGTGTTGGCAGTATCATTGAAAGATTTGCGGGGTTTATCTCCTTCTAAACCATTTAGGAAATGTAAATTTTCTTCTGCCAAACTTTTGTTCACCGTACTGCCTCTTGTGAATGGAAGACTTCCCCTGTGGAATATTCCACTTGATGTTGCTGAACATTTAAGGGTTCTGTTACAACTACCAGTGACCAGTAGAGATATTAGCTCTGTGGAGCATGTATGCACTGTCAAAAGACGGTGGATGATCTATGTAATTTTTTATTCTAATAAGGTGGTGGCTCAGGTATTGCAGAGAAAACATCTCCTGAGTAGGCATGGTGTTCATGTATCCAGAGTTTTGGAGCCTGATGTTAATACTGTACTCTTTCCAGAGAATTCCCCCACACCTGGGGGCCCGGGGGCTGAGGGCTTGAATCCTCCTTTTCTGCCAATTATCTCTAAAGAGCCTATGGCAATTGCAGCCCGGGGCCCACGGGGTTTTTCCACCCAGGGGGCCGGAGTCTCCCATTTGCCCGGTAGGGAGAGTTCTGAATCTATGGATACCCAAGCTCCCCAGGGTTCTCTGGGGGGACCCTTGTTAGACAAGCCAGTCCAACCAATGAACTGGCTGTTGCCCCAGGGCACTGACTCTGGAGCCCTGTTTGATCAGCTTGACAAACTATGTGCAAGGTTGAGCCATTCTAGAATTGGGAGATACCCTGGGAGA
>QEPC01010335.1:4579830-4607282 GCA_003113815.1 Sphenodon punctatus | reverse complement strand
CATAAGGGCCTACGGTTCTTAAGATTAGCCGAGGAGATGGACCTGGTCATTCTTAATGGCAGATCGACTGGCGATCCAAGGGGGGATTTCACTTATTTTTCTGTGAATGGTGCTAGCACCATAGACTATGTGTTAGTCTCCTCTGAATTGCTGTTTCAGGTAGTAGACTTCATAGTCTGTTTGAATTCTTTGTCTGATCACCAACCTCTATTATTGGAGATGCTTTCGCCCCAGGGGTGGCCTGCTGGGTTAACCTCAGCAGATCCAGGGAGTTCTAGCTCCAGGATTCTAGGGTTACAGAGGACTTCTGCCCTGAAGGAAATTTTCCCCCAAGCTATACAGCAAGAACACATCTTGGCACTGTCAAACGGTATTAGTACCGGGGGGCTTGACCCTTTGATGGCCTATGGCCCTCTGGTAATTTCCCTGCGTAAGGCTCTAGGCAGTCTTAAAATCCAACCTCCTAGACGCCAGGGTTTTCCCTGGTTCGACCTCCACTGTCGTAGATTGCGGAGGGAATTGCGCAGGTTGACCAGACGAGCCAGGAGTCATCCGTCGGCCCAGAATTGTGCCTCCCTTGTTTCATTACGCAGGGTCTACAGAGGCACTTTGTCAAAGAAGAAAGGTGAATACCAACAAGCAAGTTGGAGGAAACTTATTTTGGCTGCACGCAGCAGGAATCCAAGTGCTTTCTGGAACCAGGTCAGGCACTTTCTTCCTAAAGCTACTGCTGCAAGCAGTGCCCGTCCTGCTTCAGAGGCCTGGACTAATTACTTTAAAAACTTGTACCAGTCCCCAGGGAATGCTCCAGTGGATCCTGCTGGGCCTGCCCAAAATATATACTTACTGGAGGCATGGCCTCCAGTACAGCCAGATGAGATCAGAGAGTATATATTAAAATTAAAGCCTGGAAAAGCCCCAGGCTGTGATCACCTTACATCTGATCTAATTAAATTGGATCCCGATTGGTGGGCAGGCCTGCTGGACCCTGTATTCACTAGAATTAATGAAACTGGGACCATACCTGAGGATTGGTTGTCCCTATTTTTAAGAAGGGGGATTCTACTCTGCCAGAAAATTATAGGCCCATCAGTTTGCTTAGTGTGGTAGGGAAACTTTATCTGAGATATCTGTTAGGAAAGTTTCTACACTGGTTGGAGACTAAGGACATACTTATCAAGGAACAGATAGGGTTTCGCGTTGGCCAGTCTACAAGTGATCATATTTTCACTTTAAATTATCTTATGGACAAATATGCGAGACAGTGTAAAAACGGCAGATTATATCTTTGTTTCGTCGACTTACGCGCTGCATTTGACTCTGTAGATAGACATCGGCTCTGGCTCAAACTCAGTTGTTCTTCAATAGAGAGGCGATTGTTATACCTCTTAGTACAGTGTCATAGTAACAATTCCCTTCAGGTGCGCATTCCTTTTGAGACTGTTTTATCCGCAAAAATACATATTCAGCGTGGAGTGAGGCAGGGGTGTGTTTTAGCACCTCTTCTATTTAACTTCTATGTCAACGACGTTAAGAGGTTTATTTCGGATGAGGACACTCATGCCCCAAAAGTGGGGAATATACGCTTGCCCGTGCTGTTGTATGCAGACGATGCAGTCTTACTTTCTCAATCTCAGGTAGGGCTGCGTAGGGCGATGACCAAATTTGCAGAATATTGCAAAATTGAGAACCTGGGTATAAATTACCAAAAGACAAAGGTTATGGTGGTAGGAGATAGGAAACTGAGCCACCGTTGGTTTATGCATGGTAACCCGATTGAGCAGGTTTCCTCCTATAGGTACCTCGGGGTGTTGCTTTCGGCAACATGCTCTTGGAGACGCCACCTTGATGCTACATTATCTCTGGCTAGGAAGACCTCTAATACCTTATTGGGTTTTTTTCATTCCCACGGGGGAAGGTTGGTGGGCCCGGCTAGGAGGCTTTTTCAAGCTAAGGTAATCTCTCAGCTGTTTTATGCTGCTCCTGTCTGGGCTCCACGGTATTTGGACTCCTTGGAACATGTCCAAAACAGCTTTCTCCGAGGAATTTTGGGGGCCCCTAGGTCCACCCTGCAAGTGGTACTCCGTTTGGAGTCTACTTCCCGACCCCTTAGAACCCAGGTTCTTTTTGTGGTACTCAAGTTCTGGCTCAAGCTGCTTTATAATTTATCCCCGCCAGGGAGTCTGTTTCACAGCATGGTGCCTGATTTCAGGAATGGACAGTGGTTTTTCACAGTTACAGGGCTGATCCATAGTTTAGGTTTCTCATTAGAGTTTTTCATCGATCGATCATATCCCGAGGTGCTAGGCTTGATTGCTCTTCGTATTACGGATCAAGAACGCCAAGCAGAGATTGCTCTGCTTGATGCTCAGAAGGCTTGTCCCATGTATGCGACTGTTAAACTGCCATTTGGGAACTTGGGTTACCTTGACGCCTGGGTAAACTGGCCTGAGCGGAAAGCTTACACACTTTTTCGTTTCCAGCTATTCCCATCAGCATGGATTTTAGGGCGCTTTCAGGGTACCCCTCGGCACTTGAGATTTTGCGCCTGTAATACTGGACAAGTTGAATCATTGTTGCATGTTGTGTTTGAGTGTTCCAAATTATCCTTACCTCGTTCCCGCTTTTTAATGCCTTATATAGCAGATTGCTCACTAGGGGAGAGAGAGATGGTAATCATTAGATTACTTTCTGGTCTTGACACCGAAATGACTAGGAACATGGCAAAATTTTGCCGTTGGGATTTATCTATAAAGCAGTCCATTCTGTTCCTTAATTAATGTTTTGTTCTCTAAGGATTTCCAACTATGCCTATAACCAAGCTGCTGTGGTCTGGCTTATAATGTACCCCTTGTAGTATGTTATAAAGAGAAATTTAGGAAATTATTGAATTCTAGCAATTCGGGCTACACGTGTAGCAGATTTTTGCTCACATGTTATATCATTTGTAGCCGAATTGACAAACTGGAGGTTGTTGCATTATAATTGTAAATAACTCAGCGTGGATTTGCTGTTGACACCCAAAAATTATTTTTGGGGATGATAGTATGGGGGTTTGTTAGATTATGAGGGAAAACTCGATACTGAGATGAATATATCAATATGTGGATCTTGAATGGAAACTTTGATATATATATATTTTTTTGCGTTTTGACTTGTGTACTAAGTTTTTTCCTTTGTATCTTGTAATTTTGTGCTATGTGCACTATTTTATACTTGCGATTATTAATAATTGTTTGTAAATTTTTTGTAATTTTGTTATAACCTGATGGTTAATACAAATAAATGATTAACTAACTAACTAACTGATCCTTCGTAGTCCAGCTTTTGCCCGGGGCTTGGCACCGAGACTGCACTTGTGGCCTTGGTTGATGACCTGCACCAGGAATTGGATCAGGGCAGATCATTGTTAATTTTATTAGATCTGTTGGCAGCATTTGATACCATTGACCATGAGATGTTGGTGGCTTGGCTGCGGGACCGAGGTGGGGTGGGTGGAATTGTTCTTTAATGGTTCTGCTCTTTCCTGGCTAGGAGAATTCAGCGGGTGGTTCTTGGGGAGTGTTCATTATCTCCCGGGAACCTCACATGTGGAGTCCTGCAGAGTTCTATTCTGTCCCCCCCTCCTGTTCAACGTGTACATGCAGCCTTTGGGCAAGGTCGTGAGGGGGTTCGGTGTACGTTGTCATTAGTACGCCGATGATACACAACTCTGCCTCTCTTTTTCTGGAGACCCAGGCCTGGCATTCTCAGTGCTTACCCAGTGTTTGGCGGCTGTGGGGGATTGGATGTGGACAAGCCATCTGAGGCTGAATCCCAACAAGATGGAGGTGGTGATGGTATGTAAGGCGGGAAGTGTAGTAGCTCCAGTTATTGACGGGGATCTGCCCTCCTCTAGCTACTCAGGTCTGTGGTCTGGGGGTGCTTCTTGATTCACAGCTCCGCCTAGATTCCCAGGTGGCAGCTGTGGGGAAGAGCGCCTTTCGCCAGTTACATCTGGTGCGACGGCTGCAGCTGTGTGTTTTGGACTCTGACCTGGCTACCATCATCCATGCTTTTATCACCTCTAGACTGGACTATTGCAACACTCTACGTTGGGCTACTCTTGGTGATGGCCTGGAGGCTGCAGCTGGTGAAGAATGCAGCAGCCTGCCTCCTAACGGGGAACGGGTCGCCGCGAGCACATTACACCAGTGCTCCGTTCTCTGCACTGGCTGCCTATTGTCTTCCAGGCCCGATTCAAGGAGTTGGTATTGACTTATAAAGCCCTAAATGGCCTGGGCCCTGCCTACCTGCTGGACCGCCCTATACCCCAGGCCGTGGTGTGGCCCTTGCGGTCGGCCAGGGACGCCTGACTTGAAGTCCCCCAGGTGGTGACGATGGGGAGGGCATTCTCGGTGGTGGCCCCCTAGGGTGTGGAATTTCCTCCGGACAGAGGCCCGCCTGGCCCCTGACCACCTCTTTTTCTGAAGGCAGTGTAAGACTCTGCCAGGCCTTTTCTGAGGGAGATGGGTAGGGAGGTGAGGGTTGGGGGAGGGGGGTGTTTTGGTTCTGCTTTTATGTTTATACTGATTTATAAGGTTTTATATGTTTTAATTTATTGTCATGAGCCGCTCCGAGCTGCCTGTGTGCAGGAGGAGGCAGAATAAAAATATAATGAATAAATAGCATAACTGCTATCCTGCGACTCATTTCTGCTGCTGCTGCCACTGCCCCAACATCTCTGCCGCCACTGCTGCAGCCGGATCCACTGCCGGACCCGTTGCCCACTGCCGCCACCATCTGGAGCCGTGCTGCCCGGCCCCCAAAGGTATCAACTCCTCCCCCGCCCCCATTTGGAGGAGGAGGGTAGGGCCAGGGCGCACAGCTGGGACTTTCGGGCCCAGCGCAGCCAAAAGCAGCTTGCCGCTCGGTGGGCGCTGCAGGCATGCATCACAGGCAGCACGTGGCCCTTAGGGGGACTGAGGGGATTGGGGACGGGAGGCTTCGATTTTGTATCTTTTAGCTTTGTGGTTTTAAGGGGTTTGGGGGGGGTGAGGCGGGTGTCGTATGATTGTGGGGGCTATGGGGGAGTGGGTTAGGGTGGATAGGGCCAACCCCCTTGCTGAGAGGAGTGGAGGTGGCNTCCCAGGGAAAGAGGGTGGGGTGGGGACTCCCTGTGAGAGAGGGAGCCCTAGGGAGTGGGGGGGTGACTTCCGGTGAGAGGAAGTCTCAGGGATAGGAGGATGGTTGGAGGGGGGGCGCTGCCCCCCGGTGAGACAGGGGGGCAGTGCTCGAAAAATGGGGAGGGGGGACTCCCTGTGAGAGACAGAGTCCCAGGGAGAAGGGGGGAGGGATATTTTGGGGAAATGGGGTGGGGACCTCTGGGGGAGCAGCTGGTAGGAGGGGGTCAGAACGGTGTGGACAGGAATGGAGGAGCGGCTATAGGGGTGGTCTGGGGTGGGGACGGTATGGTCCACGGGGGGGTGTGGTTCAGGTTCCCAGGGGACCTAGGTCCCTTGTGGAGGTCAAAAGAGTCTCCCCCCCCCCCCCAGAGGTGAAGCAGGAGCAGGGTCTAAGGGGGGCTGATGCTGTTAAATGCAAGCTCCGTGGTAAATAATGCCCCGGTAATCCAAGATCTGATCTTGGATGGGGCTGCAGACCTTGTATGTATTTCGGAAACCTGGCTGGATGAGGAGGCGGGGCCAATCCTGGCCAATCTCGTTCCAGCTGGGTATGCCGTGCAGCATCGACCCTGCACTGGGGGCCGGGGAGGTGGTGTAGCTGTTATTTTTAGAGAGACATAGCCTGTTAGGAGGTATCCATATCAGGAGATCCTGGGGATCGAGGCCCTCCATGTGGTGGTCAATTTGGCTGGGGGCAATATAGGGGTGTTGCTGGTGTACCAGGCCCCTTTCTGCCCAGTAGCATTCCTTACCACTCTAGCAGAGCTGGTCTCGGCGGTGGAACTGAACTTCTCCAGGACTTTGGTCCTGGGGGACTTCAGTACACATGCCGATACCGGACTTGTGGGAGCAGAACAAGAGTTAATGGCCACCATGGCACCATGGACTTGTCCCAGGTTGTTAACTGCCAGACCCATGTGGGGGGGCATACCCTCGACCTGGTGTTCTGCTCTGGCCTTGAGGCGGGTGAACTGGTAGTGGGGAATATGAGGGTCATGCCCTTGTCATGGACGGATCATTACCTCCTACAGGCCAGTCTCTCAGCGCACCACCTCCAGAAGGGGAAGGGACCAGTTAGGTTGGTCCACCCATGGAGGCTGATGGAACCTCAATGGTTCCAGGAGGCTCTGGGGGATTTAATCTTAGACCCTGATGGTCACTCTGTTGATGAACTTGTTTGTGCTTGGAACATCTTGCTTGGGGAGGCCATTGACAGGGTGGCTCCGAGATATCTCCTACCTCTGTCTCGTCACCGCAGGGCCCCTTGGTTTACCAAGGGGCTGTGGTGCATGAAGCAGGCAGGTAGGCGACTAGAGCAACGCTGGCGTCGGACTCGTGCTGAATCCAACCGACTTCTCCATAGGGCCAATTTGCAGTCCTATGTTGAGGCTGTGAGGATGGCAAAGAAAGAGTTCTTTGCCACCTTCATAGCGTCTGGAAAGTCACATTCAGCAGAGCTGTTCCGGGTGGTGCGGGGGCTGGTCAGTCCGACCTCCCTTCACCTGGACGGGGACTTGTCCCAGGTCCGCTGTGAGAAGTTTGCCATTTACTTTGCAGACAAGATCGCTCTGATCCAGAGCAACTTCGACACTGGATTAGGGGCAGTAGAGGTGGAGCACGAGGCTATGGAGGCCCCGTCTGGTCCAGCTTCTTGGGATGAGTTTCAGGAAGTGACGCAAGCCGATGCTGTGGGTGTTCTGGTGTCTGTTAGAGCCACCAGTTGTGAATTAGACCCATGCCCGTCCTGATTGGTGAAGGCCTCCAGGGAGATGTGGCTGGTGAGGGTAATCAAAGCATCCCTTCGGCAGGGGAGACTGCCCCCCAGTCTCAAGGAGGCTGTGGTGCGCCCCCTGCTGAAGAAGCCATCTTTGGATGTGGACGCACTCGCCAGCTACTGACCTGTCTCTAATCTTCCCTTTTTAGGGAAGGTTATTGAACGGGTGGTGGCACTGCAGCTCCAGGCGCATCTTGACAGCATCGGTTTCCTTCACCCATTTCAATCTGGGTTCCACCCTGGCTATGGTACAGAGATGGCCTTGGTGGACAATCTCCGCTGGGAGATGGACGCAGGACGTTCAGCATTTCTGGTCCTGCTAGATCTCTTGGCTGCTTTTGATACAGTGAACCATGGGCTGCTGTTGAGATGATTGCGAGCCCTGGGGGGGCCTGGACGGGACTGTTCTTGAATGGTTCTGCTCATTCCTCTCAGGGAGAAGCCAGTGGGTTGTCCTGGGGGCTGAATCGTCTAGCCCCCAGGCCCTGAAATGTGGCATTCCACAAGGTTCCATTCTGTCTCCATTGTTGTTTAATGTGTATATGCAGCCCTTGGGGGAGGTCGTGACAGGGTTTGTTGTGCGTTACCACCAATATGCTGATGACACTCAGCTTTACCTCTCTCTTCAACTGATCCAGGTCCTGCCGTCTCAGTACTGTCCCAGTGTTTGGAGGCTGTGGCGGATTGGTTGTGGCAGAGCAGACTGAAACTCAATCCTGATAAGACGGAGGTGATGGTGGTGGGTAGGGTGAAGGAGGTGTCGGCTCCCCTCGTAGATGGGGTCCGCCCTCCCATAGCCCAACAGGTTCCGAGTCTGGGAGTATTGTTGGACTCAGATCTTCGCCTGGATCGGCAGGTGGAGGCAGTGGCTAAAGCTGCCTTCCGCCAGCTGTATCTGGTGTGGAGGCTGCGTCCATATGTTTCCAGACCCGACCTGGCCACCATCATCCATGCCTTTATCACCTCGAGGCTGGACTACTGCAACGCACTCTACGTGGGGCTTCCCTTGACGCTGGTTCGAAGGCTGCAGCTAGTGCAGAACACAGCGGCTCATCTCCTTACGGGGACAAGCCGACGGGAGACGCCACCCCCGTGCTCTGCGCACTGCACTGGCTGCCTATAGTGTACCGAGCCAGATTCAGGGTGTTGGTTTTGGCCTATAAGGCCCTATACAGTCTTGGCCCTTCATACCTCAGGGACCACCTCACCCTCCGCGCCGCAGAACGACCCCTTCGGTCCACCATGGGTGCCTTCTTGGCGGTCCCCCATGTTACACGGGGTCCACAATGGAGACGGCGTTCTCGGTGGCCGTACCGCGATTATGGAACTCCCTCCCGGAGGAAGCCCATCTGGCCCCAGGTTTGTTGGCCTTCCACCGGATCTGCAAGTCTTGGCTATTCTCCCAGGCCTTCGGAAGAGGGGAGGGTTGGTTGGGATAATAAAATGTGGGGGGGTAGTTCTGTCTTTTAGATGGGTTTTTACATGTTTTTATTTTTGCCGTTTTGCTTATTGTTTTTGTTGTATGCCACCCCAAGATCCCACAGGCATGAGGGGGCAGCTAAGAAATAAAAACAAATAAATTAAATAAATAAATAATAAATTCTCCACACAAATGGTAGTTGACCATTTGCACAAGGGTGAGGTTCTCCCCGCCCCCTTTTAGCAAGCAGAAATGCCAGCAGAAGAATGAAACTGTCATAAAAATACATGGCTTAGTAACAGTCCCTTGTACAATGATACCAGCCATCCTGCCAACAAACTGAGAATCGATTTTTCTCCCCTTTACGATTAAAGGTGCAGTGTTATATGCAGGGACCCGAGTTGACTGCACCAAAAAATCTTAAATTCTGCAACCAGCGAAACCAAAGTCTGCAAATTCACCGCGAGCATTAATATTTGCATAATTAACTTGATTTGCATAACTGCATGCTGGGAAGCAAATTTGCAATGGGTTTGACATAGAATCACAACTTTGCTAATCAAACACAACTCAAATCCTCTGGAATTTCAGCACCTCCCTCATGCAAACATAGGGCCTTCAGACTCCACCCACCCACAATTCATCTCCCAGGTACTCTCGGGTCATGGTCAAGATTGGCTGATTCTGCGAGGATTGGCTGATTATGCGAAAATCACTGCAAATTGCAGCAACGCAGTCAACTCGGGTCCCTGGTTATAGGTCAGGGAGTGTGCAAAGTTCCGAAGCCCAAAAGCCACACACCTAAATTTTGATATTGCCAAGAGCCACAAGATGTGTTTCATCAGTTGTAGTTTTCCCTGACCATGGGGCAGCATGGCATCCTCCAAATCCCACCCCTCTTCACATCAAAATTCTGACTCCCAGGTGCTCTAGTGAGTTTAGGCAGTAGTGGCACAGGGCATGTTCCCTCTGCTACCATGAGGCTCTGAAAGCCAAAATGGTCTCTCTGCTTCTCTTGTTCCTGAGGAAGCCATACGGACACACCCCAGGCATCCACTTCTGGTGAGAAATGCAGTTCAGATACCTAAAGCCACCATTTACCCACCTCTGTTATAGGTGCTTACAGTAAGAAACTGCAATGAAGCTGCACATTGGGTGTTTTCAGACGTGACAGTGGCCAACTTTAGCAAGTGTTACTCTGCAGGCAGAGTACTCTGCAGTACTCTGTAGTACTATGTTACTCTACCTGTCAGATGTTAGCACGGGATCGATTCTGGCCTTGGTGGTGGCTAGTCCGGGCTGTGACTTGAGGAAGTCCCCAAGTCACAACCCAGGTTAGGTGCCATCCCGGTTGGAATCCTGCTGCCTGACCGGGAGTAAAGCAGGCTTTCACGTTTGAAAGCCCACTTTCCTCACTGCAGTCTGGAGTGGCAGGGGGCCCAGGCACAATGGGGGCCTCATTGGCTGCCAGAAGCCTCTATGAACCTCTAGAAGTTCATGTTGGAATAGATGCCTGCTATACACGGTTCAGAAGCTAATCAGAAACCCTAGTTTTCGGAAGTATAGAGTACCTCGGTTTCTGAATACTTTAAAACTGCTCTACCCTCTTGACCAACTGCCTTTGTATTTTTTGGTCCCATATATGCTTGTCCTTCTTGCAGTCCGGGACTAGTTTAACATTTTTACAGAGTTGTCACTGAAATAGGGTTGGGAGATTCCAGAGGAACTGCTGACTTAAGGGAAGATCTGACTAACCTACCTGAAGCATGCAGTTTGGGAACAGAATATATGTGACAAACAGCAGCCTCATACCAGTAGAGAGGCACAAGTTCTCCAGATGGACATCTTCGGTCTGTTGTATGTTACCACAAAGGTTGGAAGTCCCTGTCTATATTGAAGAAAACTAAACAGTAGTTTCATTCGCTGCAGGAGATTTTATGGGAAACTCTTTCTAGACCTCCTCTCCATAGGTTTGCCTAGTAGAAGATAAGATTGAATCTAAGGGATTTTAACCCCTCTTATATTGAAAAATCCAAAGCAGCCTTAAATTCAGAAACCCACTAAAGTCTATAATATAGGAATATAGTAGGGGTCTCAGAATCCTATCTGATGCCAGGCAAGCAACTTCTTCTGCCCCAATGTCCTGTTTAACCCTACTCCAGTTAATTTATTATTTCTGTTTCTAAAATTTAATATCCCGCACCTATCCTGCCACAGGCGGCTCAGGGCAGTTAAGTCTCCAGACCTCTGGCCAGGCACTTAGCGTCTGTCCCAACACAATCTCCTTACAAACCTTTATAGTCCTCTAGACATCCACCATATACACTCTTTAGGCTAAGCCCAGGGTTCTGGGTTCTTCCTAGCCACAACAGACAGGATTCAGCCCTCCAAGAGCCTTGATAAAGTAAGAGGCCACTGCAGTTCCCTAGCTCTGTCTCTGTCCCTGGGGTAGAGGGTTTCTCCCTCTTGTCCAGGGGTGGAGGCGTTCTTCCTCCAAGCCTCTCTCGCAGCGCTCTAGTCCATACCTCTTGGAGGCAGCTCTTGTCAACCCAGGTCCCAACTTCTATTAGCTACCTCCTGGGCAAAGCTCTTGCCTTTTCCGAGCCCAGAGGCAGACTGACCAAGAAGCTTTCTCTGCAACGCTCCCTCTCTCCATGAATTGGCTGGAGCTGATTAGCCTGTCTCTCTCACCTTGCTTACACCTATGTGGGAGGCTGAGCTAGTTACTTCCCAGTTACACACCTGGACTCAGTTAGGGTTACTGCTTAGCTAGCAGACAGTGTTCTTGGCTATATATTAACCCTTTGTCACTGCCTTATTCCTTACCTATTCTCATCAGCCTCTTTCACAACCCAGGCTGATGCAGGCTTTTTAGGGCTGGCTGTGCCACACCCGGCAATAGCATAACCCTCCCAGATACCTGCTGTTCTTAAAGGGGCAGCAGCCCCACAAGGCTGTGCCCTCCCACACAGTGTTACAACACTGATCATATACCCCAGTGGATGCAGCTGTGTTCACACTTGCCTTGTGAAGACATTTCATACAAATGCATGCTTGGTTATTTGAAAACATCTAACGCTGCACATATCAGAATTGCCAAATAAGCTTTGTTGAATTTTGCATCCAATATCCAGTCAAATATACTAGACTTAAAGCTGCACTAAAGTCCAAGGTTGAAACTGGATTGTGAATTCAACGTTATAGATTTCATTGTAGCACAAAGCATAAACTTACTTCGTATATTGTGTGGATCTTTTTACTAAACTTTTTAACATGGATACAATTTCAATAAATAAAAGTTAGGGAGATGCAAATAGGTATAGAAACTAAATACAAATTATAGCTTTTGATTTTTCAAAAATGGTACAAGGAACATCTTAGTTTGTGTTAAGCATTGTTTATCTAGCATTTTTCAGTCCTTTTTTTTAAAAGGGAATTTTTGTATCATTTATTTCTTGAAGGCAATTATAGGTCAAAGAGCAATTGTATTTGCCAAATAAAGGGTTGTTTTCAGACAAGCAAGTTGACTGGGGGGTGGGGTCTGTGGCTGCCGTGTTGCTCTGCCACAGAGCACCCACACACATGGACAGCATGGGTACTGAAAACAAACAGGAAGCGCCCAACCAGCTGTTCTTCCCCCCCCCCTCCCCAGCAGCCCATGAATCCTCTCCCATGCAAGGGGCTTGCAAATAATACTGTGTCTCACCCTGGTAAGAGCAGCCAGGTGGGGTTGGGGGCATTCCTGGGAAATCCTAGCCACTGTCAGCTGATAGGCACTGTGGAGGGAGAAGTGCACTGGACTGGACTTTGCAAGTGACATGTCCTGGGCATGAACGCTGGGAAATCCGAGCTCCCCAGCACTCCCAGCCATGGCTTGTGACTTGCAAGGACTGCTTTTTCTGCCCACAGTGCCTATGCACTGACAGCAGCAAGCCCCAGGTATAGACACAGTAGATATCAAAAGGGGTCTGCTTCTACATTCAACATTTTTTGGGATCTGCAATGGAAAAGAGGTTGTAAACCACTGCTCTATGGTAGTGGAGGATCTGTCTGCTGGCATGGCTGGCTGCTTCTGTTCGTACGGACAGGGACCACATGGCCACCCATTGTCACAAATCTATTTGGGTTGCCCCGCATGGTGCACTCCATGTTTCCCAGCATGTGGCCATGAGTGGCAGAGAGTGGGTGCTCTCTGGCTCGTGGGAGTGCTCATCTGACTGCTCCACCTTTAGGTGGGTGATCAGATGCATGGCTCATGGGTAGTCATGAAGGGTAGCATCTTGTCTGAAAAACCCAAATTTACTAAACCGTGCATTCAGATACATTGCCTGTGTCCAACCTTGGATCACTTCACCAAGCAAACTTTTCAGATAGAAGATTAAACTAGTACCTTATAATGAGCCGGTTGAGATTTGTGCCTAGTAAATTTTCATTGCATTTGGCAAATTGTTTCTTTTGCCCAAATGTGAGATGACATCTCTCTTCATTTAAAATGGAGTAACTCTTCAGGTGCTCGCATGTCCAATTTTCAAGTTCTATTGTGATTTCTGTCACCAGTTGAAAAGACTATTGTGATTATTACAGATCTTGGATTTTTTTTAAATTAAATCTTATATTTTGTATCTCTACAATAGAATGAATTAGATTCAGGGGTAGCATTTTATTGTGTAGCTACAGGCTGTGCGGAATTGAGCCTCTGCTGGTTTCTGACTGCCTTGTTTTAAAGCTATGGTTAGTCTGCTGTTGAAGTGTCAAGATACATCTGTTTAAAGATTTTCTTGTTCTGAAGCAAGAAAAAGTGATGTGGTTCTGGTTTTGGAGAACTTCCCAGGTGCACCAGCTAGGCTGCATATACTGAATTCCTTAGTGTTTAGTAGAGCTCAGTGTAAGATGTAGTGTGTCACATTGTGCCAGTAAGCTAAAATAGCATTAGTTTCTCTGATCACTAGGGACCAGATCCATGCTGCCATACTGATCAGTGTTGCCATACGAACCTTGAAAAGTTGATGAATGGATCTGGAATGGAGCAAAACATCACTGCACGGTGGCCAATGCAGAATATAATTACAAACAAGTGCACACAAATTTGAATATTTTAACTTTTGCAAACTTAAAGTAGCTCATTGCTTGTTGTTGAGACTGGGTTGTTCCTCACTGTGGTTTTATGTAACCTTTCTGTTTAACTTCTTTGGGAAATTAAGTAGGAGCTCATAGTTCCTTCTCTGGAAGAGCAGGTCTTTGTTGAAAGGAGTGGTATATGAGCCACACTTGGTTGGAGCAAGATTAAAACTCAGCACCACCTGCCACCCCAACTCAGCAAACATTCTCCAAAACGGCTGCTGTATGTGTTGGGGGACTAACTCAGAAAAAGCTACTTGAATACAAACAGATTTAATTAAAATGTACAATTTAATTATTTGTCTTAGCAAAGCTTAAAAATTCTCCCCCCGTCTCAGAATACACCTGATCTGGTGACAAAGACACTAAGGCCCAGATGTAAAGTCCGTGTGCATGCAATATGCAGACTGAAATGCCTTTGCATGGGCATACACATGGTACTGCTGCTAGCGTTGAATCACACCGCCGTCGAAGTCCACTAGTGTGCAGTATTGCCTCTTCCAAGAGTGGGGCTGTGGTGGCGGACTCCAGTGGCAGCACAATGAGACCCCAGTGGCAATACCATGAGTACACATGGTGTCAGTTCAGTCCACACACATGAGGACCTTGGATCAGGGCCTAAGTTGACAACACTTAGTGTGAGTGTGATATATGGAAGGAGAAATCTTCCCTGGTTCTAGAGTCACTCTGCTCCACACTCCTCCTTCCATTACATCTGTTTTGCAGTGGGTCCATCCACTCCACTCAATCCAGTATTATTCCTCCTCTCCAGTTAAAATCCCAATTCTGTTGATAAATGGGAGATTATTATTATTATTATTATTATTTATTATTATTATTAACAAACATTTATATAGCGCCAGCAGTGTACCTGGCACTTTACAACGTAATAAAATAGACACGGTCCCTGCCCCTAGGGCTTACAATCTGAGAGACAGGAGCTGGGGGAGAGACTTAGGAAGGGGAACAGAGGGAGAGACAAGGGGTCTAACATTCATGAAGATGCGAGGTCTCAAGTGCACGTACTTGGCTTGGTTACGATGAGAATGACAGCAGGCAGGTCCATGTTGCAAGGATAAGGGTAAACCGATCGTAGGTATAGGAATAGTGACTCAGCAGGATAAAGAGTCAGACAGAGCAGATATTTCTAAGGAGCTGCACGTCCACAAAAATTTTCGTTGGTCTCACTGATGCTTTAATGAAAGGGAAGGATTTGTCAAAATCATGTCTTTTAATAATTTTGTGGCAAGTGACATTGTTATATAAAGACCATTTACATTTTATTTATGTATGCATGCATGCTAGAAATGCCAATTTCCTAATAGGGGCACCTTTTAATATTTTATATACTATTGGGATCACTAAGCTGATTGAAAAACAACCCTACTGAGTATGAAATACGTTACTTGGAAATACCTATTAAGCAAATAAGCAGAGTGAGGCTAGAGACGCGCTCAAATGATTGCAAAATTTGAGTTTCCGAATGGCTAAATAAGTCTGAATGTCTCAAATTCCTGATCGTTTCTGCCCTAAATACTCTATCATAGCAGTGTACACTGATATTTGGTTGCTTTATCATTGGGGTAGATACTGCAATTTTTATCAACTGCATGGTGGCCAGCAGTTAAATAAATAAAGTGGCCACTGTGCGTGCTGGAGAGCACAAATTATTCCAGCTTCATAATTTTTGTATAGACTAAATAAACTCTTTGTAACTCTATGGTATTAAAAGTGCACGTGTGTCAGAGACAGACAGACATAGTCCTTTTCCTAACTAAAGAAGCTGATTGATAAAAAGTTGTTTATCATGCTTAGAAGAGGTACCATAGCTTATAGCAGTGGTTCCCAATCACTGGTCCATGGATCAGTGTTAGTTGGATAGCCACAGATATTCTGAAGCCACAGGTATTCAGTCCTGTAGCTAAGATTTTTCTGGCCTGAATTTTGGCAGCAGTCCTACATGTGTACTACTATGCATGCAGCCTCTCTGCAGGCTCTTCCTCTGACAGGAAACCCCTCTCCTCCAACAGAATGAGGGCTGGAGTCAGGGTGGTGCTTCTTTGCCGGCGCAGCCCGCTCCCCAGAAATAAGACAGAGGCATTTTATGGGATTAAATGGCCGCACTCTTTAATTAAAACAGAGCAAGATCGTTGGTGAGATTGCTACTAAGCAATCCATGGGCCCAGTACTTTTTATGGAGAACCTACTCAACTCATTAACATGTCTCTGGCCTGGATATGCTGACACCAAATCAACATGACCAACATTCCCCTTCGAACAGCACCCTGGCCAAGGCCGAAGGGGAAACGCCCGTATAGACATGCGTAAGGAGAGTGGGATCATTAAGGTTTGAGGGCCATGCTTGCCCTTACCCCCGTTTGACACCCCTTCCCAGGGGAGACGATCCTGACGTTAGCCATGCCCTGCTAATCGCCAGTTCTCAACCCCCCTTCCCCCATAAAATCTCTTATGGAGTTGACTCTGTATTCTATCCTAAACCTACCTAACAAACCTATTAACCATACTGGGCCCCCGCAAGAGTGCGACATAATAAATGCAATAACGTGTCCAAAATTCCAATTAATAACGAATCAAACTTTCCAAATTATATATCCTGCCGGTCAATTTAAGTTTATTATTTCAAATTAGGTCCTTATCCAGATTTAAAGCCAATTTTCCGAATTGAATTACAGATTGCTAACCATTAAGCTAGATTACTTATTCCAGTACTGCAAGGAAGATAAAACAAACAAGCATCTCCTAATATTCAAAGTGCCTGGCAAAATCCCTTCTTGGCCCACTAACGGCGACCAGTGTAACCCATAGTACTAGTGGGATGGGTGGGTGGGTGTTGTCTCTCAGGGAAGCCAGGCTCTAATGGCGGCCCCGGCTGCGTTGGAACCACGTGGGAGGCTCCTCCTCCCCCCACTTCTAGCCAGGGAGGGGGGAGTCTGCCCCCTGGACCAATCACATGCCTCCTCTCATGGCGCTCCGCCTGGGCGACCAATCCCAGGGCCCCTCATACACGCACGGGGTTTCCCAACCCCTTGCAGCTTCCCCTCACGTCCTCCGCGCTCATACCAGAGGGCGGGGGCGCGGCAACACCACCCCCCGCCCCTATTCGGAGGCGAAGGGTCCTTGCTGGCGCAACCCGCCCCCCAGAAATAAGACACACAGGCATTATATGGGATTAAATGGCCGCACTCTTTAATTAAAACAGAGCAAGATCGTTGGTGAAATTGCTACTAAGCAATCCATGGACCCAGTACTTTTTATGGAGAACCTACTCAACTCATTAACATATCTCTGGCCTGGATATGCCCTCCAATGCCGACACCAAATCCACAAGACCAGCATTCCCCTTCGAACAGTGCCCTGGCCAAGGCCGAAAGGGAAACGCCCGTATAGGCACAAGTAAGGAAAGTGGGATCATTAAGGTTTGAGGGCCATGCTTGCCCTTACCCCCGTTTGACACCCCTTCCCAGGGGAGACGATTCTGACGTTAGCCATGCCCTGCTTATCGCCAGTTCTCATCCCCCCCATCTCTTATGGAGATGACCCTGCTATTCTATCCTAAACCTACCTAACAAACCTATTAACCATACTGGGCCCCTGCCACCCGTAGGGAACACCGAACCTCTGGGCGGCACCGTCCCCCCACCAACTCTTGCTCACATCAAATTTGTCAATTCCTCTGCTGTTACCCCCCCCGAGACAGATGGGCACTGTCCCTCAGATACAAATCAGGATGTTTATACGTTAGTTGTTTGTGCCTGATACAATTTCCCCCTAGGCCAACCCACCGTTTATTAATCTCCCTGTTTACATTCCGACGGGCCTTATCAATTTTCTTGGGTTGTACTGCCTCCCCCCACGTAAGTCATGGGACTAAATGTGTTCACAGTATTCTGACTCCAGGAAACAACCTTTTTATTAATGGCAGCTCTCTCTCAATTTTTGCCACTAAACCTACACTTGTCCCTACCCTCAAATCATTTCCCCCTAGGTGTATCACCATTAACCCCGGACTTGGTCTATGGCGCGTACCGGACACCATCGGTATCAAGTATTCCCGTTTTCATATCCCTCGTCCCATCCATGTTATTTCTGCCCTTTGTGCCAGGCCCAGATGTGTGCCATGATGGCTTTCTTTCGCCGCATCAGCAGTTCGGCGGATAAAACTGTGTCCCACAATCCACACTCGACTCCTGTTTCCCTGGTGACACCTGTGGCCTGAATGGAATGCAAAACAACAGTATTAGTTAGTGTTTAACAGTCGTATGTAACCCCGGACCGCCCGCGACTGCCACCTGCCTATCACTCTGATATCCCTTTTCTGCATCCCCGCAGCAGCCGCCGTCGATACAGCTCCTATTCAGAACGAGTGAGAGCCATACCGCTCCTCCGGCAAACCTACTGAATTCAGTGCTTGTCTCAAGACCCCCATGAATTGGTGCCGTGTTAGTGGAGCCCCATTAACATGCACAAACAGGTTACCTGAGACAGGTGGGCGAATAGCCAGGTATGCCGACACAGCTCGCACTGGGCATACTTCTTGGAGAGACATTTGCCTTAGCCTGACAGTTTGTCCCCTCCCCTTTTGGTCTGTTTTAGAGCGCCGAATTGTCATCTGTAACAGGCCGGAGCGAACCGACACATCCTGCAATGCCATTGCCCTGCCGGTCAGATCATGTCGCCCTTCCGCAACCACCTTGCTAACTCTAAATGCCCCAAAAAACATAACCTTAAAAACTGTTGAGAACAGCAACGCCTCGTGCTGGTTAAAACACAACGCCGGCAACGCGCCACAGATGGCCTTCAAATCGGTAATGGAAATGGGGGCCCTATCATCCCCTTGTCGCTCCCCTTCATGGGTCCAGCTCTCTAACATTCGACACATGAAAAAACCCTTGTCTGGGGGGGGGGAGGGAACCTTCTAAGCGGCTGATGAATGCCAGCGCGGCTACCTTCCCCGCTATGATCTTTTCCATTAAACCCCTCCCCCGCAAGTCCAATGCAAACTATAACATCTCCTCCTCAGGAATAGGGAAGTCGAGGGCCCAACCCCTGCCTTGTCTAAACTCCCTAAATGCCCGTGTGTACGCCGCCTTCATGCTGGGTGTGAGGGACCCCAGTACTATTCTCTGGACCTCTAGTCTCCAAGGCTCCACACACCTGGAGGCAGCGGTTCTGGGTGGGCTGAGGCGAATGGCGCCAATTCCCTGAATCGCTCCATCTGTAACCGAGAGAGGGCATTGGCCACACTATTATCCACCCCCGGTACATGCCGCGCAGTAAACAGAATGTTGTTTTCCAAACACTTGAGGACCATTGCTCTCACCAACTTCATCACCCTCCCTGATCGCACCAGACGATTACAGGCCTTGTTGGCAAATTCCATTGCCCAGAGGTGCACCGCCAGTACATTCCCCTGGAACTGGGGAAGCAATGATCAAAAAATCATTGAGATATTTTGCAATGTCCCCTTTCTCTATGCTCTGTCTGAAAACCCACTCCACCAGCGAACTGAAGCGTTCAAAAGCAGAACAGGAGATCAAACATCCCATAGGCATGGCCCTGTCATAATAATACGCCCCTTCAAACCTCATTCCCAGTAGATGGAAACTGTCGGGGTGGACTGGGAGGAGCCAAAATGGCGATTTGACGTCGCATTTTGCAAGGAGAGCCCCCTTGCCTTGCCTCTTAACTCTATTGCCTTGTCAAACGACATGTACCTAACAGACAGCAGTTCCTTGGGAATGGCATCGTTTACCGAACACCCCCTGAGGTAGGATAGGTGGTGGATAAGCCGAAACTCCCCCGGTGCCTTTTTCAGCACAATACCCAAAGGAGATACCACCAGGTTGTGGAAAGGGGGCTTGTAATATGGGCCCACTATTTTGTCCTCTGCTACTTCCTTCCTGATTTTGTCCCTCACCACCTTCTCCATTCCTTTTATGCTCCTATAGGCATAAAACCTCGTGCCACTGGGGGTCCCCCCTGGGGGGGGACCAAGGCCTCCGCAGGAGCGGAACCAACCCTTGGTGGCCCCATGTTCTGCCCTTGCCCAGTGACGGTCTCTGGCACTTGAACCTGGGTCTGCTCGGGGTTCCCCTCTTCCCTGAATCTAGCAGGAAGTGCTCTGGCCCTATTCCCGCGCCTCGGCGGGCAGGTCACTTCTCGGCCCCCGCGTGCCTCGACACTTTCTGGCGGGGCCAGGGGAGTCCCGTGCCCCAATTGGGCCCATGGGAGGGTTCTCTCTGGATCCATCCTCCGTCCCTCGGTTCTTAATGAAGCAGCCAAGGCCTCACAGGCCTGGAGGCAGCTCTGCATTTCCCCTCTGGTGGGAAGCAAGGCTACCTGCGCCGATGACCCCCTGTTCAGAGGCCCCTGTGGTTCTGCCTCCACTGTCCCCCCTTGCCGTTTGATCTTCTTCTCCTTGGCGGGGGGGGGGGGGAGGGAGGTCTCTTTTTCTGTTGGCCCATCGCCTCGCCTGCATGACTGCCTCGCCTCCCTGAAGCGCCGCCTGAATCCGGGAATGTGAAATGGGGGACAGGCACCCTTGCGTAGGGCGCTGCTGTCTCTCAGGGAAGCCGGGCTCTAATGGCGGCCCCGGCTGCGCTGGAACTATGTGGGAGGCTCTTGCTCCCCCACAGGGAGGGGGGAGTCTGCCCCCCGGACCAATCATGTACCTTCTCTTACAGCGCTCCGCCTTGGTGACCAATCCCAGGTCCCCTCACACACACACAGGATTTCCCAACCCCTTGCGGCTTCCCCTCACATCCTCTGCGCTCATTCCAGAGGGCGGGGGCGCGGCAACAACCCCCCACCCCCCGCACTCCTATTCAGAGGCGAAGGATCCTTCTAGTCTTTAGATAAGTCAGATCTCTGGAAGGGAGGAGAGGCTATCTTTCTAACCATTCCTCACCAACTAGGGCTGTGAAGATAGATCACTTCACTGCATTTTTACTGAGGGCTTGCCTGCCTATTAGTCAGCATACTCTCTCCAGGGTTGTGGCCTTTAAAGGCAGCACCAGTGTGTACCAGAGGTACCCTTGCCCCATCTATTGTGAGTTGAAGCCTCGACCCTGCATGTCAATCCTCACCTGAGTCCCCTCCTTCCCCACACCCACTGCTTCTGCTTCACAGCATCCAGCTGATTGGTAGGGAACAGGAGCTCTACGCTCCACCTGTACCTCAAGCTCCATGTTAGAACTTGTAGTGGGAAGTGGCAGAGGTGGAAGTTATGGTGTAGGGCAGCAAAACACCTTGGGCCAGCCCTTCTAGTAGCATATAAAAGGTGCTTTTTGAAACATTCTGTAATCTTTTGAGAAAGATTTTGGCATTCCCCTCAGTGAAAAATGCTGAAAGCCATACAGCATTTTTTTACTGGGGTGAGCCGGAAAACCTAATGGGTCTCCACCACTGCTAATGTCAGATATTTGATTATGTTCTCCTCACCGGTGCCAGTTACCAAAGTGGGGCTGCTTGCTTGTACCAATGTTATTCAATATTTATATCAATGGAGCCATTGATTATCTAGCGGATCCCTCTCTCCACCCAGTTATACTGGATGGTACATCAATTTTAATTATGTTATACGCTGATGATACTATCTTGATTTCACACTCCCAGGTGGGCCTGAGGCGTGCAATGGATAAATTTGCCCAGTTCTGTAAAGAGGAATTTCTAGAGGTGAATTATTCAAGGTTCTAAGGTATATTAGGACTAAGGTCCTAGTAGTAGGAAGATCTCGCACCAGCCACAGATGGCTAATAAATTCTGCCACAATCGAACAAGTGCCCTCATATAAATATTTGGAGGTTACCTTCTCGCAGACTTGGCATCTCCACTTTAAAATTGCGAGATTACAGGCTGAAAGTATTTGTAAAGCCATTATTAGCTTCTGCCTCTTGTAAGGAGGGAAATTGGCCCTACCAGCACTTAAGATATATAAAGCAAAGTTCTCACCCAAATTATGTATGGGATTTCAGTCTGGGATCCATCTTTAATTGTGGAACTTGAAGCTGTTCAAAATAAGTTTATGAGATCTATATTTTATGTACCTAGAAATACCCCGGCTGCACTAATGAAAGCTCAGCTTGGCCTCTCCTCGGTGTCTTCTTTAGCCAAATCATATATTTTTAAGTTCTGGCTGGGTTTAAGTCATAGTATCCAACATGGTTTAGCCCATTCGGCGTTCCTTTTGTCAGTGGCTGGTCCTTGGGGGGCAAAATGTATTTTACTGATGCTACAGCAATTAGGATTCTCTGAGAATTATTTACTTTCTATGCCTTATGGTAACACCCTTAGGCTGCTCAAATCACGAATTAGTGACCAGAAGAAACAATCCTTAAATGCAGCAATTGGCTCCCAAAAGATTGCGAAGGTGTATAAATGTTTTACAACCCAGATAGCAGGAGTACCATATTTATCCTCATTAGAAAACTGGTCCTTGGCCAGGTTTAGCCTGCTACCCTTTGCTGTGACGGAGGGTAGGATGTCATCATCTGCATTTTTACAAATTCTGTTCACAACGGACAGTGGAATCACTGTCCCATATATCTTTTGATTGTCATCTGTACAGAGATTTACGTTCTGAAAATCTTGCACCAATTATTTTAAGCATGAAGGCATGTAGTCAATGTGATGTTTTGGTCTACCTTTTGGGGGACCCTGACCCCAATATAACTGCCCAAGTGGCAAGGTTTTGTGCTTCTGCCATTAAAATCAGAAAAGCAGCCCTGGAAAATGCTTAATATCAGATGCCCTTTTGTCTACGGTGACTGGCCCCTTGTTTTACTGTGGATATTTGTATAACATATAATGTTTATATTATTGTATTTTTTAAATCTTATTTTAATTCTTGTGATGCCTTTTAGCTGCCACAATAAAGGTTGTTTGATTGATTATGTTCATTTCCCTTTCCACTTTTCCTCTGACAGCCTTCATAGTAGGTAGGGATGGGAAATTATTTTGAAAATCAGGATCTGTTTGGTATCGGACCTACCTGAGTTAAATTTGAATTTAAATCATATTAATAGGAATCGGTATTGATTCCAAGCAATATGGTCTTAATCCGTAAGTCAGCCCCCACCTCTGCCTCCCCCAGGCACTGGGCAGCAGTCCAGAGGAGGCGGAGCTGGAGGTAGTGGGGTTGCGTAGGGGTGGGTAGGGGAGTAAAGGGGCCATGCAGGGGTGGGGAGGAGGAAAGTTTAGTTACCTACTTTTTTCCCAAGGCTATGGCACCCCGCGGAGCTCAGCACGGCCTTCCCAGGACCACGCCAAGAAGAAAATCACCAAAAAAAGCACTGCACATGTAGAAATGGCCAACATGGTTGTGACCGGATCTGACACATCTGAGACCAGATGCCATTTTCCAAAATGGCACTGATGCTACCGAATGCCACTTTGGAAAATGGCTGTGCATGTGCAGAACAGCCATGTTGGCCATTTTGCACATTTGCAGTGCTTTTAACGGTTAATTTCTTCCCATCATGACCCTGAAAAGGCTGCGCTGGGCGCCACAGGTCTCCATAGTCTACGGAAAAAAGACAAGTAAGCAAACTACCCTCCTCCTCACCCCTGTGTGGCCCTTCTGCTCTGCCTCCCCCAGCCCCTGCCTAGCACCCGCCTCCCCTGGAATCCTGCCCACCTGCCCCAGCAACACCGCTGCAGCAGGTTCTGGGGCGGGCAGGCACGGGCAGGGACCCGGGGGAGGCGGGCACCAGGCAGGAGTCATGGGGAGGCAGGATGGGTACTTTGGAAGGATGGGTACATTGGATCCCCCATCATCATCATCATCAGTACGATTCTCCGAATTCATCCCAAAAAATCGGGTAAATTGTAGTGATATGATTCCGATCTTCCCATCCCTAGTAGCAGGTAGGAAGAGAGTTGCATCTTAATTGAAAGCGTTTTCTCACTGTAGGTTCATTCTGATTAGATTTGCCACTCCATCTTAAAATCCTGGCTATATCACAGGCTGCACCACTAAAATGTGCTCATCTGAAATAGTGTCTAAAATGCCATATGTGACCTTGGATATCTGCTTGGATAGCATGTGTGTCCTCAGTTCTGGTATTTATTGCTGCTCCTGACTGAGAGGAACAGCAGTGGCAGCAAGGTGAGTAATGGAACCCCAGAGTGAATGTTCCCTCTTCCCCCACCACGCCTTCCCTGTCTCTGTGGTCACCTTCCCCTCACTCTCTGCTCCCTGAAGCCAGGTGCTGCCTTGTGCGCAGTGGAGGAAGGGGGTGAACTAGGAGAACAGTGATGCTGCCTTTTGCTTGATGGGGGAAGAGATCCTTGTGTGAGCAGAAACAGCGCCCTGCTGCAGGGAAAACAGATGAAGAGAGAACATGCTTATGCTGCCTGCTCAAAAGTGGAGGAAGCAGGCTCCTATCCCTCTGGTGCCCCCACAAGTTCTATACATTTTCAGGAACAGAGACTAAAGACTGTACACTGTACCTTAGTCAGCTACAACAAAATTTCTCTATTTACCAGCCCTGGTTTTGCTTTGTTTGGATTTCTATCCCCACTACTTCATATTGGGGAAATTGTAGCCAGATCTATAACAAAGTACTATTCCCTGTGTGCTTTTTTTATGATCATGGGTGAGTGCTGGGAGGAATGGGAGTGTGGGGAGTGGGGTAGGACACTTGCCCCCACAGACTTTGCCTGGTCTCCTCCCTTGAGAGCGCCATGACAAAACGACACTCCAACGGGGGGCAAATCAGGACAGGAGAAATCCTTGACACTGCCCCTTTCCAACATCCCCTCCCGCCCCCCGCAAAAAAATAAACATTCTGGCAGCACCATTGCTCATGGCCCCAATATATCAGAAGATGATTCCCTTCACTTCCAAAAGCAAAAAAGTCTGCAAAACCATCCTTTAACACTGCTGGAAGGTGTAAGATCAGCTTTTGCACAGTAGAGAGGTATAGAAGCGCTCTTGCTTTGTATGGCCTGTTAGTTTTGCAGGAAAACGTTGCTTGTTTCCAGATGAATAACAGCGACTATCTACAGATGAATCAGCTGTCACCTGGGAGTGGGAGGCACTCCCAGGTATGGTATTTGAGTGAGTCATTTCCTTGTAATCTCATGCAGCGCCTGAACTTAGGTTCATACTAACATACAGAGATTGTTTACTCACTTGCCGTGAAAGAGCCACATAGTGAAGCACTCCATGCTTCTTTTATGTTCTTACCGAGATCAAGCAGATGTTGTCAAAACTTATCCATTGCTATTAATGTAGTAGTGAATACAGCTATTCTTGTATTTGAAATAGTAACATTATTTTACATGAAAACGTTGCATGTTATATGTTGAGTTTAATGTGCCTGAATATATCCAAGGACAATGCTCTACCCTCTGAGGAGTTAGTGTAGATTAAGGACTGAGTATGCATTATGCAGAAAGGAACCGTTTGGAGTCAGGAACTGTCACTTACCTACAGTGTAGCCTTGGGCAAAACGCAGTTTGCCTCGCAGACTCTCTAAATATAAGATAGAAATACAGTATTATTTACTTATTATCCCTTATCAAAGGGAAGGCTCGTTCAGCCCGCCACCATTAAAGTCAGTGGGTAAAAACCACATATGATGGCTGTGTGGCAGCAGCCCGACCCGGCCTGGGGAGGAAAACCCTGGTGGTCGTTGTCTGGGCTGGACTGGCCACTGAACAAATGTGCGCACGGCCAGAGTGACAGAGAGGGCAGGGAGAAGCATGAACATGTGGCTGTCTGGCCCTGCCCCCATGCAGCACCCTGCCCCCTCCCCTCCATGGCAGCCCCAACCCAGAACAAACATGATAGCCCCCTGTGACCCGGTTGGGCCAACATCTGGTGGTGCCTGCACTAAACGTGCAGGTGAAGTTCACTCCAAAGCAGGTCACTGTCACGTCTGTTTTTACCCAGTCAGAGTTTTGCCACTGACTTTAATGGCAGATGGTTTACACCCTGTGTGAGGATTAATAAATGTTTGCAGAGTGTTTTGGACATGTAAGGCATTATTTAAATGCCAAGCGTTATCCACTGTAAAGTGGAGGTGCATTTCTCAGTCTCACTGAGGTAACATATTATTAAAATAAATGCTACTATGCACAAAACTATTTCATTTACGGTTTTATTTCAACACCACTAAGATACTGAGTGTAAGAACACAAAAGGTTCATAGCAAGTGAGAAATAAAGGGAAAGTTTCAATATTCACTCTCAGGTGGTCTGAAGGTATTTAGTAGATGGTCAGTCTTATCTATCTCAGGCCATGCCCTGATACAGTAAACAACTTCTTACTTTAACCTTTGTTGAAAAGGTAAGACTATAACTTATTCTACGGGATCATACTGACATGCTCAGTATGTTTCTTCCGGCACTATCTATATCAATATATACCACAAAATATATTATCTGAGCAGCACAGTATTGCAAATGGGAGAAAAGACAAATAAGTTCTTTCTGGCCCTTAAGATAATGGGTTAATAGTCTAAAGAATTAAATACAGTGTATTCTTATTTTAGCCTTGATAACAGTTGTAATTATTATTTTTTTGGAGTCTTTTACGCTCAGTGTTGGTAATTATGGTCTTACTATGACAAATAATGCAAAATTCCTGTCCTGCCTCTAAAATTAAAGGTTCTTTTAATAACAACCTAAATTTTATATTCCTTTCTACTGTCTTATGCATTACAATATTGAGCGTAAATAACAAGGCCATATGTGGTATGCTTAGTTTCTTTTCTGGCTTCATGATTACTTCATATTTTGGATATTTGCATGAACATCTCTCAAAGACGCATTTCAAATGCTGCTTTCTCTGATCACTGGATTGGAAACAGCTCTCGGAAAATCTTAATAATTCTGAAATTTGTCCCGAAGCAGCAAATGTTTTCCAGCCATAATAGATCACACAGTTTTGCTTGGCATCATGTCATTTCTTGTAAAAGTTTGAGAGCTATTGCATATTGAGTGGGTTTATATATGTAAAAACTCCCAGAAATGCCAGGAACTGCCCCTCTACAGTGGTATCCTCTTTTGAGGATTCATTGGTCCATTTGAAGTGGTCCATTGCTGTTGTTTGACTTGACAAAAAACAACAACAAAAAAAACCTCAACCCACTATTTGGTAATTTACCTTGTTTAGAATGTGGCAGCGTGGTTGCTTCCTGGTTTGGGCAGTCGTGATTACTTAATGCCCACCTTGGGCTTTCTGAATTGGCTGCCTTTAGAGTTGTGGATTAAATTTAAGATTGTGCTCCTACTTTTCAGGACCCTAAATGGTATAGGCCCTGGCTATATTAAAGACCTGCTCCTGGAGCCTCGCACTGATGGATATCTGTGCTCAGAAACCACCTGCTGTTTAAGGTTCCCACCATCATGCCTTAAGTCAATGGGCGATCAGGCCTTTGCTGTGGCGGGCCCCTCAGTGTGGAACTTGCTCCCCTCAGATGGCTGTTTCAGTTCCTCCTGCCTCACCTTTTAAATGCACCCGAAGACTTATTTATTTTCCAGGTGCTTTTAGGATCCACTGCTGGTTCCCCTTAATATATTTTCTCTTCTCTCTTTGCTTCCTCTTTTAAATTGTGTTTAAATTGTGTGGCCAGAGCCCTGCCGAGGAGGGAAGGAACAGCTTGGGGAGGAGTTGGTGTGATTGCCTAACCCTCATTGGCTCCCCTTCTCATTCCATCAGGTACTTATACAGGGGCTGGGGCCCCTGTGGGTGCCAGCCTAAAGGCGACATCCGAAGGGTGTCGTCCGTTGGCGGGCCTGTTTGTGGGACCGCAGTGGCAGTGCCACCCCCCTTGTGAGCGTGGACGTGGAGCGCCTTCTTCCTCCCCCCCCTTGTGCCTGAGACAGCTGGCAGCACTTACGAGGAGGAGGCGGAGGGGATCCGTTGGTGCTGTCGCTGCCCCGCTGCTTCATCCAGGCTCCGCTGACATCTGTGGGTCTTTTTTGTACAGGGCTAGGGTGGTGGGGT
>QEPC01010335.1:4524453-4575533 GCA_003113815.1 Sphenodon punctatus | reverse complement strand
AGAGGGTTCGGGGTGCGGTGTCACCAGTATGCTGATGATACTCAGCTGTACCTCTCCTTTTCAACTGACCCAGACCCTGCTGTCTCGTTGCTATCCCAATGTTTAGAGGCCGTGGCGGAATGTATGCGGCTGAGCAGACTGAAGCTCAACCCCGATAAGACGGAGGTGATGTTGGTGGGGAGAGCGAGGGAGGTAGTGGCTCCTCTGGTTGAGGGGGTTCGCCCTCCTATAGCTCAGCAGGTTCGGAGTCTGGGGGTGATATTGGACGCAGACCTTCATCTGGAGCGGCAGGTAGAGGCAGTCACTAAGGCTGCCTTTCGCCAGCTATATCTGGTTCATGGGCTGCGTCCGTTCGTCTCCGGCCTGGACCTGGTCACCCTCATCCATGCCTTCGTCACCTCGAGGCTGGACTATTGTAACGCGCTCTACGTGGGGCTTCCCTTGTTCCTGGTCTGGAGGCTGCAGCTGGTGCAGAATGCGGCGGCTCGCCTCCTTATGGGGATGGGCCGTCGGGAGCATATTACACCTGTGCTCCGAGCTCTGCACTGGCTGCCGATAGCGTGCCGAGCCAGGTTCAAGGTGTTGGTATTGATCTATAAAGCCCTATATGGTCTGGGCCCCTCATACCTCAGGAACCGCCTCGCCCTCCACACCCCACGGCGGCTTGTGCGGTCTGCCGGGGGTGCCTTCTTGGAAGTCCCCCGTGTTAAGCGGGGGGCCACAATGGAGAGGGCGTCCTCGGTGGCCGCGCCGCGCCTTTGGAACTCCCTTCCAGAGGAAGGTCGCCAGGCCCCAAGCCTGTTGACATTCCGGCGATGTTGTAAAACCTGACTGTTTGCCCAGGCCTTTGGGGAGGGTGGGGTGAGGGGTTTTATCTCCCCCACCTAACTTATAATAAATCCATATATTGCTAGCCCTGTTTTAAATACTTTTATATTGTATTGAGTGTTTTAAATTGTTTTTATTGTATTTTATTGTTGAAAGGCGCCCCGGGCTGCATGGCAGGAAGGGCGGGATATAAATTTATTAAATAAATAAATAAATATAAATAAATAGATTTCTATTTTAAATGGGTTTTATAATGTTTTATCATATCTTGTGAAGCGCTCTGATCACCATTTGGCAAGGGGAGAAAAAATTAAAAATTGTTATGTACAGCAGAAAAGAATGTAACCTATTCCTCTATTTTAATCTGATGGGCTCTTAATAGAAGCACAAAATCCTATTGATAAAATTAAGACAGATGTTATGGTTTCTGAATAAAGCAGCTGTTTTGGTAGTACTTGTGTATGCTATTGATAGAACCTAAAAGTACTTGGCATACTACCTTTTGAAGTTATAATGCAACTTTGTAAAGTGTTGCGTCTATGCAGTGGTACAGTGGTTTTACAACAGCTGCTCCTAAAAGTACAGTGTGAAAGATTTAAAAAGAAATTTCTTATTTTTTTATTTATTCCAAATTTTACCCCGTCCTTTCCTGCCCAAAGGCGACTTAAAACAAATAAAAATATCTAAGGCATATAAAACAGCATTAAAAAACCCAACACCCCAACATTTCCCCTCCCCAACCGTCCCCTCGCATCCCTACCCCCAAACCTGCCCACCAAATGCCTTAACATCTCTCACACTGGGTCAGATGAAAAGGCTCCATATCTGACAGCTTGCCCAGAGTGAGCATTTCTGTAATATTTGCAATTTTATCCTGGCTAACTTTCACCTGAGACCTCTCCACTGAGAGATGTAGGAGTTTCATTGGTTGTACAAAAAAATACTAACAAGTATGCCATTTATAATTACCAGTTGTGTTTATGTGTCTTAATGATGAATAATCTATGAGATTCTATACAGTCTAGAAACCTCTTTGCTGTACTGTTTTACAACTATGTCCATAGCAGATTGCTTTACCCTTCATATTCTCAATTATGCCTTTCTTTTTTTCTTGCTGTGTTGTTTTTATAAACACAAACCCAAAAGTTCTGCTTTTGCATGAACCACAGATGTAATGCCCATTATGCAGAGATCTCTAATGATTTTGTTCCACATGCACTTACGCACTGTTCACATTAAAGCCAGTTTCTCTGTTTGGTAAGTATGTTTATTGTGCATCTCAGCTTCCATTATTTGCACTTAATTCTAAATCTTGGGAGCACGACAAAACATTCCTATGTCCCCTTCAGGAGAAGCATAGGGAATGAGAACTTGGCCCTTTTTACACTAAATGGATCCATGCATGCACATGGGTCCACTGCGTGTGCATGTATGGGCACTGCCCGTGTAAACACTGGGGCAGGTGGGTCGGCATGCGCACGCGCTCGTGTGTAAAATGCATGCACCCCACCTCCACCCATCGCCCACGCACGAAGCAATTGGCCAAAACAGTAATTGCTCCATATGTGGGGATGCAAGGGGATCAGTGTGCGCCTGTGTACACCGCAGTGCCCACACCGCCACACAACACCCGTCCCCCCTCCTCTCCCCCCCCCCCGAGCTGTGGCCCATTTAAAAAGGCCCCTGGAACCTGTCAGGTTGTCTTCTGTATCTGGGTGGAGCCCCAACAAAGCAAATGATGCTCTGTGCAAATCTTGTTACACAATGGGAGCCAATTCAATACAATGAAAGCTTTTGAGAGCAGCCTTGATTCACAGACAGATCCAGACAATTGCAGACTCTGTGACAACACAGGTTTCCTGTTGCAGTGTCTACGCTAGTATTTTTAATTAAGCAATTTATCTTACGTTAGTGGTCTCAAACATCATGCATGTTGTAGGTCTGCATAGGGTGCCAATGTGGCCCTGCAACATGCATGATGGTAGGTAATGGGCGGGGAGGTGCTTGTCTAAAAGCACCCTTCGACTTGCAAGCAAACCTAAATTAATGTCTGGATTCACTAAACCTATTATCATTTCTTTCCAATTCTCAAAGTGCTCTAGTGTTTAAGAAGAGTTTTCAATCATTCAAAAATAATTACTTGCACCTGCAAAATTATGAGAATAAAGAAATAATAAAGAATAAAATTTAGGATGAGCTTTTAAATATCAATCTTAGCCCACACAAAAGTCACATTTCAAGCTGTTTTCTCTAGTTATGAGGGTTAGCAACTCACTTGTTAAAGTGAGAACTTTAATTCTCAAGATTTCAGCACATACTTGGAGGGGATTGGGACCCTGTTATTGAAGAGGTCTGACCCCCTCTGGTTACTCATGTTCACAGACTTGGATTGCTTCTGGCTCCTTTTACCTCACCTGGAATAGCAGGTTGCGGTGGCGGCCAGGAGCGCTTTTCACCAACACCAACTGGTGAGGAGACTGCGTCCCTTTCTTTCTGATTCAGATCTGGCTACTGTCATCCATGCTGCAGCTGGTGCAGAATGTGGCGGTTTGTCTCCTTTCTGGGGTGAGGTACCAGGAGCACATTACACCGGTGCTCCATAGTCTGCACTGGCTCCTTTATAGCGTTCCATGCACAATTCAAAGTGCTAGTTTTGACCTTTAGCTCTCTCAGCGCACCCCCTCCAGAAGGGGAAGGGGCCAGCTAGGATGATCCGCCCTCGGAGGTTGATGGAACCCCAGCGGTTCCAAGAGGTCCTGAGGGAGTTAAACTTGGACCTGGGCGGTCACTCTGTCGATGAGCTGGTCCAGCATTGGAACAGCTTGCTGGAGGAGGCCATTGACAGGGTGGTTCCGAGACGCCCTCTGCCTCGGTCTCGTCACTGCAGGGCCCCTTGGTTTACCGAGGGGATGAGTAGGCAGGAGGCTGGAGTGACGCTGGCATCGAACTCAATCTGACTCTGACCGACTTCTCCATAGGGCCCATTTGCAGTTCTATGTTGAGGCTGTGAGGACAGCAAGGAAGGAGTTCCTTGCTGTCCTCATAGCCTCTGCGGAGTCACGCCCGGCAGAGCTGTTTTGGGTGGTGCGGGGGCTGGTCAGTCCAGCCTCCCTCCGCCTGGACGGGGAGTTGTCCCAGGCCCGCTGTGAGGAGTTTGTCACCTACCTCGCAGACAAGATCGCTCGGATTCAGAGCGAGTTTGACACTGGATTAGGGGCAGTAGGAGGAGAGCGCGAGGAGATGGAGGCCCCATCTGGTCCACACAAGGTTTTATCTCCCTTACCCTATTTATTGTTTTATTGGGTTCCCGGGCCCTCTTTTAATACTTTGAATATTGTATTTTGATATGTTTTAACTGTTTTTAGATATATTTTATATGTGATTGTCTTTTTATTGTAAGCCGCCCCGAGCTGTTTTAGGAGGGGCGGGGTAGAAATTTAATGAATAAATAATAAATAATAATAAATAAATGGCCTGGGCCTCACATATCTGAAAGATCATCTTTCCTTCCATGTTCCACTGCGACCCCTATGGTTAGTCAGGAGTACTCTCTTGTGGGTACCACCTGCTAACCTTGTACATATGACAAGGACCCACAAAGAGGTGTGGGTCAGTTGCTGCTCCAGTATTGCGGAACTCCCTTCTGCTGGAGCTCCATCAGAGCCCAAGCATGAGTATATTTTGGAGGCAGTGTAAAACCTTTATTTTCAGCAAAGCGTTTGGCAGATGGGCATAAGGGCTAGGTTGGGTGGATAGGGGTAAGCTTGGGGTTTTTAAAGGGATTTTAATCTATTCTGTGTTTTTAATTTGGATTAGGGGCAGTAGGTAGAGAGCACGAGGTGATGGAGACCCCGTCTGGTCCATCTTTGTGGCGGGAGTTTCAGGAAGTGACGCCGGCGGATGTCTTGGGGTCTGTGAGGGCCACTTGTTGTGAACTTGATCCATGCGTGACCTGGGGGGTCTGGATGGGACTGTTCTTGAATGGTTCCATTCATTCCTCTCAGAGAGAAGCCAGCGGGTGGTGCTGGGGGAGGAGACATCTAGCCCCCGCGCCTTAGCCTGTAGCGTTCCGCAGGGTTCTATTCTGTCTCCATTATTATTTAATGTTTATATGCAGCCCCTGGGGGAGGTCGTGAGGGGGTTCGTGGTGCGTTGTCACCAATATGCTGATGATACTCAGCTGTAGCTCTCTTTTTCAACGGACCCAGACACTGCTATCTCGGTGCTATCCCAGTTTTTGGAGGCCGTGGTGGAATGGATGTGGCAGAGCAGACTGAAGCTCAACCCCGATAAGACGGAGGTGATGGTGGTGGGGAGAGCGAGGGAAGTGTCGGCCCCCCTTATTGGGGGGGTTCGCCCTCCTATAGCTCAACAGGTCCGGAGTCTGGTGGTGGTGTTGGACGCAGATCTCCGCCTAGAGCGGCAGGTGGAGGCAGTCGCTAAGGCTGCCTTTCGCCAGTTGTGTCTGGTGCGGAAGCTGCATCCGTTCGTCTCTGACCGGACCTGCCTCCCTCGTCCATGCCTTCGTCACCTCGAGGCAGGACTACTGCAACGCGCTCTATGTGGGGCTTCCCTTGTGCCTGGTTCGGAGGCTGCAGCTAGTGCAGAATGCGGCGGCCCGTCTTCTTGTGGGGACAGGTCGCCAGGAGCACATAACACCAGTGCTTCAAGCTCTGCACTGGTTGCCAATAGCGTACCGAGCCAGGTTCAAGGTGCTGGTATTGGTCTATAAAGCCCTTCACGGTCTCGGCCCCTCATACCTCAGGGACCTCTGCGCCCTGGAGCGGCTCCTTCAGTCTGCCGGGGGTGCCTTCTTGGAGGTCCCCCGTGTTAAGCGGGGGGCCACAATGGAGAAGGCATTCTCAGTGGCCGGGCTGTGTCTCTGGAACTCCCTGCCGGAGGAGGCCCGCCTGGCCCCAAGTCTGTTGGTATTTCGGTGAAGATGCAAGACCTGGCTGTTCGCCCAGGCCTTTGGGGAGGGAGGTGGGTAGTTGATTTTTATCTCCCCACCCCCACCCTAATTGGTTTTATATCCCAGGCCCTGTTTATTTTTAATATATTTTTTTTAAATGGTCTTTTATGTGTGTTAGACTGTTTTTATATTGTCGTTTTATGACTGGAAGCCGCCCCAAGCTGTATTCAGGAGGGGCGGGGTATAAATGCACTAAATAAATAAATAAATAAATATTTAATATTGTAAGCTTCCCTGAGCCTTCAGGGAATGGCAGGGTAGAAATTTGAATAAATGTATAAATTAAATTAAATAAAAATACCACTTGAAGAAAACACAGCATTGTAAGGATCATAAAATTGCAAGAGTTGGCAGCTTTGTTGGCTGGGGAAATTTACATTGAAATCCTGAGCTTAGTGCGCAGCGGCCGTAAAAATGCAAACAGAATGTTAGGAATTATTTGTACAGGGTTAGAGAATAAAACTGAGACCATCATAATGCCACTATATAAATCTATGGTGCGACCACTTCACCTTGAATACTGTGTGCAGTTCTGGTTGCCCCATCTAAAAATAAAAGATATAGTTGAAATAGAAAAGGTACAGAGACGGGCATCAAAAAGAAGGGGAACGACTCCCCTATGAAGATAGGTTGGGGCTCTTCAGTCTGGAGAAGAGAAAACTGAGAGGGGATATGATAGATGTTTATAAAATCATGAGTGATGTGAATCACGTTAATAGGGAACGGTTATTTACCCACTCAAATAGTACTAGGACTAGGGGTCACTCCATGAAACTAACAGGTAGCAGATTTAAAACAAATAAAGTATTTTTTCACTCAACACACAAGTGGCTGAGATTGCCCACTGTTGGAGACAGGTGCTGGGCTCGATGGACCATTGGTCTGACCCAGTATGGTACTACTTATTTTCTTATGAAAGCAGGGACACAACTGCAAACACTAGTAATTGCAATATCACTACATGCTCCTCTCTCTAAGGAATGTAGAGAGGAAACATTATTTAGCTGCTGTGGGACTGTTACGAAAGGGCTCGAAGAATGTTGGCAAGTTTTCTGTTTTTCTTAAAACATGCAAACAGAATTTATGTATAGTATCTAAGCTTCCCAAAATATTCATTTGTAGCGAGATTTGGTTTGAACAAAAATGGAAAAGAAGCTTCCAGAGGTCATTTACATCTGTGCAGCATAAAAATGGAATTGGTTGGGATGTGCGTTATAGTGGCTGAGGGAAAGGCTGGTTCTGTGCTTGCCTTTTGTTTTTTGTGCCTAATCAATTGCCCCTACATGCAGTTTTAACACACACACACATCCCTTATCCCTTGTGACACCGAGATGGGTGACAGCATGAAGAGAAGAGCATGCTCTGTACACTCCCCTCACAGCATGGGAGTGGGAATGGTGAAGGCTTTGTCTCTTGCTCCCACAATTGTATTTTTTAAGCTGTACATACCTCTCAACCCCTTAACTCTGAAATGAGGACAGCAACTTGGCTTCCATATCCCCATGCCAAGTGAGCTCTACAGTTTACATGACCCTCCTTCGACTTTCCCCCCACTCTAGCTATCCCTCCTTCTGTGTGCATTCTCTCTGACAGATGAGATGCCATGTGGATTTTTTCATGAGCATGTGTTAGACAATAGTCTAAGTGAAAAGGAAACTTTTTGAAAGAAATCACATCATCAGCCCCATACCAGATCCAGGTTTGAAGCCTGTGACCTGCTGATTTTTTCAAAAGAAAAGATTAGAAACAATAGCATCACCCAAAATGGAGGGTTTAAAAAAAGAAAAAATCCAAGGACTATAAGGAGAATGGTTACTAACAATTAAGGAGCAATTAAGGTGTCATAGAGGACACCAGAGAATCCCTTTTCCATATTTTTCTTACTAAGGTATGGAAGGGGATGCTTTGAGCTTGCCTGGAGAAAGCAGAAGTTTCTGGTGGGAGGGGAAAGGGTGGAGATTATGTCATGACCTTCCCCATGACATGAGGGGAGAGACAGGCATGGGTTTTTTTGGTTTTGCTTTTTGCAAATTTGGGTACAATACAATACAATTTCTTTATTTGTCTTGACCTATCAAGGTCTTTGACAAGATCACACAAATACAAACATACAAAGAACATATAAAAGTAAATATCGCAAAAAACAGCTAAAAACAAATTGCAAATATTTTGCTAAGATAGCACATACCTCACTTATTGTGTACCATCCTTTGGTCGGAGATCCTTAGATTATTTCTGCCTTTAATACCAGCATAACCAACCCTCCAGGGGGAAATCCAATCCCTCCAGGGAAGACACCAAAAAAATTTACCGGGAGACAAGAATAACCCCCTTCGACAATACTAAACAGATACAAAACAAACACAAACAGTACATATCGTAGCATAGCAACACCCACTTGCCCAATAAAAGTTGGTATGACAGTAACTTCAAAAATAATATTTGATCTTACTTACATCTTACTTGTTCCAACCTCTAGTTACAATCTAACAATTGGAACCATTCTACTATTCCAACAGGAGGAAATCCAATTCCTCCAGGGGACTTAACATGACCCCCATCAGAGCCAATACCAATAAAATAAAATTTTAAAAAAATAACAATGATCTGTTGTACTGGCCTGACAGCCTTGACCAATTATTCAAAATAAATGGAAAAGCAAGATACAATAACAAACTAAATAATCTTACAAGGTACAATATTTATCTCTTATAGCAAACACATGCCCTTGACAGCTATAATCCCCTTTCTCTACCTCACTACCACCACCTCCTAGGGCTTCCATCCTTTAACCCTTATAACCAGGGATTTTATTCCTCTAGTAAGATACTAATTACGATGTGCACACCTAGGAAGGGAAGAAATCAAATTCCGATATAGTATGCTGGAGGCAAAAGCCCTCTTGGCCACTCAAACTAATAACAGTCGAGCCACCCGTTGTTTTTTTGCCCTTTAAGCAAAGCTAGCTACTGCCTTAGTTACCTCCGGAGCCATATCCCTCAGGAGAAAAATTAAGCTTTGTAATGTTGATCTTCTCTGCATTTCCCCTACTGAGGCCCATAACTTTTCCCGAGCCTCATCAAATAATGGACATACCAACACATAATGTGGAAGATCTTCCACGACTCCTAATCCGCAGATACATACACGTTCTGCGAATTACGACCTTCAAATCTCCCACATAAAACTTCTGTAGCCATGGTTTGACATCTTAATGCAGTAAACACCACCATAAATTCAGCGCCTGAAAATTGCTTATGCAAGTTGGTCTTTCTAATCCTGCTGCCCAATATTTATAATATGGTGCTGCCTTTCCTTCCATTACTTTCATCCTCCGCTTTTGTAAAGTTATATCCCTAATCCTATTTCGCAGGAGTTTTAAACCTTGTTTAAGGGGAATCACTGAAAAGAAATCAAGTGAAAAGCCTAAATTATTGATCTTCTTTAGCACCTTATTCCACAAAGGGTAGAATAACCATATCACCATAACCATGGTGGTGATAACCATATCACCACCATATCAGCATAACATTCTTGTAAACATAGCGTCAGCAGAGACTCAGAATGCAAGAAATGGGCTTTTAGCCAAAAAGAAAGGATTAACTTATCACATTTTGTTAATCCTTTCAGCGGCTGTACACCTGCTTCCAAGTTTGCCATTACTGAAGAGGCAGAACCTGGTACTCCCAAGATCTTTTTAACACATTTATTTTGCACCGTTGCTATATATTTGGCATAGCATTTACCTACCCCCCCAAATAGGTGCTCCATAAGTCATCTTATTAATAATCTTCCCTTCGAATGCCTTTAAGGCAGGTGCCAACTGTTGGCACCTGTGGTATACAAAAATCTGATAATCATTGAAACCAAGAGACAGCGGCTTTTTTATCGTCCTCACATGAGTTGCCCAGGATCCATTATAGGAGTATATTAGCCCAAGATATTTAAGGCATTTAACCTGCTGAAGGACCTTCCCACCCATAAACCAGCTATAGACCTTAAATGTTGGTGAGAAGACCATAACTTTAGATTTATCATAATTAATAAAATAAGTATTCTATTCATCGTGGAATACTAAGTATTCTATTCATCATGGAATACTAAGTCTAGGATTTGCAGCCACCTCTCTTACATAATGGGTTACACTGTTCCAGGCCACCACAGAGATCATTGCTGTTACCTGCCTAGCCTTGGGAACTGCCAGCGCTTAGTTGTTTACTTTCGTTCCTCCTTGATTGCAGACAGTATTAGATCTTATGCAGATCTGTTTCGTTCATGGAGGGTTTTCTTTAATAGAGTGTACCTGGATATGGAGGTCTGCCCCCTCCTTACTCAGCCATTTCCTGATTCTGTAGCTGCCCACACCAGTCCCTCTGTATCTCAGTCATCAGTCCTGCAATATTCTAGTGCTATTAATTTTTTGAAACGTTCTTTTCACAGCCCGCCCCAACTAGTAACAGACTCTGTGGGCTGACTACCCAGGTAGACTCTTCTACATCTTCCTTAGCCCCAATTCCTGACCAAAGTTTTACAGGAAGATTGGTCTCTGCCCAGCTGCCTTTGCCCCTGGAAGTGGCCTATTCCTTAGAGGCCCAGCCGCCAGAGGTAGCTGGAGCTTCAGTCTCAGTTTATGGCACCTCTCCTCCCCCTACGACTGACTTAGTCAAGGACAGCTCAGTTAATAGTGGCTTTGTTGAGATTTCTCCTTCCTTGCTGTGACTATCTAACCCTCCGACTCCTAGTCTTTCCATTTGTTCATGGAACATAGCTAGTTGGGCCAGACATGCTCCTGAGGCCGATTTTATTTCTTATGTTAAGAAGTTTCAAATTACCCTGGTACAGGAAACATGGGCAAAGAGCTCCTTGGAGCTTGATGGCTATATAACCTATGACCTCCCAGCCATTTCCTATCATATCAAGGGGCGTTCCTGTGGGGGGTTGGGATGCGTCGTAGCCCAGGATCTGCCTTTAAATGTTCTGGAGGTAGTTACTTCTCCCCAGTTGGAATTGGGGGTAGTAGTCAAATATAGAGTCCATGTGGTAATTATAATCTCGGTATATATTCCACCATGTTATGCAGGATCATACAGAGAATCTATGTGGTACACTGTGGAACATTTGTATCCGGGGGGACTAGTAATTGTAGCAGGGGGCTTCAATGTGAGGTTGGGAGCAGAGGACCATATTCTTACCCAGCACTGTGAAGTCCACTCTTATCTCCCGGTGGATTCGTTGGGCCCTAGAAAATCAAAGGATTATTATTATTATTATTATTATTATTATTAAACATTTATAAAGCGCCAGTTGCAACCTGGCGCTGTACAGAACATACAATCAGATGCGGTCCCTGCCTGTGGCTTACAATCTAAAAGACAAGGAGGGGGAGACAAGGAGAGGGGACAGCGGGAGAGACATGGGAGAAGACAAACAAACATTCAGGCGGATGCGAAGTCTCAGGTGCGTGTACTTGGCTTGGTTACAAGGTGGTCGGTAGCAGCAGTCAGCAGAGGAGGGCTGACAGTAAGAGCAAGGGGAAAGACTAGAGGGCATTGGGAAAGGCAGCATGGAAAAGGTGGGTCTTGAGGAGGGATTTGAAGGAGCGGAGGGAGGAGGCAAGGCGGATGTCGGCAGGGAGGGAGTTCCAGGCATGCGGGGCAGCGAGGGAGAAGGGACGAAGGCGGTTGGGCGAGCAGGAGAAACGAGGGAGAGCGAGGGAGGGGACAGAGGAAGAGCGGAGAGCGCGCGCAGGAGTGCGTAGGGCGATTAGGTCCGAGAGGTAAGGGGGAGCTTGGTCATGGAGCGATTTGAACGTGAAAACCAGGAGTTTGAACAGGATACGTTCAGGAAGGGGGAGCCAGTGAAGGGAGAGGAGGAGAGGCGTTACATGGTCGAAGCGACGGGCAGAGTGAATGATCTTGGCGGCAGAGTTTTGGATCGCAACAAGGGGGGACAGGTGGGAGCGAGGGAGGCCAGCAAGGAGGAGGTTGCAGTAGTCGAGGCGAGAGATAACCATGGCATGAACAAGGATTTTGGCCGAGGAGATAGATAGAAAGGGGCGTATGCGGGCAATGTTGAGGAGAGCGAATCGGCAGGATTTGGCCACAGAGTCAATGTAAGGTTTAAAGGAGAGGTGCGTGTCAAAAATGAAGCCCAAGCTGCGGGCACGGAGAACAGGACGGATGGTGACCCCATCAATGCAGACGGTCAGGTCAGAGGGAGAGGAGGGGGATGGAGGAAAAATGAGGAGTTCAGTCTTGGCCATGTTCAGTTTGAGTTGGCGTCGGGACATCCAGGCGGAGATATCAGAGAGGCAGTCGACGAGGCGTGAGCGGATAGAGGAGGAGAGAGAGGGGGTAGAGAGATAGAGTTGGGTGTCATCAGCATAGAGATGGTATTGGAATCCGTGGGAGGCAATAATTTCGCCAAGGGACAGGGTGTAGATAGAGAAGAGGAGAGGGCCAAGGACAGAACCTTGGGGAACCCCAACCGAGAGGGGAAGGGAGGGGGAGGTCGACTCGGGGAGGGAGACATTAAAGGAGCGGTCAGAGAGGTAGGAGGAGGATTCCTGTATTAATGCATTAATGTAATCAGACTGGCTAAGATGATTCTTAGCCAGGATTTATATATACTCAATGGTTCCAGCTTCAGTGATCCAGAGGGGAAGAATACTTACGTGAGTATGCGTGGTGGATTATTTTTTTATTTCATCTCCCTCACTTTCCTATGTAGCCGATTTTGCCATAGGCTCTACTTTGATTGGGGATCATCTCGCTATTGCTCTGTCACTTTTTTCTCCTCCAACTTCTTTTGGAGAGAGCACTGTCTCTGCCTTGGATTTATCGAGTTTGGACATCATTAGGGTGCCCCGATGGGATGATGCCTTGGCCTTTTCCTTGGCCACCTCGCCTGGTAGTGCTCAGCTGCAGGGTGTTATCCTTCACTCCTCCAGTGACATGATGGTGGCTGATGGGTACTCCCAATTGTGCTCAAGCCTCCAGGCTCACATTCAGAGCCTAGTAAAGCCCTCCCCAAATTTAAACCTAAACCCCGATAGGGGCCAGGTCTGGTTTGACAGGGAGTGTAGGGCTGCCCGAGGCAAACTGAAGAGTATCTACCAGGCTTACAGGATTGGGCGACGCTGTCAGTTGCCCCAGGAGTATGTAGCACTCAGAAGGGAATATAGAACCTTAATACAATCCAAAAAAAAGGCACACTGGGAGGCTCAGTGGGTGAGCCTCTTGCAGGCGGCAGACCAAAGGGATGCCCGGAGGTTTTGGCAGCTGGTTAATGCCTCAACCAGAAGGGAACTGAGGTACTCCCCTTTTCCGGTTCCCCCACAGAATTGGACTGAGTTCTTCCGGAAATTATATTCCTTGAACCACCCATTGCCTTTGAATAGTTCCCGCAGTGATCTGGTGGGTTGTCCACCTTGGCCTCCTGTTTCAGAGGCTGAGGTGGAAGTGCTGGTTGATACATTTAAAAATCATAAGGCCCTGGGACTAGATCTCATTCATATTGAATTAATCAAATCCTGTAAGGACTAGTGGTTGCCATTGCTGGCCGCCCTCTTCACTGCTATTCATAACACGGGAGTTATCCCACCTGAATGGAGCATTGCGGTGGTTATCCCTATTTTCAAGGGCTCTAGAGCAGACCCCGCCAACTATAGACCTATCAGCCTGCTCTGTGTGGTGGGCAAAATTTACGCTAAGCTTCTTTTGAACCGACTGGTAGACTGGATGTCTCAGTCCAAAGCCCTAGCCCCAGAGCAAGCTGGCTTTCAGCAGGGGTGATCAACAATAGAACAATGCTTCCTTCTTTTTCACCTTATTAGTAAATATAGAGCATTGAACGGTGCCCTCTATGTTGCCTTTCTAGACTTAAAGGCAGCCTTCGATTCGGTGGATCAGGCCATTCTTTGGCAGAAACTCCGGGCTGCCTTGGTGGATGGGTGACTCCTTTTTCTGATTTCCTCTCTATATGCCTATTCTTCTCTCGTGATTAAGGTTGACTCGCAAGGTCTTGTAACAGCCCCAGTTAAGACGTTCAAGGGTGTTAGGCAGGGGTGTGTGCTGGCCCCTGTTCTTTTTAATTTGTATATCAACGATGTGATCTCCATCATGGCAGACCCTAAGTTTTCCCCCCAAAGTTAGCCTCCAGGGCAGTGGGTTGCCTCTCCTATGCGGATGATGTGGCTATACTTTCTCAAACACGTATAGGCCTAGTCAGGCAATTAACTGCCTTTGCGACTTTTTGCAAGGCTAATAATCTAACAATTAACTTTGGGAAATCCAAGGTGATGGTTTTCTCTAATAAGAAGAACCATCCGTGGGTGATAGAGGACCACCTTATCCAGCAGGTGGTGGCCTTCAGGTACTTAGGCATTCTATTCCACCAATCCGGCTTTTGGCAGGAACACGTGGGAAGAGCACTGGCAGTGGCAAGAGGGGCGGCTTATTCAATTGTGGGTCTGTTTGCGCGGCAGGGGAGGTCGGCTGTCTACCCTGCGCTTCAGGATCACAATAGCAAAGTTCGATCACAAATCCTGTATGGTGCCGAGCTGTGGGCCCCTTTCCAGGCACATAAAATTAACCCAATCCAGGCAAGCTTTCTAACCAGGTTTAACCGCCCTATCCCAATGAATCCTGGGCACGAAACTTGTCCATACAATATGAACTCAGTCGAACCAATTTCTAACTACCAACAAATCCTCTTTAACTTGTATTATTACATTGATACCTTTACGGGCCGAGAGATCATTTGCCCCTATTACCTGTGGCGCTGGGGCACCCCTCATGGACCCTAATGTTGGCAGTAACTGATTCCACTTCATCCCGCTCTTTCCCAGCCACCTTATCACAAATCTGCTTTGCATTCCCAATTGCGACCCCCACTGGCTTGTTCGGTCAGCTCTATCTGCCCAGCCCACCAGGCTGTGTCCCACGATCCATACCACCCTTCTCGCTGGTCTGCTAGTGGAGGATCCTATGGGAAAAGAGAGAGAATTACTGGCTCTGGTATGACCGAATATACTTTTTATATGCTTTTGATCTCCATCTTCCCACTGACTTAATTGCTTCAACCGGTAAACCAGCGGCAGCTGCTGTGGTGGCTGCTCCAATCTTGAATGAGTGGGATCCGAATTCCGCTGGGTCAAAACCTGCCTTTGTCAACGCAATTCTCATCACCGCGTTAAATTGAAAACACGTGCGTGCCTTCCCATTCTGATGCACAAATAAATCCCCAGGGACTGGCGGACGGATACTCCCAATACCTCCGCATCTGCTCTATGGGGCATATGTCTGTATTCCTGCATTGGTACAACCGAACCTATTGCCCTTTTTTATGCTGATCGGTTTTTGAGTATTGCAGATGTAACTCAATTCCACGTTCGGTTCATCTAACATCTTGCATCCTTAAAGCACGACCAGAGGTGTCCCCCTGGGATGCAGGGACCACGTCACTAATTCGAACCTCCCCGAAAAACATCACTACATACACCACGGTGAACAGCTGCATTTTGAATCTGTCTCGGCAGACAACCGGCAGGGACCCAATCAGCTGTGCCAATACTGGTGTTATTGGGGACCTAATTACTGTAGGCACAACAGATGCCCTTGTCCAGCTTTCAAACATGCGTTTAAGGAAGAACCCTTTGTCTGGGGAAGGGTATCCATTCAGCCTATTGACAAAAACCAATGCAGCTACCTTTCCATTAATGGTTCCGACCGCTAGCCCCTTGTCGTGGAGTTGGATCACAAATTGTTTTACCTCATTTTCTTTTATGGGCCGATCATTTCCCATCCCCTGTCTTGTTCTAAACTGCTGGAACTCCCTGTAGGCCCTGCCGTAGGCAGCCTGGGTTCTGGGGGCCATTGATCCCTTTATGATGATCTGCATCTTTACTTCCCAAGCTTCCATACACCTGGTGGAAGGGGGTCTGCCAGCTCCCTAGCCTCCAGCGCCAATTCCCGGAATCGTTTCATCTGAAACCGAGAAAGGGTGTCGGCTATGCCATTGTTAACGCCAGGTACATGCCAGGTGGAGAACATAATATTGCTCCTCAAGCACAATCCCACAAATGTCCAGACCAGAGACATGACCCTCACTGAACAGGATGACATGTATGACTGCCATGTTGTCGCACCAAAACAACACCGTTCGATTGGCAAACTGCCGCATCCATAGGATGACTGCTACCACAATTGGAAAACATTCTAAGAAGGTCAAGTCCCTGGTCACTCCTGTGTCCTGCCACTCCGCTGGCCATGGGGCAGCGCACCAGTGTGTTTGGAAATAAACCCCAAATCCAGCACCACGCGCTGAGTCGGAGTGGACTTGAAGGTCAGCCCTAAGCAGCAACTGCTCTCTCCAAAAGCTGATCCCATTATATTCCTGAAGGAATTGGAGTCAAGTGCCTAAATCTTCTCTCAATTCCTTTGTTACCCTCACCCTGTAATGGGGCTGCAATTCACCTCTTAGTTTGCTGTATAGTCTAGAGAGAAAGTCCCTCCCTGGAGCAATCACTCGGCATGCAAAGTTGAGACTACCTATCAAGGATTGCAGGGCTTTTACTGTTGTCTTCTTTACTGCCATGCACTCCCTTACCTTAATTCTAATATTCTCCAATTTATCCGCTGGTAGTCTGGATAGTTTTAATTTTGTGTCGAGTTCGATCCCTAAGTACGTGATAGTCGTACTTGGTCGCTCTGTTTTTTCAGGGGCTAGAGGGATTCCCAATTCTCCTGCCATATCTTGAAATGCGTGCAACGCATGGGCATAACGCTGCCCTTTTGGTGGGCCAATTAGTAAGAAATTGTCTAAATATTTAGTCATCTAAACTGTTTGCACTCGTTGCCGGAAGATACATTCTACAAGTGAGCTGAATCGCTCAAATGCAGAACAGGATATGGAACACCACATAAGTATGGCCTTATCATAATAATATGCTCCTTCGAAACAGAAACCCAAGAGGTGAAAACTATTGGGGTGTACTAGCAGCAGGCAAAATGCTGATTTAATGTCGCACTTTGCCAGTATCGCCCCTTCTCCCATGGATTTCACTTTATCCACTGCCTCATCAAATGATGCATATTTAATTATGCATATTTGATGGTAGTCAACTCCTTTGGTATGGCATCGTTTACTGATCCACCCCGAAGATGGGACAAATGGTGGATCATAAGGAATTCCCCAGGTGTTTTCTTCGGGATTATGCCCAGAGGGGAAACCACTAGGTTGGCCATGAGGGGTGCCAAAAACGGGCCTGCCACTCTTCCTTCCTTTACTTACTTCCTTATTTTTATTTGCACTAATTCTTCCCGACCCTCAATAGATTTCAAATTGCGGGCTACTTTCTGTTGGTACACTAGGCCAGTCGGGATGATAAAACTATTTTTAAAACCCAGTACTACATAGTCCACCTCAGTTCCCACTGGGTGCCCCACCAAAGCACTTTCAAGGTACTCAATTTGAATTGGGATCGGTCCCCTTTTGAGGACGTGGTCCTGCTGGGTTATTCCGACCCCCTTTTTTATTTCCTCCATCTTGTCCATACCTGCCCCGTCCCCCCCCCCCCGGTCGAGGTCGGGGGCACGTGTTCCCTGGGTGGCTCCCCCAACAGTTGGAACACGTGCCGAAATCTGCAGGCGGTTTGCCCCCAGCGCCCCCCTCTGTTGTATTCCCAGCAAGGCCCCGGGGTACTTTGCCCCCACTTTCTAGTCTCAGTGCGAAATGGCTCGTTGGCCGGCGCGACCCCCCCCCTTGGACCAGTGGGTGCCCACTGTCAGACCATGGTGCACATGTGGCATCTATCATACTTTCCAGCAACAAGTCCGCTGCATGCTTATCCCACTGCATCCCCAGCACATTTGCTGCTCTATGGCGAAAAGCTTCGTTATAGCGAAGCCATGCTCCTGGGGGGACCGTGCTGTGCATTCGGCACACAATGTCTGCATATTTATGCAGCTCTAAACCCCGCCCAGGGTCTTTTTGCATAATCACCTCCATGTATACAACATATGTCGACGTCCAGTTGTCCCAATTCCTATCTGCTTTAGGACGCCGGAATTTTTCTTTGTCCTTTCCTTCTGTCTGTTCTGAGTGATCCACTATTGGGTCACTGAACAGTAGAGTGAAGAGATCAATGTATTCTCCTCGCCATATCTTATCCTTGGTGGCTTGTGTCAAATGGGATCCAAAAGGGGCCGCGACATCTGGGATTGGCCCCCCAGGTGGGCGCGCAATTCCTTCGGAGTCCAGGGGAACAACCGATTGGGTTGACATCGTTGCATCCGGCATCCCCAGTGAGGGGGAGAGAGGAGGGACCCCCGAATCCCTTCTTTCATTCTGGTCCCCTTGCATAGTTTGTATCCCTTGCCCCATTTCTGGGGGTGCCGCTCCCCCTCCACCATCCACAACTGCGGATCCGTCCCTATCTCAGGGACTCCCCCACTGCGGGTCCCCATTCCTGGGAGCAATGAGCCCACCGTTGGCACTGTGCCGGCGTGCTTGGCACTTTCTCTCCTTGTACTACCTTTGTTGACTGCCTCTACCTGAGGGCTAGTTGCCTGCCTAACCTCCTCTGTTGCCTTACCTGTAAGGGGTGCACTTCCTTCCCGATCTGCCGGCTCGCTTCCTTGGATGGGGCGCCTCCGCTGTCACTCAACCTCCTGCTCCAGGGTTTCTATTCTTCGCAGCTCGCTGTTGCCGGCTGCTCACTTTGTAATGCCCCTTCGCACCGTCGCCTTGCTGCCGGAGGCTCTCCATCCCCTGCTGCAAGTAGTAGTAAATCATTTTATTGTTTGACCGTAGGTCATAACAAATATAAATACAAATAACACCCAAAAAAGCAAAGCTCAGTACTTCAAGGTACCATGATTTACTACTACTACCTGCTGCAAGAGATAATCGGGAGGGGCTCCTCTGCCCTCGTGGCAGGAAGCCCAGCCCATAGGCCGGGTGCCCCCAGGTAATTCCCGCCCCTTGCTCCCTCTGATATTGTAATTCTCCCCAACCACGAATTCCCATTGGGTCCTGTGCTAGGTTCCTTGAAGGTGACTGTCCTGCGCCTCCCCTTTGGGGGTTATCTCCCCTGCCTATCCTTATTAACTGGCTGCCTGCCCTGCTGTTTGTATCCCCCCGAGGTTGAGACGGTTGAGGGGACCCTCTGTCCTGTACCCTATTGCCGCTGTCCATCGGGTCCTGGGGTTCTCTTGAATTACCCGCGCTGCCCGATCTGATCTGGGAGGCCCCTCCCCCCACCTCCTGGGAGGAGGTTGTTTCTTCTTCCTCCTCAGGCCCTTGCATCGAAACCCACTCCCTCCCCAGAGGCACTGAGCTGGTCCCAGTCCCTTCCCTGGGATTGACTGGCCTGTTCCCTCTCCTCAGGCCTCGTTGTGCGGGTGTGCTCCGTTAGGGAGGGCAGCTCACTATCATGACCCATTTCACCTGTACTATGGCCTTGCCCCCTTTCTCCCCCCAGGAAGCCCATGTCATGGTGCTCAGGCCTGCTCTCACCCGGTAGGGGCAATCCCTGGGCCCGCAGGAGGGCTTCACAAGCCTCATGTCGCTCAGCCAACTCCGCGCGAGACAGGGGTGCTCCATCCCCTCTTTGTCAGCCCCCCCCATCAGCTGTGCCGCCACCTGTCCGGCTCCCTCGTTGGCCTTCGGTGCCTTCCTCTTCGTGCAGCCCATCTCGCCGCACTTGTTCGGTGATCCTTGGCCGTGTCAGCAGCAAGCGCTCCCTTGCTACTGACTCCTTCTCCGTCCCGTCGCCAAATGACCGCTTTGGGGGCCACGTGAACTCCACCTCACCTAAAAGGGGTGGGTTCACGTATTCTTGCATGCTCTGCCACACGCTCTTCAAACTCTGCCCAGCAACAAGGGCAATCCGCAATCCGCCGGTGAGCGCTCTAGCACGCTCCCCGGCAGCGACTTGTCTCCCTCCCATGCCCCATTCTTCCCTCAAAGGGAGGGATTGACAAATACCCCATCGCCACCATTTTAGTGGCAAAGGGGACTTTTCAATGGTAGCTGTTAAGGAAACATGCTCAGCCAGCAGTTGGTTAAAATCCCCCACAGATTTATTGTCCTTATATTGGCTTCTTAACAAGGGGGATAGCTGGGACTCTATTGATCCAACAACACCTTCTAGAAAACCCATTTTTCTCTTATTTTGTCTTCGTGGGGTTGCCACTCACACCTCACCCTCATTAGTATCATCCAAAAATTCCAATAATGCATATTTATTTTGACATTGGGTGATTTCAGACGTGACGAGATCACGCTGAACCACACTGAACCACGGTGAACCCCGCGGCGGGGCGAAAGGGCCCTGAACGTCTGTTCAGCACGCGCCAGATGTTGGCCACGCTGAATCGGCACATGGGGTCAATTTGAACCACGCTTCCCGGGCTAGCCGGGCGAAGGTCCCGGGAAGCGTGGTCAAATGGACCGCGGGCCGTGGCCAACAAAAAGTAACGTCTGGCCGCGTGCCACGGCCCGGGATCCCCGGCGGGATCCCGGGCCGTGGCACGATCGGCCAGACGCGGCGGCCACATTGGCCCCGCCGCCCGCCCGTCTCCTCGGAGGGCGGGCGGCGGGGTGCGTGGAGGGGGCGGGGCCGTGCGGCCGCACGTTGCGCCGCGCGGCCCCGGCCCCTCCCACTTTCCCCGCCGGGATCCCCCCGGCACGTCTGTTGGGCCGTGCAGGGGTGACCCCGGCGGGGAACGAAGACGTTGGTTACGGTACGGGGCCAAAGGGCCCCGTAACGTCTGAAAATACCCATTGTATCTGATCCTCATTAACCCCCTTAGTATTAAAGAAAGTATAAATCCTTCTTTGTTTTGGAGGGGGAGAGAGCAAAAGGGCCATTGGGCGTGAATGCTTGCATTTAGAGGTCATATTACCCAATATAAAAGTAAAAACAAGAGAAACTATTAAACAAACGTAATAGGAGAGAGCTTTCTGGCCCACCTGGCCATCACCTAAGACCACTCACACAAGGCTGCGCCCTTGTTCGCGCAACCTACGGTGCAGGTGTGCTACTCTTCTTAAATCCTTGCGCTCAGGGTAGCTGAGCCAATCCGGTCCTCTGGGAGAGAGTCCACCTTCTTGGGGGAATATCCTCAGGTGAGAGTCCTCGGGGAGGGGGGGGGAACTCCAGCAAGACAACAAGTCCCATCAACGCCAGAGACAGAGCAGCAAACAAAATAGCAAAAGATAAAAATTAAGTAAAACACAGCAAGGCTCCCAGTGGGTTCAACAGCAGCTCCAGAGCTCAGCTCCAGCCCGCACTCACTAGCCGGGTAAAAACAGATGTGTGGCTGGCATGATGGCTTACACTCTTGGGCTGTTTCGGGGTACTGGACACGTGCCCGTGGCCAGAGAGCCATCCCACCACCCTCACAGCCTACATCGGGCAAGGAGCACAACAAATGGCCTGCTCCCAGCATCCACTCACTGACTCACTCTCTCTCTCTCACTCACACTCACCATGGCGGTTGGCCATGGTGGCCTCTGACTCAGGGTTTGTATGACTGGGCTGCACAGACGTGCTAGCCTGCGTTGACCTGCATGGACGACTCTTAACCCGAGCTGTGACACAGGACCCAGCCTGGGCAAGCCATCTACCCGCCGCAGGGCAGAAGCGAACCAATATCTGGAGGTGCCGCAACAGATGTGCCGGTGGCTTGTGGGCCTAAGCAGGCCACTGGCACATCTGTTTTTACCCTTTGAAAATATAAATCAGGTTTCAATTGTAATTTTAAATGTACAGCATTTTGTTTGTGTGTGACTTTTCTTTGTGTGTTGTCATTTTTCTGTAAGCCTCCTTGAGTCCTTTGAGGAAAAGGGGTGGGATTGAAATCTGTAATAATAATTAATAATACAATCTGCTTCCCACTCTGCTCTGTCAACTGTGCTTGAGTGTGCTGTCCCTTCCTTTGGCAGAGGGCAAAGGCACAATGGATTTGCAAGCTATTGGGACTAAGGCCTTCAGTGCACTTGGTGCTATATAAACCATACATAATGATAATAATTATCATAAATTAATTATAAATAATGATCATAAAATAATTATAAAATAATCATAAAATAATTATCATAAATAATGATAATTTGACATGGGCTGTGACTTGTTCAGTATATTGATTCAAAATCATTGAAATACATTTAAAAATATATTTAACTCTATGGCTCTATAATGGAAAGAAACATTTCCATTGATTAAGAGATTCTGGATCAAGCTCTAAGATACTTCAGCACTATCCTGCCCTTGAAACATGTTTTATATATTTTATTAATAGCTTGATTTACATATTCATTGTAGCAGACTGCAGAAACTTGGTGAATTGACTTTTACTCCTTAGAAAAGTCTATGAAACCTGGCATTGTTTCTGGTCATGGGAGGATCATTACCCATTGTTACACAAGTACGGTGCTTACACTGTTATTTTGAGAAAAAGGTCGTTTTACACGGACCCCTCCCTCCCCCCCCCCGCCGGGTGTGCGAGGGGGGGGCATCCATGTAAATGCCACGGCAGTGGGGGGGGGATGGGTGTGCGCCCATACAAAACAGCACAGGCGGTGGGCAGGGTGCATGCGTGCTCCCACCCATCACCCACCTCCACCAATCACCCACCCACGGAGCAATGGGATCCGATGCTCCGTGGGTGGAGATGTGTGTGCATCCGTGGGAATGGGTGCACCTCCACCCACCTCAGCCACACACCCATCCCCCCACTCACCACGGTCCATAAACACGCACCCATCCCCCCACCCTGCCTCTTTGGCCCTTTTCACACAGACACTCTTAACACTGATAAAATGGGTGTTACATTTTATTATACATGTTGCAGGGCACCCATAGAACACACCTGCAGCCCTGCAATGTGTATAATAATGTGTATAATGTGTAACACCCATTTTTATCAGTGTTAAGAGTGTCTGTGTGAAAAGGGCCATAGAGAGAGGATTTAGGGTGAGAACCTAACCTGCATTGTTTAAAACTCTGTAGCTCAACTTTCCAGTTTGGTGTAACGGAATACAAAGCGTAGTCATTTTCTAATGTTACTATTGATGTTGACAGGTTGGGAAGACAAAGGGTGTTTTCAAATGAGACGTTAGACCTCATTCGCACTCACCTGGTGGGTGTTCTCCTGCCTGTCTATTTGGTGTTCTCCAGATTTTAGCCTGCCTCCCCCTGCCACTCCAGTATCTCTTTTAAGTATCTCTTTAAAATTTCTATTCGCAACTGCAGCTCTCTGCGGTGTTGGGATTAAAATGCATAGGATGGTTATATCTCTTAGAAAGTAAGATATTGATATTAAAGTACAAGATATGCAGGCAGTATGTTTCTACAAGAAAGTAGTTCCTGCTGCTGCTTCTGCTACCACTGCCTAAAAGTTTGGCTCCAGGATAGTTTTCATGATTTCAATATTATTAATTATTATTATTATTATTATTATTATTTATTTTGGGATTTTTTGTACTTTACTAAAAGTGTAAAGTAATTATTACCCAAACCAGGGCTCATTATTTTTTGTTCATTGTTTGGCAGTCCAATCTTCTCTTCACTTTATACCCCTTCACGGATAACATATCTCACTCTATGGGGTTATGCCGGGGGGGAGGGGGGGGATGTCACTTAACTATTTTTGTTCTTTTCATGTATTTCTGACCTTCAATTTTCAGTCATCCATGTAATCATTCCCATCTTTATCCCATGTGTTTTGTTTGCTTATACATGGTGTTATACATTAGATATAACTGTTTTGAAGAAAGAATTAAGAGAAACACCATTACTGAGACTTCAGATTTGTCACAGTGAATCTCTCTTTTATGTCCATTAGTTTTTGGTTCAGGCAGTGGAGTAATATTGGCCCAGATGTTGGGGGGGGGGGGATTCCATCTACTTTCTTCTAGCATCAAGGATCAGCTTCAGCTAGTGGCTGGAGGTAAAAATGTTATTCGGGATCTACCGTTTTTTAGTTTTATCTTAGGGCAGAGTGTGCCTTGTTAGCCAGTGAAGCTAACAGCTGAAAACTTCTTTTATCTGTTTTCTCAAAGAAAGATACAGTTTCACTGCTTGGTATAACTAAAAAATACAAACAGGATACAGCATTTTAAAGTTGGTGATCTAAATTAAGATTTTCTGCTTGTAGATTTAAATGATGGTTTAAATCAATCCATCCAGAGTTCAAAACTCTTGAACTTGGCCTTTGTGATTCATGTGACTTACAGTACCCTTTCTTTTGCACATTGGCCCTGATCCAAGGTCTGCGCATCGTGCACGGATGCAGACCACTACCCTGCACACTGTGTGCACACATGATGCTGCAGCCAGTGTCCACCACCACCCATGCCATCAACTGTGCCCACCACCACAACCCTGCCTCTTTCTCTCTTTCTCTGCCAGATGGCAGTGCAGTTGGGGGGGTCATGGGCTTTGGCTGTGGCACCATGTGCATACACATGCAGAGTAGATTCGGTCTGTCCTCGCAGCCTCACACAGACTTTGGACCAGAGCCATTATTATGAGATAAACGCTCCAAAAGCGTAAATATCTGCTCCTATTCATATAAAGGGTTTTAAAAGACATATTGGCCATTTCCATCAGCCAAGGATCTGGTCCTCTGAGTTCATCATACTTTTCTATGAAAGTAATATAGCTTTTTTGGTTCTGGCTTGAGTTACAATTGTGCCAAAGTAAATGAGAAGAGAATTTAGCCTGAAAAACACAGTAATACTTTTTTGGCAGAGCAGGTTGCATGTAAAACTGAGATTTGGTTTAAATGTTTAATAATATACCTGGATACAGTGGTGGTAGTTTTAATTATTTTAAAGATAAATGTTTGTAAAGATGTAACCTTCTGTTTGCATATTTCATTTATGATCAACTTTGGGTGAACTTTCGGTGTCCGTGTAAGACCTTGCTGTTCTGCCTGGCTTTTGGTGAGGGAGATGGATACGGGTGGGGGATGGAGGGGGTTTTCTTATCTTATGTTTGTACGCTCCACCATTGATTCTTGTATACTTGTATTTATTTCTAATTTTTATTGTATTTTTGTACCTTATATATTTTATTGTGATATTCGTTAGATACCCCGAGCTGCTTTTGGCAGGAGGGGGCGGGATATAAATAGTTAAAATAAATACATAAAATTAAATAAATAAACTTGGTCGCTTTGTGGTCAGACCATTCCTCCTTAGGTAGCCCTTCCCAATGAAGTTCTAGCAGAGTAGGAAATGTTGGATTGAGCATTTTAGATTTTATTACCATGACCTGTAAAAGTACTGCTTCAAATGAAACTCAAAGCAGATGTTCATATAATGTAGCATATCTAAAATTCTTTGTAGCTCTCTGGATCATATTTGTTCATGACCTTTTGGTACTTTAAGGGTTAGGATTCAAATTGCTGTAGGCAAATAAAATAATAATAAATAATAATAAATAAAAGTATAGCAATTAAATTTTCTTGTTTCATATTAATTTTTGGATCCCCCAAAGGTCTGCCTGCTTGTTTCGTGAATGCAGCAATAATATATTTATTATTTATCCTGTAAAAACAAAACTGTGACAGTCAGTAATATCTTTTTTAATCACTTTTTCATGCCCCTGCATTGTAACAAAATCCTCATACAATGCATGCCATAGTTCCTAGACACAACAGAGAAACTGGGAGTCTTAAGTAGTAATTTCCTTGCAATTTTAAACCTTTTTTCTCTAGTTTTTTTAAATATATTTATATTTCAGCATCTTACAGCTTCTTTGTTAAGCTGAATCCTGTCTAAAAGTGGATGTTGATCCTTTTAGATTAACTTAAAATTGAGTTAGCTAGTGTTCACAAAAGGAGTTAGGTAGTATTTGTTACAAATGCAATACCGTACAACTTTGCCAGCTCAGTTACTGTGAGAATTAACCCCACTTTGAATACCTTCTACTTCAATGACCATTTTTACACAGATGCCCTCGCTGGGTGTGCGAACGGGAGTGCGGGGGGGGCATCCGTGTAAACAGCGGGGGGGGGTGTGACTGTCCGTGTAAACACAATGGGCGGTGGGTGGCCGGTAGCGCACACCCATCACCCACCCACAGAGCCTTATGGCAAAACGGAGGAGGCTCCGTGGGTAGAGGTGAGTGTGCGCCCGTTCCCACAGGCGCACATCCACCTCCACCCACTGCGCTAGCATAACCATCCCCCCACCCACCGCTGCCTGTGTAAAAAGGGCTGATGATGATGATAATAATAAATCAGTTAAACCCCAGTGCATACATGACTTTAGGAAGTTATATGAAAGTATCTACAAATAGGTTTGGATTGTTCATTAAATCAGAGTGGGGCTAGATATGTTTAAATAGATTAACGTACTGTACAAATTCATTCAGGGATGGAAAATTACACTGGCCTTGCTATTTTTTATTTATTTTTTTAATTTCCTGAACCTTGGCAGAAAAAGGACAACTTGACTGAGGAACTGGTACATTATTACTTTCTGAAGCTAGAAACAAGTTCTGCATACCAATGAAAAGCAAAGGTTTTATTTTTTCTTTGCTATACAGGAAACCCTTAAGTAGTTCCAGGAACCATAATAAATGATGATCATATTAGAAAACTAGACAAGACTTACAAACAATGGGGGGGGGATTCTCATCTTAAAACATGTTCTTCTGACCCTATTAACATTAGTTGCAGAGTAGGGGGTGCAGAACCTTTTCCCAGAGGGCCACTTTGAAAATGAGTGCAAGCTCCAAGGGCCGGATAGAAGTCGGGGTAGACAGAGGTGCTTAAGAGATGGGCTCATTAGGGTCTGGATATGGATCTATGGCATGAATCCATTTGCTATCCCTGAGTGCAGGCCCTCATCTCCGCTCCCTTCCCCTGAGCTCAGTCTTTCAGTACGTGAGGTTAGGGACTGCATCCCTGGGCCAGATCTAGGAACTGAAAATGAGCCAGGCTTAGCCCTCAGGCATGAGGCTCTCTAGTCCCTACCTCTGTTGTAAATTCCAAACCATTTCTGCCAAGGAGTGGTACCGGACTGCCTGCTCGCTTATCTGCTGAAGTATGCAGAGGGCAGAAGTGAAGTGAAGAGGGAACATACCTGGGAAATGGCATCCAAGCCCATGTCACTGCCTGATTCCGGAACCTGTTGTGTACTTGGGGAGCTCCTTCCCCATTCCAATGCCCCAGAGTTGCAAGCCTTGGCTCTTTGAAAATTGGGAGTCAAGTTCAGAAAAATCATAAGATGTGATTTATTTATTTTTTAACTTTAAAAAAAAAAAAAAAAGCTAAATATATACTAAAATAACCCACTGAGGTTTTTGCCTCCCAGGAGTGGTTGGAGGAGGAGGAGTGATAGTCAGAGCTCTGTGCATGGCCAGGTAGGACTTGCTACTGCTACTCTGCAGTCTGCTGCAAGCATTTACAGGGTTTCCTGCGCACAGCAGAGCTCAGTGCTCTGGTTAGTGCTGGGACCAATCCTTTAATATGTAAAACTATACGCTATAAATCATTTTTAGTTGCTAAGATTTTCTCTGTAGTTATAATGCTCACAGATACTAAATATATCACCTTGCATCAACAACTTCCCTAACCCTCAAGAATAAAACTGAGGGTTTATTCTTGAAAATAAGAGAATAAAACTGTTGATAGAGACTCCCATTCAAATTTATTAATAAATAAATAAATAATACACAGCACTGGGTCAAGTCACAGTTGACAAATACACATTAAAAGTGTTGACGTTTACATGAATCCATACACAAATATGCTAAAACTGGCTTTTTAAAAGCCAGTTTTTAAAAGTTGAGTTCACACTGAATTAAGCCCCACAATTAAGGCCCCAAGCCTTTTGACATTTCGGCGAAACTGTAAGACCTGGCTGTTTGCCCAGGCCTTTGGGAGGGAGGGTGGGGGGGGTGATTTTAATCCCCCGCCCATTTATTTATTTATTACTGTTTTCTAGCCCTGTTTTTTGATGTATTTTATATTTATATTTTAACTGAATTTTAATTGTTTTTATTGTTGTTGTTAGCCGCCCCGAGCTGCATTGCAGGAGGGGGCGGGATATAAATCTGAAAAATAAATAAATAAATAAATAAATAAAAATAAATAAATGTGCACGTTTTCATTCTTGCTAATTCATTATCATAGTCACTCATAGTAGCTTTTCCTCCCATTTGTACCTCTGTGTTTATAACAGTATTGCAGGAGAAAAAGCACAGTGTTAAGTCTGCAGTCCCGTAGTGTGTCACCACTAGTGAACATTCTTTGACTCTGAGCCAAGAACTGGGAAATGGAACATAAATCCAGGATGTTGAAGATCCATGGTTTATGCAACTCAGTGGAAAATGTCTTAGGGCGTGTTTTCCAGTGTATTAGTTATTGAGGGGATTAGTTGCAATTTAGTGCATTATGGTAACTGCCATTAAATGATGTTGCTTATAGCACTGTGGCCATAAACGTAGGATGTGATGTGTGTTATGACAGGATAGTTCATACATTCTGAAAACTGATTTAAATAGTGGAACCTTCCATTCTAAATATTGTTATAAACAATACTTTTTCACATGAAGAGAATCTGTGAAGGTTCCTCTTTCAGTTCAAATAAGTTCTTGGCAGCTCTCTAAGGGTGTGTCAGGTTATAGCAATAAACAAAGAAATAGGAAGGTTTTTTTTTTATCCAGTGGAAATGTGTATAAAGTGAAAAAAGCAATGTCCAAACATATATATTGGACAACAGAAATGGAGAGTAAAGCATACCACAATTCTTCTACGTTATCCTCTCACCAAGTTCCACTATTCATATTTTGACTCCATCTAGTACCCAAGTCAAAGTATAGCAATCTCTCTCTCTCTCTCTCTCTCTTTGACTTTTCCTGGGTGTATAAATAGACCTCAAAGACCCGTTCATTCAGTCCTTTCTTCCTATTCCCATCGGAGTCGATTGTGTAGCACTACACTGCATGGCCTTGATGAAAGACTTTTGGGTAGGGTTGCCATCTATGTATATTTTTCCAGTCCACTTATAAAAATACACATTGCAGAGCCTGCATTGGGACCATCGGTGTCAGTGCAGGCCTTGCAACATGTATTCGGGGCTGGGTGGGTGCAGCAAAAATTCCAGAGATGGACACCCATGCTTGGTTTCTTGCTTTATCCAATCCTTCTGAAAATAGGCATAGATAGTACACATGGGAGGTGTATAAACGTGCCATGTTTCATCTATATTCGATGGGAGGCAAGGAAGTTACAGCCAGAATTTTACATGCAAATATTTGCAAAATAGCATAATTCAACTGCTTAGAAAATTGGATTCCTTTACACAATCTTTCTTGAATTTGGTACACATAATGCCTTCCATTTGAGGTACTATCTCCCCAAGTGTCATCCAAATATAATGAAAAACAAAAAATGTACAGCTAAAAATGTGTTTTCCGTTGAAACCAACGGAAATTGAAAACAAACGCAAAAACGAAATTTTTATATTTATAAAAATGAAAACAAAATATTTAAATAATGAAAACAAAAACAAGAAATGTCATGTTCCTGGTGCACACCTCTAGTTAATTCCCACAGAAAGAGATAATCTGACTATACTTTAGCACAAATAAAACATACTCAAGACCTATTCAAATAGCTACCATATGTCATAATAAATTAATACTGACTTGTTTAGTTCAGTGCGAAAAATTCTCAATGAAATTTGAACTGACCACACTAGGAGATGAAAAATCTGATCTGTATTAGTGTTAACAGCAATATTTCATTAATGTAGTTTTCTTGCCTTGTTGCAGTAGAATATGCAGAAAAAGCAAGATTCTTGATTACTGTGCATGAATACAGACATTTGAGAAAGCAAGTAAAGTGCTTAACTTGAATCATGTTCTTGACAAATACCATAAGCTTAAATTATATTAAGCGCATGCATAATGTTCACGCTAGCTGAACAGAAATGCTTTTCTGACTTGGAGCCTTTATTTTACGCTAAACTGGAATGAGGACTACAGGTTCTAGACAATGATTTTAAATAAAATCACCGCTGAAACTGCATTTTCAATTCAACATAGGGTTAGTGCTAATTAGAGAAAATGGAGATGATTTCAGTGCTGTGCTTCAAAATACACCACAAATGTTTTGTGACCCTGCATTGAAGAATCCCTCCAGCTGCAGCTGAGGCAGTGTGGGGGAATATGCTCTTGCTACTCTTTTCATTAAATCAGGAACAGTGGATTGCTTTGCAGGGCATTTTAGGACACAAGGAGGGGGAATGACACAGTTGGTTAAATTCCATTTGTGTAATAGAAAATGCTTTTGGAACATCTGTTTCCCACTGGACCAATATAGGTTGGGTTTTTTTATAGGGAGCTGCAAATTTCAGATATGTCAGTAATCAAGCTACCAAACTGAATACTGCTTAAAATGTCATCTTTGTGTTCAAGTATAACATGTCACGAGGGTCCACCCCATAGTGAGAGTTGGGTTCTATTTTAGGTCTCCATGGAGAGTCTGATCTTTTCTTTGGCAGACACCTCTAGACAGTGACACCAAAGTTCACAGAACAGGTAGAGCACAGACAGCACTGCTGACTTCCCTGATTCTACATCTTTTTTTGTCTTGACTTGCATGTCTAAGGGCTCCAGGCCTATTCAGGCCTGGAGCTTTCTGCTTAGACAGCCAGAAATGACATCAGCTACTGCAAATTGGAGTGTAGGCCACAGTCTAGCATAAACTTAATATAGTTCATTTCATCTAAGCTGCAGAATAGACATAAGATTACATCTTCTCACTGAATTATGCCAGGTTGGAACTGACATCTTAACATTGAAATGTCCTGTGACTTATTAGCAATCCCCTGAGCTATCCAAGATTGAAAAGTCTTTGGCATTTAATACTATGTATCCATGAAAACTGGGAAAGAAAGATTTTTGGGGTTTCATTTGCTACATGCCCCAATTGTAATGCTTATTTTAGCTTATTCTTCAATTGTTGGATACGGTATTACAAATAAGGCTCACCTGTATATGGGCAAAACTTTTGGTGGCATCCACCTTAGCACCTACTTTCTGCCTGGCATGCACAGTGCCCATTTTTAGAAATTTTAGGATTTCACAAAGTAATTTAATAACTTTTATAGTTTAAGAAATAAAATACGGGCTAGGCCCTGGCCATTTTCAATACCTGCTCCTGGAGTTTTGCCCTGATCATTATCTGCGCTCAGAAACCACCCACCATTTCAGGATCCTGCCATCAGGCCTTAAGTCAGCGAGCAATCGGGCCTTTTCTGAGGTGAGCCTTTCAGTGTGGAACTCGCTCCCTCCAGATGTCTGTCAGTTCCTGAAGTCTTACTTATTCGCCAAGTGCTTTTAGGATCCACTGCTGGATCCCCTTAATGTATTTTGTCCTCTCTCTTTACCTTTTGCTTTTAAATTGTTTAAAATGGATTTTACATTGTTTTGTTGTATTTTATGGCTTGTGAAGTGCTCCTTGCATTATTTGGCAGAGGCGCTATAAAATAAAAATAAATGTATTATTGTTATTGAGCGCAGATTTAGTTCTCAGTACTTTTAAGTCTTTCCTATCCTGCTGATGACTGGAGGTAGAAACTTTTTTTTAAAAATAGTTCACGTATGAATGTTTTTCTGGTTCAACACGTTTTATCAACTTTCCTAAATCTAGCTAGAATTTTCCCTTGCTCTTGCAACGTACCCGCTTCTAGTCACTCACACTCCTTATGCCTTTTAATAATGTGCATTTTGAGAGCACACTATTAATAGGGAAGCCCCATTCCTCCAGGAATGTTACAGGTGCAGAGAAAAATATGCTGTCTGCTTTATAGCATTTTAGTTAAATGGGCATGAAGATGCATGTCAATAAACATACAATACCATCATAGAGTTAAAAACATACAGATGGTGAGGTGGCTCCCTGGCTTGGGGTGTAAAACTGCAGCCACCACTCTCCAGATGTGCCTGGAGAGCAATCCCACCAACTGCACAGCCAGGGTAGTGGGAGGGACCACAATAAGCATGCAGGCAGCTCCCAGTGCCCCACCCCCTACCATGACACAGATGTCGGGGCCAAACAAACGTGTTGGTCTGCGTTGGTGGGCCTTGACCCAAGCTGCAACTTGGAGATTTTCCTGAGGACACACCCCAAGCCAGCCCCCTACCCGCCCTGGGGCAGTAGCAGGCGGCATGGGACCACACATACAGGTGAGTCCTGGGACACAGCAGGCCAGCGTGGAACAGCATCTTGTTGGTTTTTTACCCATAGTTAGATATCTAGTTAGATACTTTGGAGGGTGTTTGTTTTCTAAAAATATAATGCCTTTCTTTTGGCCTTGCTTTTTGGTCCAGGTGCCTCCATGCCTCTTTTCCATTTAAACCCCATCATAGAAATAGAATCAAACTTTGTTTTTTGAAGTGGTAAATATGCTGGGAGGGAAGCGGGGCATGTCTATGTGTAGGTATAATACCTGCTGAGAATTACTGTAAGCATCCATTGCACTACTACATAACACAGGGACTGGGCTGTGGGCAGTACTGGGTACAGAAAGCTTGTGAGCTGTTCTTCAGGAGCTGCACTTAAACTGCTTGGGAACTTCATGTGTCTTCTTCGGGAATTGGAGAAAGACAGTTTCTTTTATGACATATTTTAGATAAAAATATTTGTGTTTGGGTTTTTTCGTTTGTTTATTTCTGCTGATTAATATAACTAATATTCTTGCAGTTGCTACCTTACATGATATCTAAAAGCAAATTGATTACATAGGTTACATGGTTATCTAAAGTAGTGTTTCTCTTACAGGAGACTGAAACAAAAGTGAAGGAAGCAGAAACAAAAGTGGAGGAAGCAGAAACAAAAGTGGAGGAAGCAGAAAATAAAGGAAGCCCTAAAGCTGCCCGAATAACCAAAGAACCCTCAGAAGATAACGAAGTGTTTGGTATGTATTCCAAGAAGCAGAAATCCTTGCAATACAGTGTACCCAGTGATACATACTGCAGCTAGTTTAAAACATCATTCACTTTCTTCTATAGCTTTTGCTGAATTTAAAATGTTAGGTAGATAAGTGTGCTCATTTTATAATCCACTTTTCTTACCTCTGTGGAATTCAAATTCTTCTGTATTTTTTATTATTTAATTATTTATATTTCAATTTAATACCCTGCCCCTCCTGCCATCAGCCCAGGGCGGCTTACAGTATAAAAACAAATAAAATCAAATATAATTTTTTTTTTAAACTGCCAAAAGGAGGGTGACACCTTCCCCACCCCCCTCCACCCTTTCACCCCTCTCCCCCACCAATGCCTGGTGGAACAGCCAGGTTTTACAACTTTTCCGAAAAGAGGGGAGGTCCGGGGCCAGCCGCACCCCCACCAGAAGGGAGCTCCACAGCTGTGGCGTGGCCACCGAGAATGCTCTCTCCTGCGTGGCCCCCCGGTAGACTCAGGGGACCTCAAACAGGGCACCCCCGAATGACTGCAGGGGTTGATCCAGCACCTGGGGGGTGAGGCAGCCAGGGCCTAGACTGTTTAGGGCTTTATACGTCAAAACCAACACCTTGAGGAGGGCCCGGAATGCTATCGGCAGCCAGTGCAGAGCACGGAGCACCGGTGTTATGTGCTCCCGGCGGCCCAGTCCCACCAGGAGACGGGCACTGCATTCTGCACTAGCTGCAGCCTCCAAGCCGTTGTCATGGGTAGCCCCACGTAGAGCGCATTACCATAGTCTAGTCTAGTCCAGAGGTGATGAAAGCATGGATGAGAGTGGCCAGGTCAGAGTCTGAAAAATACTCTGAAACATATTCAGCATCAACATACCTTCAGAGAAGGCATTCCTTTATCGGACAAGAACATTAGCATTCTGTAGAAACTAAGGCCATTTTGCATGTTGTGCTGAACAGACAGCATCCTAGTTAATAATTTTGGCTGGTTCTAAATAACACGCACTCTCCAGAGGCAAGTAAAACTTTGGAAACAAGCACGTGGGTTTTTCTAGCCCTGCCTGCAATTTTGAGCCTACAGACTAGGATTCAGCCCTTCAGATTGATGCAGGAAACAGGAGAGTCCCCCTTGTACTGAGGCCCAGCTCTTGGGTCCAGCACGACAGACTGGGTCAGGGCAGCAGCCATTTCCCCACCAAGTAAATTCAGCCCAACAACACTGCTGAGAGTTAGCAAGATTGACCAGGGAAAGAGGAGGCTGGTCAGGTTTATTAAAGCCTCTGTTCAGTGTGGGCTGTGTTCCCTGCTCCCCACCTCAATAGCTGACATCAGGAAAACGGGGATTCCTATTTCTAGAGGGACAGGGATTTCCTGAATGGGATCCCTCTTACACTCTTGTCGTGTGCGTGTCCTGTGTGTGTGTGTGTGTGTGTGTGTGTGTGTGTGTGTGTGTGATGATTAATCATTTGATGACACTAACCAGGTTTCCCTTCCCATAATAATTTTCACTCTTTTAAAAAAATAAAAAATACTGGCACCCAAACTGACATGGAGAAAGGGGACCTAGTCAATTTCATCAAGCAATTCACTGCAGGCTAGCCTTTCTGCTCCCCTCCTGCCAGCTGGTAATAAGGTAACAGGGAACCCCATCCAGGGAATTCATCTCCTCAAACCCCCCCCAACAACAGATGGGGTTCCGACTTCCCTTCTTGTCAGCTGTCAGACAGGAAGCAGAGAGCCCAGCCCAAACTGAATAGAGGCTTGGTGAAACTGAATAAGATCTTCTTCCCCTGATCAGTTTCACTACACCTCAACAGTGTCACCATGGCAGCAAAATGCTTGAAGTCCCTGCTTGCTCACCATCTGATTAGGGGATTAAGAGAACTCTCTTCCTGCTGCAACACCGAGTTCAAGCTACAGGGCTTGGATTCAGCACTGCCAAAGGGGCTCTCTTACTATTCCCCCAGCCACATGATCATCATGGAGTAGGAGAGTTCCCCCCACAAGTGCTGCCTATGCCTGGCCAGTGGTAGGAAATTTATTTTATAGCTTTGGTTCTAACTAAAGGTGAAACGAGCCTAAAAAAATAACTTCTTGAAGCTCACGCACGCACGCACGCACGCACACACACACACACACACACACCAGTTTCAAGCAGTTGTAGTCAACTCGAACAACATTTGTCAAAATGTTCAAGCAACCCATTTTTCAAAATTTCAGTTTGTTCATTTCAGTTATTTCATCCATTTCTGTTTTTCTGTTCATTTTCACCAGGATCAATGAAAGTGTATGGTAGAAAATAAATGGTAAAAAATGGAAATGACCAGACTGAACAAACCAGACAAACCAAATGAACTCAAATTGTGAAAATGGGGAATTAACTCAGTTCATACATTTCAGGTCAGAATGTTCAGATTCGATGCCATTTCTCATTCTGGCAGGTACTTGCTTCAACTCTAGTTCTAACTGTGCTGCACGTCATGGAATACAAGAGAACACGCATGCTGCTCTGTGTAGACACTTCAACAACTTAGACTTTGGGCTCATCTTTATGGGATTTTTCTTTCCTGGATTAATCACCCACTGTGCAGACACTTCTTACAGATTAAAAATGGCTTTTCTGAATTAAACTTAAATCTCTTAGGAGCAGAGTTAAAATTAACTCAGAAAAAGGCATTTTTTTCTCTCTAAATCTTAATTCTAGCATTAGAATTTTCACACCAGAGTGTGAGTTGGTATTAAATTCACACCTATCATTATTAATTAACAAAAAACTTGGCTGAATGTGAGTTAAATTTGGAAGTATTCATTTTCTTTCTTGTTGGTACCTTCTTTAAAAGTGTGTTACCAAGCGAGGTTGTTATCCAACACTAATAATTCTGCTTATTAGCTGTTCTTAACAGTGCTATTACATGCTCAAATAGTAATCAGATTTAAGGAGGCTTTTTTGCTATATGACTGCAAGACGAGAGGGCTAAAATCAACTGGTTTGGATCTTGCTGGTTCATTAGCAGTGTATGACCAGCCCTCCGTCTGATATACCAACACGAAGGAGCTCCTGGGAAGAACTCTTTGGATTAGGTCAATGTGGAATAATGCCTGTGAAAGGTAGCCAGTCACAGAAGGTACCTGTGTGACTCAGAAAGCAAGTTGTATTTTTAAAAAATGTGAAAAGTCAAAAAAAAATCCCACCAACATTTTTCCAACCAAAAATGCTGTTTCTACCAAGATAAATTTAATCAAATTATTCTTATTTTTCAAGTTTTCCAGTAACTTTTTCCTCTAAAAAAACGTTGATCAGCTTGAAAACAATCCACTAGACAGAAACAGTGTTCATTTGACAGTTGCACTGTCCATGCATGAACACAGTGCAGGTTAGTTCAGATGCTATTACAGAATGTTTTGCAGAAGGGCATTTTTGTCTTTTCTGGCTAACCTTAGTTTTTTGCAGCGCAATACATGTAGTGTATAGTACACAAACACAGAAAGAACTTAAATGGCTAGTTAGACTTATAGGTTTGTTTTTTACATTTGTATTTGAGTGTAAAACTGCTTTTATTTATCTTATCAGAGCTCTGTCCTTCTAGTCTCTAGAATTCAAATCAGTTTTTCAAGAAATCAAATCAAAATTCACTAATACTGTTGTTTGCATCATGTTTCTGGTTGTTTAGAAGCTAAGAGTACAGTACCTCCTACCAAGAAGAGAAGATACAGAAAAGATTTAGACTAGATCTGGTCATGCAGTATACACAATGTGTGTGCGTGGGTGCAAACACGAGTCTGTGTGTGTAAACTATATTCACAATAGTCGTATCAAGGTTATATTGGAGTTTGAGGCAAATGCTATATACCCCCTAGTTAATCCACCTGTGGTGTGATGCAAAGTATGCAAGAGTAAAAGCATCTCTTTGGCCAGGGTGAAAAAATGTTACAAATTATAAAGGGAAACAGAAGGGGGAGATGTAGGTCTAATTTTAGTCCCAGAAGCCCAAACTTTAATTTGTGGTTGGATATGTATCGCATGTGGGTGTAGAACTCAAACTTCAATCTCTTTGCCCGTATTAAGGTATTTTTGCACTTCTTTAAGTTGCTCTCTTTTTACAAAGTTTAGTATAAATGTAAAGGTTTTTTAAAATAAGTTTTAAATTGATCATTTAAAAAAGACATTGACTCACAAGCCATCATTCCATTTAGGAATATAAACCAATAGTATGCAGAGAGCCAACATTTTCAAAAGTGAGTGATAATTTCTGAGATACTTTTAAGTTTCTCCAAAGAACTACAGCCAATAAAACTGCCTGCCCCACCCCATACTCTCCCATACTCCCCCCACCTTCCTCAGTGGTGGGCTGTGTGTGTGTGATTCAAAATCCAGCCCTTAGAAATTGTGTTAGTTGAAATCTTAAGGATGTAAAGTGTGTTTAGCATCTTGCAATTTACATATGTAGATTACAAATCCTTAATGTTCTTACTGTTCTTGATTTTAATCTAATCTTCATTTTTTATAATTGTATTTTTTTAAACAAAAAACAAAAAGCAACCCACTAATCCTCATTACAGAACAACACGAGGACTGGATTTTAGTTTTGAGAAACAGCCCTGCATTAGACTGTTGTGGGAACTTGCATCAGGAGTCCCATAGGTGGTTTGGCCAGAAGTCCTCATTTGTAGAGTTTCAAATAGCAAAGCATACGGTGTATATATTCCCTTTCCTCCCCACGAGCTGACTCTCATAGTGGTCTTATCTCACCATTGCCATCCTGTCTGAAAAGGCTACTTCAAGGGGCAACACTAACAGGAAATAGTGGGGGGTCTGGAAAGCTCTTTACACCTTTCCCCCTGTCTCAGCCTTTACATGGGTTCAGAGTCTGCAACAGCCTGGTCTTGAAGTAGGCAATCTGAAATAGCCAGCTGTTGTTAAGAGAACAACCACGAGGGGGCAGTACGTACCTTTCCCCATCAGAAACCAAGTATGCCATTTTCTATAGTGTAATAATCACCATTGAAAGTACGAGGTTAGAAAATATAGTCTCTTTCTGTTACTTAATACCATAATTTGAGGCTAAAAGTTGGCAGCGGTAGGGGTTGGATACTGCCCTGGATCTGCTCTGACCCTGAAGGATCTCTCCTGACTGACGCAAGCCAAACCCCATCTCTCAAAAGCCCAAAGCCCCTCAGCTTCCACCTGACAGACTCATCTTTCCCTGAGACACCCCAACAGTGTGCCTCAGTTTCCCCACCCTTTGAAAGAACTCCTATGCAGTTTTAAATAAGATAGGCAGAACAGTTATTTTGCAAGACCATTTAGACCAGAAGGTTTGACACAGGAAGGATAAATGGGAAAGAGAAAGTGCTTTTTCAGCTAGCCCCCAGGTTTAGATCATGAGACTCTGTTTCAGAGGTCAGTGCACCAGGGACTGGTTGGGGCTTCTCTCTAGAATACTCTCAACCCTGCAGCTCATTCCCAAGCTGAATAAAGATTAGGTGTCTCAATGTCCTAGAGTCCTAGATCTGGGAAGGACATGAAGGACTATTTATATTTAATCCAGCCCCCTACACTAATGCAAGATTCTCCATACCTGAATTGCCCCAACAGAAAAATGGAGCCTATCGTAAAAAATCTTCCACAAATAGGGATTGGGAGTGATCGGAGCATGCCATTGCCTGAAATAACAGGGAGTGACTTTTCAATAAATAAGCCACAGCCCATCCTGAAGCAGAAGGTGAAAAGCTGCTCAGAGGCAAATGTCCCTTTCTGTTAGGGACAGGTAGGGACTTGGAAACACACCCAAGACACGTCTGCTCTGAGGGCAAGTTTTCCCCCTTTCTTCCTGTAATCCAAGGGAGAGAGCCTCCCCTTGCCGCCAAACTCCTTGTTCTTTAAATCAAAGCAATCAAGGTGAAGTCAGGCAAAGTGACTTAATTCAGATAACCCATTAGAGAACTGTTTTTAAGATGCCCTTCCCCCATGCCTGAGAGCTTCCACCTGTAGCACAGAACTGCTGGCAGCTCTTTCTTTTGGACTCAACAGTTGAGGAGATGGAGACATTCATGCCTCCCACCACCAGAAAAATGTCTGTCTCTATAATTATGTCCATCCTTTCTGTGCTGTGGTTTCCATTTGTTTAAGATTTTCAGCCCTGTTTCCCATCACTGAAATCATAACAGAAATGGGCTAATCACATGAAAAAGCCAATGCACATGAGCAGAACTTCGCACAATCCTCCTGATGCAATTTATGATGATGGCCCCACCCCACCCCTGGTTCTCATGTACAAATGGCTAAAGGCAAGTTACAGTGTCCACCTAATATTTAGACTTACAATCCCAGGTACTGTTACTCATTCTCTCAAAGGGCTCTTTTAAAACATCTTTCAGGCTTCCTCAGCAAGTTTAAGAACACAAGTAGTGCCATACTGAGTCAGACCAGTGGTCCATCAAGCCCAGCATCCTGTCCTCCGACAGTGGCCAATCTTGATCGCATGGGAGAAGAACCACAAGTCACAATGGGCAATCCATTTCCGGTTGTACACTCCCAGCTCCCGACAGTAAGACGTTCATCCTATAAGCTACTTGGTTAATAGCCATTAATGGACCTACTCTCCAAGAACTTATCAAGGCCTTTTTTAAACCCAGCTGTTCTACTGGCCTTGACAACATCCTCTGGCAACAAATTCCATAGGTTAATTATGCGTTGAGTGAAAAACTACTTCCTTTTATTTGTTTTAAATTTGCCGGCAGCTAGTTTCATGGAGCGTCCTCTAGTTCTAGTACTATTTGAGAGGATAAATAACCGTTCCATATCTACTCGTTCCACACCACTCAAGATTTTATAAACCTCTATCATGTCCCCTCTCAGTCTTCTCTAAGCTGAAGAGACCCTGCTTGTCAAGCCTGTCTTTGTACGGAAGCCATTCCATACTCTTTATCATTCTCGTTGCCCTTCTCTGTACCTTTTGTAGTTCAGCTATGTCTTTTTTGAGATGGGGTGACCAGAACTGCACACAATATTCCAGGTGCAATCGCACCATTGATTTGTATAGAGTTTAATATCAAAGTTTAATATTTGTAAGGGCTGATTGGTAGCCAGTTAGGACAAGGGTATTTCACTGAGTTCTCTCTCTCTCTCAGCACAGATTGGGCAGCCCAGATGGATGGGTTTGTCTCTCCTCACTTGCAGTAGGCAGGATCGGAGATTGATAGCCTCTGCCAGCAGGAAGGGGATATCCTCCCACAGTTCGGTCCTGCCTTGCACAGAGCAGGTGGCAGGGTTTTGGGTTCCTAGAGCCCACTTAGGCCATAGGATTTTCTTTGTTTTTTCTATTCTTGGGGTCTGCTCCTCCACTACCCCGTCGGGAGTTTGGGGGCGTTAGCTTGTGGCCTGGAGGACCAGGGAGAATCCTTCCCCCCTGTTCCCCCTCCCTCCTCAGGCTTAGCCATTCTGGGAAGGAGGAGTTTGCCCTCAGGGAGTTGCTGCTCCTGCTCCTCGCGGTTGCGTGGGAGCAAGTCAGCCTCTGCTGAGCCAACAGCAGAGGCTTTAACATCAGGGAAGCTGCACTCAGCACCAGGCATTTTTGCAGCTTTTCCCACAAGTGCTCCTGGAGCAGCCTCTGCCACGACCACCCATCGCTGGTGACCCAGCTATGGCATCCTTGGATGAAACCCCCCACAGATGAGATGTCAAGGCAATCCCAAGCCTGGGAGAGCACAACGCGGAGAGCAGTGGCGCTAAGGAGATGCCGCACACAGGCACTGAGAAGCCCACAGAGATGGTGAGTCTTGCAGACTCGGAGACCTCAGATCCTCGAGCAAGCAGGAAAGGTGTTCCTCAGGAGAAAGTTTCCGAGGCTGTGCTGCTGTGGCTGGGGAAGCAGGTGGCTAATGGCCCTAGTCTTGTAGCACTAGTGGGGAGATAACGGCTCCCTGGGTATTAGCACCGCATCCAGCCTACAGGGTGACTTCCCCTGGCCTAAGGAGGGGGGGCTCGGAGAATCTTGAGCCAATCCAAAGAGAGGTAGAAAGTGCAGCTCTTCTAGTAGAAAGAGAAAGGAAAAGAAACATAGAGGCCCCCTCCATTCTCCATTCTTGAGATCCCAGAAGAGCCATAGGAGGGCCTGAGGTAGGAGGAGATCCAAGTCCCCGCAAAGCCAAAAAGAAAAGGAGGAGGCATTCTTCCTCCTCCCCAGATGCTGCTATCAATAAGTCCCCAGCCAGATCTGAGCAAGTGGAGAGGGAGATCCCTGACTCTGCTCTTCATAAGCCAGGGGAGCCCTCAGGGGACAGGCATTTTGATCCTGAACAATTTGATACGCTGCTTTAATTTGATCTTTCTTTCTTTTACTTATTACCCCACCCCTCTCGCTCAAGGTGGCTCATGGCGGCTCATGGGGAAGGTTGCCTCTGAGCTCCAGTTAGAACCCTCTATCCTCAACCAAGCTGCAGAACACCCCACCCCCCCTCCCAAAGAAAATAAGATGGCATTCCCCAGACCTGCAACAGCCCTTTCAGAGTTCCTTCTAGCTCAGTTTTACTTGGATGCCATCAAGGAGAAATAGGCCTCTCCTGCCAAGTTCAAAAGGCCACACAAGTATGTGAAGTGCTTTTACTTGCTACCGAAAGGTCAGGAGGATCTAGTGAGCTGGCCCAAAGTTGACGCCACTGCAGCGGACTTAACCAAATCAGTGGTGCTTCCAGCAAATGGGGAGGGATTCTCCAAGGACCCACTGGACAGAAAGGTCAAGGCCTCTCTCTAGAAAAATTGTGCAGCATTCTTGCTAGCCCTAAAAGCCACAATATCCGCCTCAAGTTTTCATAGGGCGGTATATCTCTGGGCAGCAAATTTGGGGGGGAAAGCAGAGAACATAGAGCTGAAGGAGAGTTACAAGAAGCTGGCTGCTGCTTCAGCCTAGGGCTGAAACGGCAAGCCGCCATGGTATCTGTTTCTGACAGAAAGAGCTCTTCCGCAGTGAGAGGCACGGTGCGATAGAGATGTTAATTCCACTATTTTTGTCTGCGATCTTCTACAATTTCCGCCGGCACTTTCCGACATGTGGTCATGGTGCAAAAGAAACAATGTTTCTTCCAACACTTTCCGAGATTATTTTGACACTTTCTGAGTTTATTTCTGACACTTTCCAGTAATGCTGATAATTCCGATGTCACAAATCAAAGGGAGCGGAATTAGCGAAATGCCAGCGGAAAAGCTGCGGAAAGTTGCGGGCAATTCCAAAATAGTGGAATGAAATAGAGCACAGAAAAAGGAGTTGCCACTTCAGCCCTACCTCGGCCTTTGCTGCAGATGCCACTTTAGACGCTGTCCAACTTAACACAAGGGCCATGGCAACCAGTGTAGTGCCCTGGCACTCGGTGTGGTTAAGGCTATGGTGGAAGGTTGAAGGCTCTTTCAAATTGGTCTTTGCAGGACCCTACTTCCAGGGAGGCAATCACTTCAGAGAGGCTTATTGATAAGGCTCTTACTTCAGAAGCTACAAAGAAAAGGGAGCTACCCCTAAACCCCTCAACTTTGACTCCAAAACAGTCCTTTCATCCCAGACCATATTTCAGAGGACAAAGGGGACACCAGCCCTGGAGAGATGAGCAACCCGATCGATTCAGAGGACAGCGGAGATGAAGCGTTCCTTTAAAAGTCAAAAGCCGGGGGCAATGAGCTTAACCAACCCTCAGCATGACTGGCAGTTATCCCCCTACCCCAACAGCATCCAAAATCAGAGGAGAGGCTTCAACTATTCTCCAAGCAGTGGACTGTATCCTCCTCATATGCCTGGGTCAGAGAAATGAGACCACATGGTCAAAATTTAGAGTGGTGTACAGACAGTGATTGTGACACAGCTGTTGCAGATGATGTAGAGGTGCTCAATTTCCTTCTTGCTGGCCTGTAACTAGGTGAGCTAATACCCTGAAAAGACAGACAGCAGCTGTGTCAAGCATTATCACCTAGGGGTATTATTTTTCCATCTCGACACACCCACATGTGAAGAGGTTCCAAAGGGCAGCTAAGCGTACTTCCCGCTTGCCCTTGGTGCAGCACCATTTTCCAACTTGGAGGCTGAACATGGTTCTAAGATCTCTCATGGTTTCCCCTTTTGAACCTCTGTCCCAGATGCTCCTAATGTTCCTTTCCATAAAAACCTTATTCCTGGTAGCAATTACCTCTGCTAGGAGGGTATTGGAATTGGGGGCCCTTTCTTCAGATCCGGAATTGTGTATTTTCCATAGAGACAGGGTGGTTCTCAAGCTTGACCCAGCATTTATCCCTAAAATTAATTCTGTGTTTCAGAGGGAGATGGAACTAAATTTACCATCCTTCTGTCCTAATCCTGAAAATCCTAAGACAAAGGAGTGGCATACCCTGACTGTCCAGAGGTCTTTAAAAGTGTTCCTTTCTAGAACTGGCCCTTTTAGACAGTATTATTCAGCGTTATTTATACCCTTTGAGGCCAAGGAAAGGGAGAAAGGTTTCCAAGTCCGCTCTTGCTAGGTGGCGTAGGACATGTGTATAAGGTGGTCAAGTTGACTCCTACAGTGAGAGGGTAACTGCTTATTCTCTCAAAGGGGTGGCAACCAATTCAGCCCTCTTGAATAGATTTTCTCCCGAGGAAATTTGTAGGGCCACAACATGGTCCTTGGTGCACTCCATCACGAGGCATTATAGAGTTGACTGGTTATCATCTGCTGAGGCAGCTTTTGGCCGCAGGGTGCTACAGAGATTCTGCAGAACTGAACTGAATTGGAGCTCCATCTGTTTCTTCTTGGACTGAGCAGGAATTTGCCCTCCCTTGGGAAGGCACTGCTTTGGGTCTTCCCATCAGTCCAGGGTACCCAATCTGTGCTGAGAGAGGAGAATTTCCTTACCTGTGGATTCCTGTTCTTCTCTCTAGCAGAGTGGGCAGCCTGGCCCATTACAGATTCCCTTGTTTGACTACCCTATTTCCCTTGTGGATAAAAGGGGAAGGATTATCTCAGCTTTTCAGAAAAGCTTCCTTCTTTTGCTCTTGCGTGTCAATTTATTTTTTACCTGTTGTAACAGTTGTATTAGTTTAATACTTGTTTAGCTAGCTTTGACGGTCTCATCCTGGGGAGTTATGGGAGGATAGCCCCTCCTGCTGGCAGAGGCTATCAATCTGCAAGCAAGCAAGCAAGAAGGGACAAATCCATCAGTCCAGGCTGCCCACTCTGCCAGAAAGAACGGGAATTCACAGATAAGGGAAATTCTCCCTTTTCTACAATTTGGAGATTTAGGGTGAAAACAGACATGACGTTAATCACCCTTTAACCACCCTTGGTGGTCATTTATACATGTTTCAGGGCTGCATAGGGCACCAATACAGCCCTGCAACATACATAAATAACCACCAAGGGTGGTTAAGGGGTGGTTAGCGTCATGTCTGTTTTCACCCTTAGAATCTAGTTTTGGTCCCTTCACTTTTCCAGGGTTTGACTAAAATAGATCTTGAATTCAAGTTAAATGATTTCATCTCAGGAGGGATAACATGGAAGCAATGGGTTGACGGGGAAGAAACTGAGGAGAGACTGTTCCCTCTATCTTTATTTATTTATTTAAATTTTTACCCCACCCTTCCTAATTGGCTCAAACCTTTGTCCTAGCAGGATCTTATTGGCTCCATCAGTGTTGCAAGATTCCTGGGCGATCACAGTGGCTCAGAGTTTCTTTTCTAATCCTTTGGTTGCTCAGATTGGTTTGGTCCTTTTGCTCTGGCAAGACACTTTTGCTAGACTGTGGTGAGGCCCACTAGTTGCTATCATTGAATGTAGCTGCCTGTTTATCCCAGCAATGGAGTGGACAGACAATGTGAATGTATGCTAACGGTGCTCCCAGACCTGTATAGCTTCCTGCTTGTTTCCTTCTGGATACAATTTAAGTATTTATTATCTTGGTGAGAAGCTGCTCTATCATAGATGTGTCTCTTCATACCAAGTTGTGGCAATTACCAGTTTTTACTGTCAGTCTTCCAAGTTAAACTCTGGGAAAGACAGCAAAGTGCACGTGCTTACAGGCATCTGTCTCTGAAATGCATCAGATCAGATCAATATTCTTGACTAAGAAGGCAAACAGAATGTTAGGATGTATTGAAAAAGCACTTAGGAAATAATACAGAAAAAATTATAATTCCAATATATACTGTAAATCCATGGTGCCTATTCATCAAATATCGTGTGCAATTATGGTTGCATCGACCGACCTTAAGAAGGATGTAGATCTAGAAAGATACATGCATGACCAAGTGCAGGAAATGGCCTCCATGTGAGGAGAGACTGAAAAGTGTTGTTAGGTTTGAACGGATGTCTCTGAAAGAGGATACGATAAGGCTGTGTGTAGTGTGGGAGAAAAATGAATACAAGAAGAGAAGCTGTTCACCCATCCATCTCCATACTCTTGAGAAAACGATAGGTGGTTCAATTAAAGGTTTTCAGGTTAGTATGACCAGACACCATACACCAACTTGCTTGGCCAGGCCTGTCAATGGGTGTTAACAGATGAGACGAGGCCCCCTATTGGCCATCCTTTCTCTTGGATTTACCCACCCGTGTGAAGGGTGGCTGCCAGATGTTTGCCCCGGTTTGGGCTGGGGCAGCTCCATACAGTGTCATCCCCAGAAAGGTGGAGCACACCGTGTCACGTAACCCGATCCGAAGCTGGGTAATTTAATAATGGCCTACTTTGAATGATGAGTTGGTAATATTGTTCTTGTTGTTGAGGCCCAAGCAAACCCAAATCCTGGATGGCGCTATAAATGAGTACAATTAAAGTAGCACAAATGGTGAGTTACTCACTGTTCTTTGCACAGCGATAGAACAGAAGTATTTGTTTCTGCGTCATTGAGAGTTTGCTACGGTTACTAAAATTGGTCCCCACGGGTACTGCCTGCATTTTTGGGAACCCCGTCGGGCATCCAATGGACTACCCAAGGAACAATCACGTGCCTGATGCCCAAAAATGGAAGCATTATCCAGAGAAACTGACAAGCTCAACAGTCCTAGCCATCTGTTGGAATCGGCCACCGGAGAAGGCTGGTGATGCATTGCATGTTATTGTTGCCCACCCTGGGCAAATGTGGAGCAATGGATTGCCTCCCATCTGGCCAGCCTGTGTAGCCCTGCTCTGAGGCAAGGTCTGAGGATCAGGCCCAGAGGAGCTGCCAAACCACTGATCGGGCAGAGGGGGCCTGGAGGAACACGCAGGGGCCTGATCCTAAAGCACAGCAGGAGTCCAGGTGTCCAGCCCCGTGTGGCTGACTCCTTGGCCCAACCTGTGGAATGGAGGGGCTGGTGACAGCTGCAGGCAGGCTGCTCATTTGGACTGCCCAAAGTGTGGCGGCTGTTTTTGCCCTTCCTGGGGTAGGTAAGGGAACAGGCCTGCCCTGTCTCATGTGACTTCACCCTATTAATCACACTTTGTCCATAGCAGCAAATCACACATACCTCTTTCAAATTAGCAAATTTGTGTAAGGCCCACAGTTTTGGGGCGAGAGAGAAAATACGTATAAATATATTCAGTGCGTGTATACATCATATCTTATACTCTGTCTTTCTGTTTCTGAGCTTTATTTATATGCTTTGTTTTGTTTACCAAATGGTTAAAGGGAGTCAAGCAGTTACTGGTTACCTAATCTGGGTTATTCTTTTGTCATTAGACTTTGGGCACAATCTTTTATCTATTGACATTAATATCAGAGGATTCATGTGGTGTTGTCATACAATGGACTAAAGCTGGGAGGTTATTGCAAGTCACAGTGATCTTCTGTTTTCTTGCTAGGAAGCTTGTCTCCTCAGTTGTAACATAGTTGGTCCTAGAAAACACACACACACACAAATTGTAACATAATTGGTCCTAGAAAACAAGCCATGACATTAATTCCAAATATTGGCAAGCTAACACAGAGAGCATGCTGGACAACAGAGGTAATTTTTAAAAAGGATGCGTCACCCATCCCCCACCCACCCAGACTGTTTGATTCCTGTCCCCCCTCCCTTCACCGGATGTCCGCGGGCACTCTACACAGTGCTCACGAACCTGCCCCCCAGCCATGCCCGTTTAAAAACGGCCAGAGTTCTAAGCTAGATGACATCACCACCGAACAATTCTCTCTCTCTCTCTCTCTCTCTCTTCATTAATTATAAGCTGAAGATTTAGGGTGCTGATATTAAAGTTGTCCAAGCTTTTCCTTTCTAAAGGGCCATATCAATTTCCCTACAACTTTCCCCAGGTTACTCCATTCTGGTAAATTTTATAATACTTGATCTCAATTATTTAATAACTGAAAGTTTACCAAGAGTAATGCAGCCATTGTCAGTTATAGGTGGACTATATGGAGGAAACACTGACAGAAAATTTCCCCATCTTTCTTCTCCACACACACTGAAGCAGAAAGATTCCCTCAGTGGTGGAAATGCCTTTCAGTGGTGTGGGGGAAATGGGCAAGTTATTCGTTATATTTTATTTATTTATTATTTCGGGATATTTTTATCCTGCAGCCTCCTGCAAAATAGCAGCTTGGGGCGGTGTACAAAAAAAAAAAGCAAACAAAAAAACAGGCTAATTTTTTTTAAAACCATAAAATACAAAAGAGCGGAAATCAAATCAGAACTCTCCCCACCCACCTACCCGTCTCCCTCCCCAAACTCCTGGTGGAACAGCCGGTCTTATGCTGTCTCCGAAAGGAGAGGAGGTTTGGGACTAAGCAGGCCTCCATCAGGACGGAATTCCAAAGCCTAGGGGCAGCCACCGAGAACGCCTTCCCTATCATCGCTACCCGGGGGACTTCGAGTCGGGCATCCCCAGCCAACCTCAGGGGTCGTATCACTGCCCAGGGCATGAGATGGTTCTGCAGGTAGGCGGGGCCCAGACCGCTTAGGGCTTTAAAGGTCATTACCAACACCTTGAATTGAGCCCTGAAGACAACAGGCAGCCAGCGCAGAGAACGGAGCACTGATGAAATGTGCTCGTGATGACACGTCCTCGTTAGAAGACGGGCCGCCGCATTCTGCACCCGCTGCAGTCTCCGAACTGGCACCAGGGGTAGCCCCACATAGAGTGGATTACAGTAGTCCAATCTCGAGGTGATGAAAGCATGGATGATGGTGGCCAGGTCAGAGTCCGAAACATGGCCATAGCCAACAGAGCAAATGTAATTGGCAAAAGGCGCTCCCCACCACAGCCACCACCTGGGAGTCCAGGCGGAGCTGTGAGTCAAGAAGAACCACCAGACTACAAACCTGGGTGGCTAAAGGGAGGCAGACCCCGTCAATGACAGGAGCCACCACCCCCTCAGCCTTCCCCACCAGCATCACCTCCGTCTTGTGATTCAATTTCAGATGGCTCGCCCTCATCCAGTCCCCCACAGCCGCCAAACACTGGCTAAGCACTGAGATTGCCAGGTCTGGGTTTGCAGAAAAAGAGAAGTAAAGCTGTGTATCATCGGCGTACTAATAACAGCGTACACCTAACCTTCTTCATGACTTTGCCTAATGGCTGTATGTACGCTTTGAACAGGAGAGGGGATAGAATAGAACCCTGTGGGACTCCACACGTAAGGTCCTGGAAGAATGATGAACACTCCCCTAGGATCACCTGCTGAGTTCTCCTGGCCAGGAATGAGCTGAACCATTCAAGAACAGCTCCTCCCACCCCAGCCCGGTCCCGCAGACAAGCCACCAACATCTCGTGGTCAATGGTATCAAATGCTGCCAACAGATCTAGTATGATCAGAAGAGATGATGTTCCCTGATCTAATTCATGGCGCAGGTCATCGACCAAAGCCACAAGTGCAGTTTCAGTGCCAAACCCAGGACGAAAGCTGGACTGCGAGGGATCCAGAAAACTGATCTGATCCGGATACCCCTGAAGCTGCTGAGCTCATTCAGTAACCTAGAAAGGGAAGGTTAGAGACTGGTCAATAGCTGGCAGGGGAGTCAATGTCAAGAGATGGTTTCTTGAGCAGAGGCCGTACCATCGCCTCTTTCAGGTGGTCCGGCACTCTGCCCTCCCTAAAGGAGGCATTGACAACCCCAGCCAGCAATGGCCCTGAGGTCTCCCGGCAAGCCTTAACCAACCAGAAGGGCATATATCTAATTCACAACAGGTGGCTCTAACCGCCCCAAGGACATCCGCCGCATCAGCGGGCGACACCCACTGAAATTGATCCCAGGCGGACCAGGGGCTTCCATAACCTCAAATCGGACTAGGCGGGGCTTCCATAACCTCAAATTCACTACCTGCTGTAAGTGCGGCGTCAAAATCGTGATGGATCCAAGCGATTTTATCCATGAAGAAGTCAATAATCATCATATATGATGATATGATCAACTCCCCATGCCCATATTGTGATCTTGCATTGGTGCAGACAGTTTTTTGAGGCACTATGGAAGCACTTTTCATTGGACTATGATGGGTAACCATTGTGTATGATAATAGGAATGACTTGCCTGTGTTCCATTGGTGTTGCATGTGCTTCTTTATGTACAATCACGTTGTCTCCACTTATTGTGCTAGATCTGCATGAGTACACATGTTTAGCAGAATTAGCTAGTTTCTCCATTTGCAGCTTCAGAAATTAATTCAGGCAGGCACTTAAGAAAATGGATCTGGCTTATTTTATTATTAAATATTCCTTTTACTTAATCAATGAATTAATTAATTAATTTTTAAAACCTGATATCCCGCCCATCCTGCCACAGGCAGAGCCGCCCAGAGCTGGGCGGCTCACAATAAAAACTAAAAACAACATCATTTAAAAACGTACATAAAAAGAAGGATAAAAATGTCCCACATCATGCCCCACCCTAACCCACTCCCTCCCCGTCAAAGGCCAGGCGGATCATCCAAGTTTTACAACTACTTCAAATCTCTTTTTAGATCCGATTCCTCTAGATTTAAACTCCTGTAAAACACAAAATCATAGAATTTCACCGGGTCATTCCTGCAACAAATCCATAACTTCTTTTACGAAAACATTTGGTCTTTACAGAAAGAATTAAAGTGATGAAGAGTTCACTTCATTCCTTGTTAAGCTGTCCCAGTAGGTATTTAAAGTTGTTGTAACAAAAATGCCTTATTTTCAGTTTAAATTTGTCTAGCTGCAACTATGAGGCATTGGAGCTTGAAAAGTTGAAGGTTTCCCCCATAAATTCTTAAAATCTATGTAATTACAACAATTCCTGCTAGCTAGGAATTGCAGCTAATCCCTGCCCGAGGAAATAGTATATTTGACTTGCCGCATCCTTCACACTTGGAATTATTTTACCCTTCTAATGATATTCTTTTTCTGGAAGGGGATGATTTACTTTTGCTTTGAGTCCTTAAGGCAAAAGCTGTATATGGCAGTACTTTTGTTCTGTTTTATAGGCATGACAGTGTCCCTTTAAGAACTGACAAGGAGGCATACAGCAGAAATTCATGTCTAAGGGTGTCTTTTTTTTTTTTTTTTACAAGGAAAATAGAAGTGAAAAGAACTAGTATTTTCTGCTACATACACTGGTACTTGTGTAGAAACATCCTGGTAGTGACAAGACTGCAGTCCCTTGCAAGCCTTGCAAATATCACAGCAGCGCTCTGATAATGCTGTCCTTTATTTCAGTAGCATTTAGAGTGGGCTTACTCTCCAGAGCCTTCCCTATGCTTCTCCTATCATTTTACATTTCCAATGAAATGCCTGAATTATCAAGATTTTCTAACACTCATAGCTCATTAGAGACTATATTTTCTTACAGATATAGAGCCCCCTCCATTAGGACAGTGTCTGTAAATGGGTCCCTAACTGGTTCAGTCTCTTTGTTGCTAGCATCCTGTGCAGCTCCCTTGCAAAAGAGGAAATACATCATTATAAATGTATTAATAATGATAATAAATAACATGTTCATGTTGCCTGACTTCTTTTTGGAATTTATTTATTTAAATTTATATGGCACCCTTCCTGACGACTCATGGCAGCTCGCAAACAGTAAAAATAGTAAAAGTAATATAAAAATACCCTTAGACCCACACAAAATGTGTACATTGCTTGTGTTATATAAATGCTGGCTGCTGCTGCTAATAATAATAATAATAAAATCACCTCCCAGTTCCCCCTCATAACCCTACCCCCAAACGACACAACAAGCTGCCAAATGAATCTCCAGGGGAAGGGAGTTCTATAACATTGGGGCAGCGACCGAGAATGCCCCCTTTCGAGTCCCCATTGTACGAACAAAGCTAACAGATAGTACCCCCGGACGGTGCTCCCGGCTGATCGAAGGGGCCGCAGTGGGGCATGGAAGGACAGACGGTCTTTCAGATATGTGGGGCCCAGACCATTTA
>QEPC01010335.1:4497121-4517312 GCA_003113815.1 Sphenodon punctatus | reverse complement strand
GACTCAGCTCTGGCCACAGTCATCCATGCTTTTATTACCTCGAGACTGGATTACTGCAACATGCTCTACGTGGGACTACCCTTGGTGCTGGTTCGGAAGCTGCAGCTGGTGCAGAATGCGGCGGCCCATCTCTTGACTGGGACGGGCCGACGCGAGCATATTACACCAGTGCTTCGCTCTCTGCACTGGCTGCCGATAGGTTTGTGGGCCCAATTTATGGTGTTGGTGTTGACCTTTAAAGCCCTAAATGGCTTGGGCCCCGCCTATCTGCAGGACCGCCTCACCCTCCGGGACCTGGATCGGCCCCTGCGGTTGGCTGGGGGCACCCTCCTTGGGGTCCCCTGGGTTTCCCGGGTGTCTACTATGAGGAGGGCATTCTCCGTGGCTGCACCGCGGCTATAAACTCCCTCCCACCGGAGATCCGCTTGGCTGCCGGCCTCCCCCACCCTCCGGGACCTGGATCGGCCCCTGCGGTTGGCTGGGGGCACCCTCCTTGGGGTCCCCTGGGTTTCCCGGATGTCTACTATGAGGAGGGCATTCTCCGTGGCTGCACCGCGGCTATAAACTCCCTCCCACCGGAGATCCGCTTGGCTGCCGGCCTCCCCTCTTTCCGTAGACAATGTAAGACCTGGCTGTTCCGCCAGGCCTTTCCCAAGGGAGATGGGGTAGGTAGGTTGGGTTAGGGTAGGTGGCGATGGGGTTTTATATTGTTTTTTAATTGTAATTATTATTAGTAGTAGTAGTATTATTATAAGCATTTATATAGCACCTGTGATGTACCTGGCGCTTTACAGAAAATAAGATAGACACAGTCCCTGCCCGATTTATTGTTTGTTTTAATGTTTAAAATGTTTTTAAGATGTTGTGAGCCGCCCCAAGATGCCTGAGGCAGGAGGGGGTGGCATATAAATTTTACTATAAATAAATAAATAACCTCTAACAGTCTGAAGGCCCATTGTATTCCTGATATCACTTGGCACAATTTGACAGTAATCAGTAAAGTTAAACTTACTTTTTTACCAATTTTGAATTTGATCCAGACGTTTTTCCACTGTGTGCGCTCTCAAGAAAGACTGACCTTTTCAAGTGTCCCAGTACAGAATTAACAATATGTCACTAAAACCAGGATTGGAGTTTTCAGCATTAGAAACATATGGAACTGTCATGACTTTTGTTTAGACTGTGTAGTTTTATTTCTTTTGTCATCTGCTCTTCAAACTTTCGTGAAGTCTTCATAGTGCTGGTGTTTCCCATTTATGCCTAGCTTAAACGAGTTCCAATCTTACCCCCTTGCTCTTTCATCCAAGTTTATTTTCAGTTGATGGTTTGGTGTGCCTCTGTGGTCACAGTTCTTTATCTGTCTTAAGGAATGGTTTTAATATGCAACATGAGAAACCAAAATAAAAATGGAACAGTTATCGTACGGGCAAGCTAGTTTTACCAATGAAAGTAAAGTTCCTTATATGCTTAACTTACATAAGGTTTTCTTTTTGTAGTGGTCACAGTTAGAAATAGCTGAATATAGGGAGTAAGTATTCTGCTTCCAAACAAGTGCTCTCTAAACCTTTGTGCAGTTATATCCTATGGCTAAAGAAGCTTGCTTCTGAACTTTTTTTCGTTAGTCAGTTTTATATCCCATTGCCTCAGGCCATTGCTTCCATTACAGACCTTTTTTGCGCTTCTGGGAGGATTCTGAAGCAATTGTGTGGGTTTTATTGTAAGTAAGAGAGAGCTTAAAGTTTGCGGGGGGGGGGGGGGCGGGGGCATAACCCCTACCCATTTTCTGGTAAAATCACATGTGCTTCAAGCAGAGAGAGAATAAAATTAGGTCTTGCTCTGAGACCCAAAGAAACTCAGTGTTGTTCCACTGATGGTTTTGTTCTGATTTTTTGGACATACATTATTCTATGGCCTTCCAGCAGTGCTTCTCCACTAGAGGTGTGCGCCAGGGGCCCATGTCATTTTTGTTTTTCATTTTCATTATTTAAATCTCGTTTTCGTTTTCATAAATATCAAATTGTTTTCGGTTTTGCTTTCATTTTCATTTTCCATTGGTTGCAATGGAAAACACATTGTTGGCTGTAACATTTTTCTTTTTCACTATATGTGGCTGACACTTTGAGAGAATATACCTCCAATGGAAGGCAATATGTGTACCAAAGTCCAAAAAGATTGGATAAAGGAATCCAATTTTAGAAGCAGTTGAATTATTTTATTTTGCAAATATCTTCATATATATTCTTAGCTGTAACTTCTTTGCCTCACATTTAATATATATGAAACTTGGCACATTTATACCACTTCCCATATTTTACTATCTCTGCCACCTTTCAGAAGGATTGGATAAAGGGTCCAGGTGGTATAAGCAATTAACTTATAAATGTATGTCTGACTGTAACATCTTTGTAGTCCAACCAGTGTACATGAAATTTGTCAGGGCTGTATATCACACTGTCACAATCATCTCTGCCAAATATCAGAAAGATTTGATAGAGTTCCAATTTTATATGCCTGCACAGCATATGCAAAGAAGGAGTCTATGCCAGGGATTCTCTTACGTGTCACTGTGGTATAAGATCGGTTTGTGATGCCAATCGGCCAGCAGTCAACCAAATATCCTCATTCTGTGCTGTGACCACCCCAACATTTCTCCCCCACTTGTTACTGGGAAGTCAGAAGCATCTGTTTAGGAAAGAGCCAATAGAGATTCTCTTATGTCCTCTGTCACAGTGCTGCAGGATGTGATTGTGATGATAATTGGCCAGTCTGGATGTGTAAACTATGTTTCCTGATTGCTGGGATTCTATCCCCAAAGTCCCAGTTATGTCTCTTATGCCCGCCTCAGGGTTGCCCCCTGTGCCCGCCTCGAAGACACTACCAATTGGTCCTGTAAAGCTAGAAGCATGCGTAATTGGCCAGTTAATGTGTCTGTCAGTCTTTTGGGTTGCTCCACATCCTCCATCCTACAGTCTCTCTCCCCTTGCTGTGCAGGGTGCCTGCCTCTGACTGGCACTGTATGTGCTGCTATTTATCGGAATAATGGTCTTCACAGGGACAATATCAATTGCTTATAAAATTGGGTCCCTTTATCAAATTGTCCTTTTCTTTGGCAGAGATCACAGGGAAGGTATGTGATATATTTCTGCCAAATATCTTGTAAATAGGATGAAATATACAAATGGTACAGCTGGAAATGTATTGTCACGTTAATGTCTTATATCATCAGGACCTTTTATCCACTTTTTCTGATAATTAGCAGGAATGTTAAGCTTGTGGAGCGACATAATATTCCCAGGTTTCATGCAAATGGAATGGAAGATAAAGAAGTTGTAGCCGTGAATGTGTATGGAGCTTTTCTTAAAATTACAACATTTAATCGCTTCTGAAATTAGTTTCCTTTACCTAATCATTTCGACAATTGGTACACATAGTGCCCTCCATTGGGGGTGCAATCCCCCCAAGTTTCATCAGAATCGAATAAGAAACAAAAAAGTTAGAGCCAGAAATACGTTTTTCAGTACTTTCCCTTTATTGCAAAAACACATCGTTTTCATTTCTGTTTTCATGATTATTATTTGTCGATTTTGTTATTGCAATAATGAAAATGACAATTTTTGTTACCATTATTATAAGAACGAAAATGACGGAATGTGGCAATGCAGCTGCTTACTCTTTGGGGCAATCGTGATTATATTATGCCTGCCCTGTATTCTTTGCATTGGCTGCCTGTAGAGCAATGGATTGAATTTAAGATTGTACTGATGGTCTTTACCTAAAGTGTATAGTCCCTGACTATATTCGAGGCCTACTTCTGAAGCCTCACTCGACTGGCTGGCTGTGCTGAGATACCACCTCCTGTTTGGGGATCACACACTGATGTGGCAGGCTATTCTGTGTGGAATTCGTTCCCTCCAGATGTCTGTCTTAGGCCATCTTTATATGAGACGCACCCATGGAAGTCCACTCATCCCTCACCCACCCAAGCGCTCATCTGAAGGCGGGGGTACTTCCATAACCCACACACCACCCACTCGTGCACAGAGCATCGGGGGAAAAATCTGGAATGCTCTGTGTGGGGGCAGGCCGGACTGTGAGTGGATAGGGACGCACACCCATCGCATATCCATTCCTGGCCTATTTGTTCCCCCTCCCCACACTCACTGAACATATATGGGTGCCCCATGCAGCACACATAGACCGACCTCCCAGCCGTACCCATGTATAAACGACCTTCGTTTTTCCCTCCTCACCTTCAAATAGCACCTGAAAACCTTTTTGTTCTGTGGAGGATCCACTGTTGGATCTCCTTTATGTATTTTTTTCTCCCTTTACTATCCCATTTTTAACTGTTTTAAATAGATTTTATATGAATTTTAAGTTGTTACGGTATTTTATTGTATTTTTTAAATGTTGTGAAGTGCTCCAAGCACCATCTGGCGAAGGGGCACTATACAAATACATTTTTATTATGATTATATTATATATTTTTCTTTATCATCATTTAGGGTTTTTTAAGTGCTGTAGTTATAATTCATTAATATTACGACCTGAAATAGGAGAACATATAACATACAATATTTTAGCCGCAGGGAACCAGAAAGTGCACTGCATATTTCATGAGCTTTCCCTATAGCCGATTACCAAGTGTCACTGAGGGACTCCAAAGTAAATTTAAGAGGTCCATTGTTGGCATGAAGGAAAGCAAAATCTACATTAAGGTACTGAAGGATTTAACATTGGGATGCTGGAAGAAACATAAATGCAAATATGTTGCATGTTGCAACGGGCTGCATGGCAGGAGGGGTGGGGTATAAATATATTAAATAAATAAATTATTAAATAAAATATCACAAACTTTCAGGCTTTGGTCAGGTCCAGTTTACCACTGAAGATACTGGCAAAACATAAGCATGATGATGGATCATGCCAAGTTATTCTAAGACCAGAGTAAGGAATTTTGAAGAGCAAGTCAATCTGTTAGATAAGTATGATGGATGTACCTGAAAACATTGTACTAATTTAGGCACTTTTGAAAAGCACAACACACTATGGCTCCAATCCAAGGTCCATTCACATGCAGACTAAAGCTACACTTGTGCACAGTGTGTGCACTCAAGATGCCCCCGACAACCGGTACAGAATCCAAAGTTCCCCGTAACTTGTGCTGTCCAGTTTGTCTGACCAGGTCAGGCTCGGACCTAGCTATGTCAGCTAGAGCTAGACCTCCTGTCTTTTCTCTCATCACAGCCCAATATGTGCTTTTCCCTCTGTTATTTTTCAGAAGTTGGCTTTCACTCCATGTAAAACTTTTCCATTTGCTCCCAATGTGTTTCTGTGGCTGCTTTCTTTTTCCTAATGGCAAAGTTTATTTCTGCTCCATCAGTTGCTTAATTCTCTTCAATGGCATTTACTCCCTGCAAAGCTCTTAAGCCATTGCTCCTAACCCATCTTTCAGTCTGTCTGGCTCCACAGCACCTCTTTCTTCCCCTCACTTTCTTTGTATGTCATCTACCCTCACCTTCATGCTGGAATATTTTTATTCCAATTACACCCCAACAACTGCATCCTTTTCCACATCTGGAAACTACCAACTAACTGGTCTTTTTCTGCAAGTGTTCTGTGAATTTTTCCCCAGTAATTTTTGTTTGTAACTGTGGCCATTTTTACACGGACAGGGGAGTAGGGGGATGGGTCTTGTGGCACGGTGGATGGAAGTGTGTGTGTGTGTCCCTTTACACGGGGCCTCCTCCGGTTTTTTTGAGGGCGTCATGGGTGGTGATGGGTGTTGCACGGGAGCACACGCACACACCCCACCCCACCTCCGGCCATTTTCACAGATACCCCTTCTGCCCTACCACACAAATGGTTTTGTTGTCTTTTTTCAAAAAATGAATCAAATTTACTGTTAAGATAAATTCACACTCCAGGACATGAAGACTTTTATAGACACAGTATTACATGTGTTATAAATTCTTCTCAACCCAATCAAATCCTTTCCCTTTCTTGAAAGAGATAGAAGAAACTAGAGTGGCTAACCTTTTGTTCTGAGGAATTTATCAGAGCCGATACGCATCAGAAGACCCATATTTTTAATGACATAACAACCCATGTCAAAAATAAAATGCACTGAGGTCACACATTTTGCATTGGTAGTACTAAAAATGTGGCAGTTTTATCAATGAAATATGGGTATGGCTATTTTTGTACTTCATCTATACATTTGTACTTTCTGCTGTTCACTTTTAGAAAATACCTTGGACACTTTCTATTCAGTAACATTGGGCTTCTGTAGACATAACAAAAATCAGGTTCAAAACCCAGAGCAGGGGAGGGGCGAGGGGCCCCAGATCCCCATTCTTGGCAGGCAGGCACAAACTCGCCCCCCGCTAAAGGGGCATGGGGGTGTTCTCTTTTCTCCAGAAGTATTTAAACCTTCAGTTAGAGTACCCACTGTTGCCAACCCCACCATCTCATAAAGCAAGAAACAAACTCTTAAAAATGAAGACATTTGGTATATAAATTATGAGTTGCTATATTTTCAAACATGAACCAACTAACAGCACAGCAGCAGCAGCAGAGGGGCTGGCAGTGGGAGAGAGGCTGCTTCGCCCACTGTGCCTCCCTCCCCCCAGAGCTCAGGAGAGGCACTGAGACACCCAGCAAATTTGCTGATAAGGCAAGGTGGTGCAGGATTTGGGGCTCTGGGGGAAGGGTTGGGGGCTGAAGCCCAGGCCTACTGACACCCCGGGACTGTGGACACCAGGCTCATTCACAGCACTGCATTGCTGTTGTGCCCTGGGGGGAGGGGGGGCTGCTGGACTCTCTCCTGTGCTTCCCAATGCCCGCTTTCCACCAAGCCGCCTGATTAGGGCTGAAATGAGAGTTATAAAATTATGAACTTTCTCATGAAAAAGTCTCACAAGATCAAACACCAGGACTAAGATCTCACCAAAATCTTGGTCCCAGTGTGAAATCTTGTGAGATTTCTTGCAAAATGTAAAAAAATTAAATAATAATAATTAAATATTGGGGTATTTCAGGACACCCCATGACACCAGCTGATTTACCTCACTTCTGGGCTTCATTCTGGTGGCTGCTCACTGCTGCTCCTTGCACCCCTTGCAGTCTGCACAGGGCTAACCTCGCTCTCTGCCTCTCCTGCCAGGCTACACTCTGCAGAGCTTAGCAGGGACCTGACGTAAATTACCTGAATGAGGAAGGGAGCAGGGAAGCCTCTTTCCAGTTTTGTGCAACACTCAAATCAGTCTGTGTTTCCAGGGGGACTGATTAGGGGTGTGCTGTGTTCTACCCTGATATCTGTCCCACTGGAAACAGAGGCTGATTAGAGTGTTGCACATGACTGGGAAGAGGCTTCCCTACTTCCCTCCCCACACAGATAATTTACTGTCGGGTCCCAGCTAAGCTTTGCCGAGTGCAGCGTGGCTGAAAATGCAGAGAGCAAGCTCTGCTCTCTGCAGAATGTAGAGGAAACAGGGAGAAGTGAGTAGCCACCGGACTGAACGCCTGCAGCCCCCAGCAGTAATCATCCCTACTCTTGATCTTGCAAGATTGTGAGTGAGGCTTAATAATAATAAACTTTATTGCTTAGCCTATTAGGCCATTGCAAACAACATATTAAAACCCACACAAACATTATGAATAATATAAAAAATTTAAAAAACAAAAATAACAATAAACCTAAACACATAGCTCCCAATCATATCAAATTAAATCCCTCAGAAACCCAACATTAGCAATAGATTAATTGCAAAGTAAAAATAATTATTTGCTACATTTCATTTTTCATTTTCAGCTTCATAGTGTTAACTATTCCCAAATATTAGGCCACTTTCCCCATAACTGCGGAAGAGCGGTCGCCCAGCAGTAAGGCTTAGAAATCGCATCTCTCATGATAAATTGGTGACACATCCCAGAATGATACATAGGCACAAGTACTGGAGTTGAAAGGCCGCACTCTTTATTCCATTTCCACATACGTTCTGGGTGGTAAAATGCCAAATTTGAGTCCAGTAATTGAACTATTCTTAATCTCTCAATTTTTAATGTATAAAAGGTGGTTAACAGATCCTGATGCACCCTCAGGTACCTGCCCCTAAAACAGATAACTATGCCTCCCCCACCATCCCATGATGCAGATCGTGGGTGAGGGAGGACGATTGCATCTCCCAAGGAACTGAAGCTGAGAAATAGGTGCAGAAGGCCCGGAGCCACATACGTCCCTTTGGTTCCCTCAGGTTTACCCCTCCCAGGGACGAGACCCAGCATTCGTTGGTCCCCTTGTTGAATGTACTCAATTAATAATGGCCTACAACAAAATTACCAGACCCTGCTAGAATGTGACCAGCAACAAAGCATACCACCATAAAGCTCTGTTAAAACGACTGTTGGATAACACTGTGGGAAAGGGACAAGAATCCCAGGAATCTGTCGGCCAATGCGGGGTTCTCGTAAAAATTCCTTCCCAGCCCCGAAATAACAGCAACCTGTTAAATTCTTACAGTACCTTGATTTAACTGGTAGGGAAGGTGGGTGGATGAGCTGCTCGCTGTTCCACCAAAGTTTGTTTTCGGCCCAGCGCAGACACATGAACACCTTCCCTTGGAATCTGACTTGCATGAGATCTGCTTTGGCGCCTCCTGGGATGAGTGCCTAGCAACCTCGGCTCAGGCATTTTACACCACAGCCAGGTGTTGCCAAGGCAACCCCGGCTTTCAGCAGCCTCTGCACTGTGATGCCTGCTACATTCCTGAGAGGAGGAGTGTGCCAAATGGCCCATCGCCTCCACCTACAGAAGAGGCGAGGGTTAATTTGCTAGAGTTGGCAACACTGAGTACCCCAACCCCACCATGATTTCCTCCAAGTTTTATACTTGTGTTAGCTTCATTGGATTGGATTCTTGTCATTGCCAGGAACACAGAGTGGCTCCAAGGAGGAACAGCATGGGGAAATATTTGAGCCAGGTTAGATAGGACTATGCACTTCTTTTAATCCCCCACAAATTGGATAGTTAATGGCCATGCTGTGGACTTGAGAACTGTGGACGTTTCCTGTACTTCACCCCTTTATGTCCTCCAGATCATGGAGAGTTTGTTCATGCCCTTATTGTTTAGACATTGCTCCATCTCAGTTCCTTTTATGACAGCTGTCTCCATAGCATCAATAAGGAGAGAGAATTTGTTGTTCCAAATGCCTTGTGGCTGAAACTGTAACCCAGTTACTTATGTAATCTTGTCTTAGCAGCCAAGCTTGGAGCCTTCACAAAAAAATTTCTGGTTCTCTGGGATCCTACTGGATTTCTTTCAGTTCTGTTGGTCAGTTATATTGCCCCAGATGCACAATTTAAATAAAGAGGAGGAGAATCTTATTAGTGAACAATGGCTACCTTATCCATTCAGTGCATCAATCTTTTCTAGGCAGCTGTATCCAAACCATTTCTATATATGTGGGTTGTATTTGCAAAAGAGCTTTCTGCCTCCATTGAAATCCCGTATAGGCTTCAATGAAAATCCCAGCCCGTGAGTTTTAGGTAATACATGATAACAAGAATTTAAGAGTTGACTGAAATCTACAAAAATATCACACAACCTTGCAACCCCATCACCGCATCCGCAAACTAGAAATTACTCCCTTTTCATGCTATAAAACAGTAATGAGAATCTACTTTTTACACTTTTGGTGTTGATGAATGAATGCTGTCATCAAGAAAGTGAAGGTCTGGTAATATGTATAATGCAGGAATAATTGTTATTTTGGATGGGTGAAGAGAATGGTTTTGCATTGTCTTTGCCAGTGCTGAAGACCAAATATTTCATACTTCGTTGTCTCAGCTGCCTGCGGAAAGACTACTAGCCTTTTAATACTTCCCTATTTTAGCAATAATAGAATGGGCAAGATACAGTAGTTTACCATTGGGAACAAATGATAGTACATAATATCGTGAAACTAGGAATGATTATTTGTCTTTTTAAAAAAAAATGTATTTAAACAATAATATCTCAAATATTAAAGTGTTTTAGCAATTAATCCTACTGATTACCTTAACATCCATTTCCCGTTGGCATGACTATAAGGCTGCTTTCCCACGATACATAGCGAGCATGATTTGCCTCCAGGAAAGAATCCGCATCACCTCCCTCTCCCCTCCCCCACCCCCGGTGCATTTTTTCCATCGTACCTGTGGAGGATTGCAGAGTATGGAAATCCAGCTCTGCAATCTCCTGCCAGGATCACCAGCAAAAATGTGCGGGACCGCGGGGGGCAGTCTCACCGTACAAATTCTGCATATGTTTTGCCTCCCAGATTCTTTCCCGAAGGCAAATCGCTTATGGTATGTATCGTGGGAAAGCACCCTAAATGTGAGTTTGCTCGCTTATATTGTTGCTTTTTAAAAAATATATATTTTTTGCTCTTTTTTTAGCACTCTGTAATTCATATTGGCTACATTAGCAACACTATACAAGAATCAGGAACTGTGTTGCAGCAGCTCATCCACTCAAATTGGTGTAAAACAGCTCATTTTCAGAGTTTTTTTATATTTATTAATAATAATAATAATAATAATTATTATTATTATTATTATTATTATTATTATATTTTGTCTGGCTTTACTGCCAGAAGCAACCCAGAGCTGAGACACCCGAGATCGGAAATAAAACTTGCTTGACACTAGTTAGAGATGCTTAGTTTAAAAGAAAGTTTCTGCCTGGCTTTTCTTTGCATTATTAATCTGCAGGGATTTGGGGATTTTGAAGCAGGAACAGCTGTGGCAAAATCCCCACTGAGTTTTGTTTGTTTATTTAGATTATTACTTCTGTGCTCTCTGAATAGAGATTTCATTCTATAGTGTATTGTTCACATTTACATGTTCTCATAGCCATTTTTAAACCAGTAAACGCAATAAATTTTCCTGTGATTTCAAAAACAAATGTTATGTACAGCTTGGCAGCACAGTTGGTTCTATGCAGAAAAGGAACTATACAATTATATACTAGTTGGCATGCAATAGCATACCTCTAGTCTCTATTTAGGAGAGTGTCTTTGGGTGCTGAATCCCACTGTCCCTCCTTCAGGAGGGGAGTCAAATTCCTCTTTCAGGAGAGAGACAAAAAGACCAGTATTCAAGTTTCAGGCACCTCTTTGGCCCCTTTCAAACTGACACCCCCCCCACCTCACCCACATGGGAACGCCATGGTTGGTGGGTGGGAATGCATGCAGGGGAGGCAACATGGGAATGCCACAATTGCTGGGTGGGTGAGTGTGCTCCCACGTAACACCCCCCTCCACCCATCACCCACACATGGAGCAATGGGTGCCAATGCTGGATGCTCCATGCTTGGAGGTGGGTGGGGGTTCGTGGGAAATCACCCCCACGCACCGCCAACCCATCCCCCCACGCACCTGCACCCATTTGAAAAGGGCCTTTATCTCCCAGGAAAAGGACTTTAGAGGACAATAGTGAAATGATGGAACAAGGTGAAATTAAGGCCCTTTTCAAACAGGCCATGTGGGTTGGGGGATGGGTGTGCACCCACGGTGGGTGGAAGTGTGTGTGTGCCTGTTCCCACGGGCACACACCCATCTCCATTACGTAGGACCAATGTAGGACTTCATTATAGGACTAATACATTTTAGTCCTATAACCTTGTACTACCCCATTTTACTTGCAGTTTGATTTTTTTTAAAAAAACAACGTTGTTTTTTTTAAATGTTGGAACAAAAAGAAAGTGCTTGTTTTTTATTTTCAAGGGGCCAGTGATACAATTTTGGGGCACTCAATAGACACCTTTAAAAGGTCCTTTGAGTTTGAGATAACGTGGGTCTTACATACAAAAATAACTTTGTTTCCTTTTTTAAATACTCACAGAATAAATGTTGTTGCTGTATTTTCATAGAGTAAAATACTGACGAATTCATTGGATTAATACAATATACATGAAATGCTCAAATGTATAACTAAAACTAATGATCATATCACCTTAGTTTTCACAGCAAGCTAGGTGGATATGAGATTGGATTTTAAGAGTTAATTGTTGGTAGAGTGGATGGTGTAATTACAACACTAACTGGAAATATGGAGTCTTATGGTTAAAAAGTGCCATATTGGGTCAGACCAATAGTCCATCGATCCCAGCATTCTATTTCCAACAGAAGCCACTCCTCTGGCAGTAAGAGGTTATATTCCTTAACCAGCTTGGCTAACAGCCATTAATGGAGCTATCCTCCAAAAACTTATCCAATACTTTTTTAAACCCAGCTGTGCTAGTGACATTGACCACATTCTCTAGAAACAAGCCCCACAAGTTAATTGTGCATAAGGCGGAAAAAAATACTTTCTTTTATTTGTTTTAAATATGCTGATAATTAGTTTCATGGCGTGTCCCCTAGTTCCAGTACTATTTGAGAGTGTAAATTACAACTCCCTGCTTACTCATTCCACAGCACTTGTAATTTATAAACTTCTATCACATTCCCTCCGTCACTTCTCCAAGCTTAAGGGCCTCTCCTCATGCAGAAGCCATTCCTACCCCTGATCATTCTTGCTGCCCTTCTTTGGACCTTTTCCAGTTCTACTAGATCTTTTTTGAAACGGGGCGACTAGAACTTCATACAGCATTCAAGGTGTGGTTGCAATATAGATTTATATAGCAGCATTATGATATTTTTTGTTTTATTTTCTATTCCTTTTCAAATAGTTCCTCACATTCTGTTTGCCTTTTGACTTCTGCTGCCACACTGAGCTGAGATTTTCAGTCAGTGACTCCACATGTCCACAAAGACTCCCAAGATCCTTTTCCTGAGTGGTAGCCCCAAATCAAGAACTCAGCATTGTGTATGTGTTGTTAGGATTGTTTTTCCTTCTGTGCATCACTTTGCATTTGTCAACATTGAACTTAATCTGCTATTTAGTTGCTGTTGTGGTGGCGGAGGAGAGTGCACGCTACTCCCCCTCCCTGCCTGACAGCTGATGTGGGAAAGGGAGCCTCGCAATCAACTGTCAGTTGGGTGGATAGGGTGAGGAGGAGGCCTGGAAGAGCTCAGGCTCCCCTCCCCGTGACAAACAGCGGATTGAGGGGAGGGGGCCCACAGGAGTGCAAGTGCTCCTCTCTCTCCACCCTGACAAACAGCTGATCAGGGGAGCTCCCCATGGCCCCTCCTCCCTATCATCAGCTATTTGTCGGGTGGAATAGGGGAAAGGAGCCTGTGCTCTTCCCAGGCTCCCCTTTGCCCCAATCCACCCAACTGACAGCTGATCATGGGGGAGAAGGGCCTGGGAAGGGGGTGCATGCTTTTACCAGGTACCTTCTCTCCTCCAGTCAACTGTTAGGCGATGACGGAGAGGAGGATGAACATGTTCTTCCCAGGCACCACTCCCCCATGATCAGCTATTAGGCAGGGGGAGAATCACGCTCCTCTGGGCCAGAGCCACAGACAGGGCCGGGCTGCACAGTCCAGCCTACTTTAGGCAACCTTAGCCCACTTTCGGTAAGGCTGCTATGCAATGCATCCTCAGATGCATCGTATAGCAGCCAGCTGCCCACCCTGCCAGGAGGTGGGGGGAATATCTGGCAGCTGCCGGGCACCAATGCATTGCATTGTGGAGCAACAGTCACCAAAGTGGGGTAAGGCGGCCCAAACTGAGTCAAACATCTCAACATGGCTGCACTCCATGTTGACCAGATCATCCTTATCCATATGCTTGTTCACACCTTCAAAATGTTCCAAAAAATCAGGTGGGTGTGACTTCCCTTTGCTAAACCCATGTTAGTTCTTCCTCATTATGTCATATTTATCAATATGCGCAAGCATATAACTCCGTTCTTCACAACTGTCTCCACCAGTTTGCCCGGAACCAATGTCAGGTTTATTCGTCTGTGGTTTCTAGGGTTGCCGCTGGAGCCTTTTTAAAAAAAAATGGGCATTATATTTTCCCTACCGTCCAATCCTCAGGTACAGTGACAGATTTTATCAGTAGGTTACAAATTACCCATAGTAGTTCTGTAGTTACATATTTGAGTTTCTTCAGAACTCTTGAGTGACCATTAGGTCCCGGTGATTTGTTACTATTGAATTTTTCAATTTGCTTTAAAACCTAGAGTTGCATTGATATGTGACAGTTCTTCAGATTCATCACCTACAAAGAATGTGGTTATCTCCCCAACATCCTTTGCAGTGAAGACAAAAGCAAAGAATTTAATTTATCTTCTTTGCAATGGCCTTATCCTCCCTGAGTGTCCGTCTCTCCCCACCCTGCTTGTCTGTGGCCCCATTCATGCTCTAACCAGCTTCCTGCTTCTGATGTACTTGAGAGTTTTTATTAGTTTTTGCATCTTTAGCAAGTTGCCTTTCAAATTCCCTCTTAGCCTGTCATTAATATTTTACTTCTAATTTGCCAGTGCTTATGCTGTTTCCTATTTTCTTCATTTGTACTAACTTTCCATTTTTTAAAGACTGCCTTTTTATCTCTAATGGTTTCCTTCTCCTCACCACTATAGAGTACATTTTTATCTTGGCCTCCAAGATGGTGTTTTTAAATAGTTTACATGACTTGCAGACATTCAGGGTATTTTCAGACGTTACGAGATCACAGTCAACCACAGTGAACAATGGTCAATTTCGCTGCGGGGCCAAAGCACCCTGAACCTCTGTTTGGCAGCCGCCAGATGTTCACCACGGCCGATTCCCACATGGGGTCAATTTTAACCACGCTTCCCGGGCTCCTCGGTGGGATTCCGGGCCGTGATCAAAGCGGCTGGGCGCTTCGGCTGCATTGGCTGCGGCACCCACCTATCCCCAGAGGGCAGACGGCGGGGAAGCGTGGGGGGGGCGGGGCCGTGCGGCCGCACGTTGCACCGTGCAACCCCACCCCCTCCCTCATTCCCCGCCGGGATCAGCCGGCACGTCTATTCGGGCCATTTTTTGACCACAGGGGGTGGTTATTTCATTCACCCTCGCCGGGGATTCACCGGGACGAATCAGGACGGCGTAACGTCTGAAATCACCCTCAGCCTTCGCAACTGCTCTTAGTTTCCCTCAAACTAGTTTCCTTGTTTTGCATAGTTTTTAAGTTAAAAATGACTCTGTTAGGTTTTGTTGGCATTCTTCCCCAAGTATGTTGTATGTTGAATTTAATTGTATTATTGAATATAATTTACCTATATTATGATCACTATTGCCCAGCAGCTCAACTGCTGTTACCTCTTGCACTAGGTCCTGCACTCTACTTAGGACTAGAACCAAAGTAGCTTATCCTCTTGTAGGTTTCAGGACCAGATGCTCCAAGAAGCAGTCATTTATGTTGTCTAGAAATATCTCCACATTATGCCCCACGATGACATTCATCCAATTAATATTAGGGTAATGGAAGTCACACATTATTGTTACATTTTCAGCTTCAGCAGCCTGTGTAATCTCCTTTAGCGTTTCATCAGTCTCAACAGGTTGATCAGGCATTTGTTAGTATCGTCCCACTGTTATACACTTCCCTGTTAAGCATAGAATTTCTATCCATAGAGGTTCCACGGACAGTTTTCTTCCTTTAAAATTGTAATCCTGTTTGATTCTTTGCTATCTTTAACATATAGCACTATTCTGCCACCAGCTTGATTGATTCTGTCACTGATATATTTTGTATCCCACTTTTACTGTGTCCCAATCCACATTACACCAAGTTTTCAAGATGCCTATTGTGTCAATGTCTCTATTTAGTGCCAAATGTTCTAATTCTCCCATCTTACTTTTTAGACTTCTAGCATTTGTATATAGACACTTACAACATATTATTTTTATTCTTATTCTGCTCCTTATAAGTGACTGCTTGAGGTAATCTGGAATAATTTAAATTTGCCCTGGATTGGTTCCTGCCTCAATTCTCGGCTTCTATCCTTTCCTCTTTCCTGGGATGCCCAACACCCCTTTGACTGGTATCTGCAAAGGATGCCTCAGTCCAAACCATACGTCCTCCAACACTTGGTCAGCTCTCCCCCACGTTTTAGTTTTACTTTTTAATTTTTAGTGCCAGCAGCAGACTGGTTCCATTTTGGTTAAGGTGGAACTCATTCCTCCTGTACAGGCTCCCTCTTTCCCCAAAGCTTCCCCATTTCCTGATGAAGCTAAACCCCTCCTCCCTATACCATTATCTCATCCACGCATTGAGATCTGGTGCTCTGCCAATCTCTGTGGCCCTGCACATGACTCCAGAAGCATTTCAGAGAACGCTACCATGGAAGTTCTGGATTTCAGTCTCCTTTCCCCTGATCAAACAGCCTAAATTTGGCTTCCAGAACCTCCGTTCTACACTTTCTTGATGGATGACATCACAGCTCAAGAGCCAATCAGTCACTGGATATGGGAAATTCCACCGGGAATTTTCTTGTTTCTGCGCAAATCTGGCCCAGGGTCGGATTCTGCACAGAATCATCAAATCGTGGTACCGCGTTTCACATGGGGCCCTGCCTATGTGCCATGATGAGTTGGAAGCCCGCTACTGAGACACAATTCAGCAGTCTCCATCCATATTGCATTAAAAATGTCAATAGCTGTTCTGGCAGAATTATATAGTAGGTTAGTGGGGGGATTTGTTGCTTCATTTTACTTGCCATTGCTTGTTTTTTAGAGGGCTATGAAGTCGGTGGAAACAATCAGTAGGCTTTAAATGTAGCCTGATGTTCATAATGGGTGTTTTTTTTAATTTGCCTAGTGACTAAATAATATCATTAGTCTACTGAGCATTTTGCCAACTTTTTGGCAGAGAAGCTCAAAGGATGGTTATTATTATTATTATTTTATTATAAACATTTATATAGCGTCAGCCATGCACCCGGCACAGTACAGAACATAGAAATAGATGCAGTCCCTGCCTGTAGCTTACAATGGTTGATTTTCAGAGGCCCTATGTAAATTAATGAAATGTATATTGGTTATAGTTGGGCGTAATTAAAGTTGTTTGTAATCCATGCTAAATTCTAGATGTGAATGCCAGCCCCCCACTTTCTAATCTTACTATGCTTGGTACCTGGAAGAAAAGCCTTTTCGTGTATTGAGGTTTAGAAGGCAGCAGATTAAAACTTCTATCCCTGGATTAAATTATTGTAGATCCCACAGTTTTAATTAGCAAGAACTGGACAACCCACATAAAGGCCTACATCGTCGATCGATGTAAGCTATAATAATTTCAGATGCATACTAGTGCACTAGTTAAAACAACGGATTGAACCACCTGGGAGACTTGGCTGTAAAAAAGCTTAATTCAGAAAATGGAACACAAGAAAGTGAACATGCAGAGCAAATCTATACTTTGGGGAGAGTGCAGATTCCTCTTACCAGTGCCAGATTCTAAAGTTCTGAGTACAAACGAACAACAGAACAGCCCAGATATTAACCTCAGGCCCGGGGGCCAAATGTGGCCCTCACTAATTTTTATGTGGCCTCTTTCTAGTTTCTGGATCTAACTCATGGATCCAGTTTCTACCACCAAGCACTGAGAAACGGCGTTCAGGGAAAGGGAGCAGAGATGAGGGCATGCACGCAAGGATAGGGGACGGATCCATCATCTGGAATCTTCTCTTCTGGGGTGCACCCCTGTTCCGACTTCTATGCAGCCCTGGGAGCGTGTACTTATTTTCATAGAGGCTCCAGGTAGGGAAAAGGCTCCCCACCCTGATCTAGGAAGAAGCTCACTCTGGGCTTTAAATCGTTCTCAAAATACTAACCCTATTTTTCTCAGATTTTCAGCAGTCTCTCCAAGATTCCAGTGCTTTCATTGAAGTACCTAGCAATTCAATATACTAGGTTCAGATGCTTTTACCCACCTTCTAAAACTAAAAAAAAAATCCTATTTTTTTTTATTTTAAATCATTAGAATTTAAAAACACTTTCACTGAACATGACTGCATTTCCATTCTGATCATGCAAAGGAGATATTTATTTTGCACACACAATCTCTATTGCAAGTCTGAAGCACTTTTCCTGTGCAACTTCCAGAGATCATAGAGTGAGTCAATGCCATCAATTATTTCAGTGTTTGTGGCTCTCAGTATTTAGCTGTAACTCGTACAGTATGAGTGGGGAAGGAACTTGACAGGCTTACAATTAAAAATATATCAATGTTTGAATGATGATTAAAAAATTTATTTTTCTATTTGTATGTTTATTACCATGCCTGTAAAACCTACAGGCATGGTAATAAAAATTGTTCTTCAAAATAGTAAGGCTTTCTTGATGGGTGTCCTTTTTTAAAATGTTATCTTGAAGGACACTTCATGAATATTTGAAAAGCTAGATAAATTTTTTATTTATTTATTTAAACAGCAGTAACTCCCACTAACTGGTACAAGGCTCAGTACTGTGCAAGCAGCTTCTCGCCCTAGAATGCTGTTACTGAAAAGCTGATATTGTGTGAAGTACCATCGATCACTGCCGCTGTTTTATACAGTTTGTCACCATTGTTCTTCGTATAGATTGCAAGTGTTCAGGGAAAGGAAAGTTTAAAAAAAAAAAAAATAACCTTGTTTTCTAAGTATTCTAATATGAACATATCTTTACATGGAAAATATAACTGACTGAAATTGATATGAGGTGTTGAGATAGCTAGGCCAGGTTAAGTAAATACATTATGCATATCTGTATGTGAAAATGTTTAATGCACCTTGCAGCAACAATGAGCAGTTCTGACGTTCTAAAGGTCTGCAATATCTCAGTGGATATAAAAGCTTTCATATTGCTACATACACAGAGGGGAGGGTGGAGACAGAAGAGGAGATTAATAAAGTGCACATGAATAATGGTGTACAGATAGCTTTGCTTTTTACAGCCTTGGGATCCCAAATGTGTTCATCCCAGTTTTTTTTCTGAATAAGCTGTGAAAAGCAAATTGTTTCAGGTGTGTAAAATTAAGATCTGACGAGCTGTATTTTAAGAGCGATATTAAGCTAATATCCAAAGATCTTGTATATACCAGGTTCCTGGTTCGAGAGAGTTCTGAAAACACTCGTCTTGGGATATTTTGTTGAACTTGAATTCAGGTTCATACTCCTCCATTCAGCTCTTGGGGCTGGCTGGGTTTGTCATATGGAGGTCTTTGCCTCCTTGTTCTCTGTCAACTTAGAATGTGTCAAATTTGACAACAGTTATTTTCCTGTAGGTTTGCTTTTCAGATATTATGTTTCACATTTCTATTTTCCATTCATTTGATACTTTTTTCTGGCTACTTTGACTCATTCATTTAATTCCACTATCTTGTGTTAGGTATAGATCTACTGCGAGTATTCTCCTTTCTATTATGCTCAGCCTATCAAGTTAAATAAAAGGTAACTGTGTGTTACAGCTGGTAAAAAAATCTGTCAAAATACTTTCCCCCCAAAAGTAGCCTCTTCACTTTGGGTGGGTGGGTGTTAATTTTTTTTAATTCTGATTAAAAACACACACAGACACGGAAACTTCAGGACCCAAAACCTTAAGGTTTCCATTTTCACCCAACAGTTTTGGTTAGGGTAGTAGCTTTCAGATAAAATCCCAAATAATCTCAAAGACAAATTTTATTCAAAAGGGAAACTGTTGTTTTAGTAAAAATAGCTCTTATGATGTATAGTGCTGAGGGAGACAAAATGGTGTCTTTAGAGACTCTAATATATATTTATTTGAAAGAGAAGGTGATTATAAAACTTGGGAAAATAAAGAATCTAAAACTACTTGACAGTACTGGTTGATTGGCACAGCAAGGAAGGTTTGCAGAGAAAGTAATGAGTTGCCTTCATATTGATGAATAGAGCTATCGAATTTTTAAAAGGAAACAAATGTGCACAGGACTACACAAGTTTTATCTTGCACTTAGGATTCCACTTTTCAGGACTGGGTTATTCATCTATAATGCAGACTGTCAAAACACATCCAAATAATTCATTTTGGTTTACTTCTGTGGCTCATAAGATTTAATGTCAAAATGTCTATGATCTGATAAAGTAAAGAAAAAGCAAGATTAAAATTTTCAAAGAAATATAAATTTAAAAATCAATATAAGAATCCTAAGTAATTATTAAAGGAAAATAGGGCTCACAGCAGTGAGTAGCGTTTATAATCAGACAGGTGGAACAGGACACATTTACAGGAAATACAAAAAGTTTGGACACAATCCATTGGAAAAAATAAGTCAAAATGCATTCAGGAGAAGATAAGG
>QEPC01010335.1:4484022-4494689 GCA_003113815.1 Sphenodon punctatus | reverse complement strand
GGTGCTCCCCAAGAGACTTTTTTGGAGGCGAATTCTTGAACCCACTGGGTTCCCCCACTCATCTAAAAGCGGCTAAAGCGGCTTCAGTGAGTGCAGTGAAGTATTGGTACCGCACTCTACCAGTGATAAAATGGGTAGAACTGGAAAGAAATTGCCTAGCTCTACATAATTTTAGAAAAGTTCTAGTAGATTGTATGGGCTTTTATGTTTTTGTACTCTTGGTTTGTTTTATGTGTGTGTTTTAATATTTTAATATTTTTAATATTGTAAGCCACTCTGAGCCGCCTTGGTGGGAAGGGCGGGGTAATAAATTTAAATGAATAATAAATAAATGCTTTCAAAAGGGTTTATTATCCATGAAGTGCCCCCTGGGGGATTAGTTTGTTTGTATGAAGGTAGCCTCCTGCAATCAGGAGTAAGGAACACTGACCATATTCCTATTCCTCTTGAACTACCTGCATGGAGAAAACTCAGGGTATAGGCAGGTGGATGTGGATTGCACTGTGGATAAATTTAGCCCACATGAAGCGAGGCTTCCAAAAACCTATGCATCACTGAAATCCCAAAAGTGACCTCAAAGCGGAGTTAACATGGGATGATGACACATAATCCTGGTATAGGAACAAAGTCTAAGTGAATTTTACATTATGTGCAAATGACAGGATAGAGGTTAAGAGCTGTGTGCAAGCTTTTAGGTTTCTTCTTCAGTTCCATGCAGCTCCATGCAGTGTACATGCCAAAAGAAGATGGTCCAATAAAAGATATTCTTTCTACCACTAGGGGTGCAAACCTCCATCCGTTAAGATTAATAAGCAAATAAGTAGCAGTACGTAACAGGGCTCACCTTACAACTCAGTGCTTTGGGTTTTGCTTACCATGGCTGGCGCAGACAGGCATCATTCCTTTCTTTGTGCATATTGCGTGGGATAATGAGGGATCCATGTTAGAGAGTGAATAGAGAAAGACAGCCCCATTTTCCCTGGGGCAAATGGGCATAAATCCAGCCACAATTAGACAAACTTTTGCAGGTATCTCCAGAAATGATAAGATACTTAACAAGGCAATGACGGTACGCTCAGCATGAGAGAGGTGAAGACAACTCCATCGAAGTCTACTTGAGAAGGAATATTTATTTCTGTAGCATCAGCTGCCAAGGAGATAATGGAAATTGAATACATATGTGGACTAGAAGTATCACAGCTATTAATAGACATGTGGACTGATGCTGTAGAATTGGAAGGCATTGTGTGTCATTTCATGAAACAGGTCTAAAAAAGACTGGCGGTTCAGAAATCCACTGTTTAAAAAGATGCTTAAGTGTAAACTTACACAATACCAAAAGACAATTGTAAGCAGTGCACACTTTAAACGTTGAGTCCATTCACAAAGTGTGCTAGTAAGCAGAGCCTATGGCTAGGTAAACAATATACAAAGCTTATCCTTATACAACTTTAAATCAAGGAAACAAAGTTTCTATTATAATTTATCATTTGTATAGTGCTATCATTTATTGAGTGCTTTCATTGTTCAAAATGCTTTAAATCCTTATCTAGTTCACTCTCACAACAACCCTGTGAGGTGGGTCATCGTTTTGCAGATAGGGAACTGCCGAACTGAGGTTAAGAGATAACAACTTGCCCAAGGCCACCCAAGTTCATGGCTTAAACTGAGATTTAAATCCTGGTCTCTCAAACACCAGTATCCACTAGACTGCACTGGGTTTCTTTTAACCCTCAGCATGGTATTGTTCCTATTTTCCTGTTCTTTGGGGATTACAGAGTGCTGTAGGAAATTGCTTGTGAGTGGGCGATGGGTGTGCATGCGTGTTTCGCAAGATTGCGCACATACACACACACACCCGCCGTGGCAGTCACATGGGCAGCACCCATTCATGCCCATGCAGCAGTGGGCCTGTCTCATGTAAAAAGGGCTTCTATGGCTGTCATTACCATAGCATCTGAACATCTTATAGGCTAGAATGTTTTTATGTTTACCACAGTTGTCTCCATTTAAACTGATGGGGAACTGTGGCCTAAAAGTTAATAGCACACAGGAACTCTATGGCAGAGCACAGAAATGGGTCTTCTGAGGCTCAGGCTAGTTCCCTAGCCCTTCTGAACACTTAATGTTTTCTCTGTTTGTGATTTTGTGGTTAAGGATAGAAATAATTTGGATTTCCGCACCACAGTCCTTTGGTTCCATGTATAAAGAAGTTGCTTGCAGGCATATGAGCAAATCATAATGTTCAGTTTTAAATATGCAAGTCCATGCTTCTCTTTGGCCTTTGAAGTCATAAAAATGTATTCTCATTGCTCTCTTGTATCGCTTTACAATCATTTTATTCGCAGTTTGCCTCTATTATTTAGATCCTTTGTGGATTTTTCTTTACTTTACTTTTCCTAAGGCCCTGTATCAATTTGATCATCTCAGAACTGTTTAGTCTTTGTGTGCTGCTTGTAGAATTTGTAGAAACATTCTGCTTATTTTCAGATATTGTTCCTTTTGGTTTGTCAAGGCCTTTGTGAAGAGGTTGTCTCGTGTGACCTTCAAGATAAATTGTGAATAGGTTCTTGCCTTCTAACATACCAGTTTCTTAGGCAGCAAGACATTTTAATCTAGTTTGGTATCATTTGTTTTGACATCTGGTCAAGAGTTTCTTTTTGAAAAAATGTTCCTTCAGATATTAAATCCTGACACAGAGGAAATATTAAACTTCTCTACTGAATTCAGTGTTTTCAGAAAACCTTTCAAAGAGTATTATTGTTCAGACTTCTTAGTCTTAGGGCATTTTTACATGAGGCTTGTTTCTTACGTATTTATAAAGTCCTGGAGAAACAAAGGCTGTTTTTACACGGACGCCCCCGTTCTCCCCCCCCGGTCTCCCCCCACTGGGTGTGCGGTTGGGGGTGGCATCCGTGTAAGTGCCACAGTGGTGGGTGGGGGTATGGGGGTGCACCACGGGCAGTGGGTGGGTGTGTGCGCACACTCCTACGCAACACCCACCTCCACCCATCTCCATCGATCACCCACCCACGGAGCCATCTGGCAAACTGGAGGAGGCTCCGTGGGTGGAGATGGGTGTGCGCCCATTTTGGGGGGGGTGGGGTGTTATGTCTACTGACATAAAATCCACTACATGGTAGTTTTACAAGTCTGCATCTCCAAGTCTGTGCTACTTCGTGGTACCCACTGTTTCCAATGGCACCTGGTTCACTTCTGGTAATGGGGAGGAACGCCTTAAGCCCCTCGAGAGCGAGTTTGTGTTTCCCAGACTTTAGAAATATATGAGAAATAAGCCTTGTGTAAAAACAGCCTAAGTTGATCCATATTACCATCACAGTCATGTGTTATGGGATCTGCTCAGTTTTTAAATCTGGGGGATTACTTAAGCCACCACTGCTGAGAAATTTGCCTGTAAAAAAAATAATCCCATTTTTGTAGGATTTGTAATATTTTCATTCGTAGTGCACATTCTGCAGCAGCAATTAACAAACTCTATTCCCAGAGCTGTGCTGACATGCTTGATTATGCGGTGTACAAAGACATTTTGACATGCCAGATAAGCAGGGCCAGCCCAAGGGTTTCAGGGGCCATGTGCCAAGCCTTGCTGCGGGGCCCCAAAGGCCGGCCGACACTTGCTAGAATTGGGGGGGCGGATTTTCAGGGGATGAGGGGCGGTTGGTTACTTACCTGCAACTTGACTGTGTCAGCTCAGCTCTGCAGCATATAACTGGCCAGGGATTCCCAGGAAGTTTAACACAGACACACCCCCATGAGGACTGACTCGGAGACGCCCAGTGGGGAAAAAACCAAAAACCGGCGTCGTCTGTCAGTCTCTAGCCTGCAGCGGCACGGGACCCCTCCCCCTGCAGGGCCGTGTGCCTGGGCGCTGGTGGCACATGCCTCGGGCTGGCCCTGCAGATAAGGAACGATGGGAAATATCCTGTCTCTTCCCCTCTACACAATAGTCAATAGATTGCAGAAAGAGTTGCACACTGTGGTGCTGTACTCCTTGTGGGAGGGCCACTTGGGGACATACTGGTATGCACAATCCCAAAAAAACAAACCTGGCTGGTGGGACAATGATTGTAAGCTGGTAAGGATTAAATTGAGAAGAGCTGTCCAAAAACTCCATAGATTAGATATAATAGATCTGAGTTGGTATTGCAATATAGGGAGTTAAGGAAAACATATAAAGCCCTATTATGGGGAAAAAGCAGGCATATAATGAGAAACAATGGGGGGAAATGTTGGATATAATAACTAAGAAGGATATGCGAGCGTTTTGGAATATGGTTAATAAATCAAGTAAAGGGGGAATGATGCCTAAGAAAATTCGGATCCTCTCATCAATTTGGACGAAGCACTTTGGAAACTTGTTTAGTGCCTATGAAGAGGAATGCTCTGCTAATATGATTGATCTTGACTTACCCCATTGGGAGAAGATTTCACCATGTGATGTGATTGAGGCCATAGGGAAACTGAAAGGAGGAAAAGCCTCAGGGATGCATTATATTCCCGGGGAGGTTTTTAAAATCCTTCCTGATTGGTGGATTGCCGCCCTGGCACATATATTCTCTCTGATTAATGCGACCACAGTCATTCCCAAAATATGGAAAACCAGTATTGTGGTTCCCATTTTTAAAAAAGGAAATAAGAAAGATCCTAAGAATTTCAGGCCCATAAGCCTCCTATGTGTAATCTCCAAAATTTATGCAAGACTCTTGTTAACCCACCTACAGGACTGGGTTGAGGCGGAAGGTATCTTGGCAGAAGAGCAGGCAGGCTTTAGGTCAAACAGGTCCACTATTTCCCAGGCTTTTGTTTTGAGTCATTTAATTGATAAATACAGAAAACGTGATAGGAAAGAATATGCAGCCTTTATTGACCTCTCAATGGCATTTGACCTAATATCTAGGTCAAGTCTGTGAGGTGAGCTCAGTAGACTGCAGATGGACCAACACCTCCTGTGTTTGATTAAAGCATTATATGCCAATACCGAACTGAGAATTAGAGTTCATCCTGCAGGCACTCTTTCAGAGTGCATGCAGACATATAGAGTACAACAGGGATGCCTTTTGGCAGCAATATTATTTAACATTTATGTAAATTCTTTGATAACTAGCCACAATGATCCGGGAAGATATCATCCTCTCAGAATAGGTTCAAAGAGGATGTCAATGTATATAGACAATATAGTTCTGTTATCTCTTACCAAATTGGGGTTAGATAGAGCACTAGAAGATTTTGAAGTAAGATGTAAAGAAATGAGGCTTGTAATTAATTACAAGAAAACTAAAATGTTGGTTTGCGCCAAAAAAAAATTATCAGACGGAAGTGGGTTTTACAAGAACATAGGCTGGAGCAAGTTCGCTTCTACAAGTACTTGGGGATAATTTTTGCTTCTAATGGCACATGGCAAGCCCATATGTGCGCTGTAAAACAAAAAATAAAGACCAAAGTAATCGCGATTTTTCACTTCTTTTTACGATATGGTCAACAAAGTATTAAAGCAGTTAAGAAGCTTATGGAAGCAAAAATTGTTGCAAGTATGTTGTATGGTGCACCAATATGGGGTCTTGACCCTCGTGTTATTAAAGGATTAGAGGTGATAATTAATGGATCATGGAGAAGATCCTGGCAATTCCCCGCTTTATTGAGATGGCTTTGATAAATCTAGAGGTAGGGAATTTATCCCTGATGGCCCAAGTAATGATAAGGATGCTGTCCTTTTGGGCCAAACTAAGAAATGCACCTGAGATGTCTTTAGGCGACCTGGCTATGAACGAAAAATCTCAGGACAAGGATTGTGGGGTAGATCAGTGGTGGGCCAGAATAAACTCATGCATAATGAAATTAGGTTTTTTAGAGGTCTTTTTAATGGTGCCACAAGCAATGGTACCACAATCAAGTTACTCAAATTACGGATAACAGATATAGATAGACAGAATTTGAGGACTGCTGTAAATAACAAAAGATGTCCCCCTGTATTATAAATACTTAATACCTCCTAGAGGGGGAGCTCATTATATATACCAATTAGAAGACCCTATATTGCGAAAGGCCTTTACCAGCCTGGAATTCCAAACTATGCCGACATCGGTATTAAAAGGAAGATATGAACAAATTCCCTATGAAGAGCGTATTTGCTTGTGTGGTAGGGAAGTGGAGGATTTGGCACATTATCTGCTAAAATGCCCCCTACATACAAAGCAACGCAGGCAACTTTACGAGACTGTGGGCTGGGAGTTATCTCGCCCAGTAACACAACAATTGCAATATTTGTTAAATGACATCAATCCTGTAAGAACAAAAGCAGTGGCAATCTATGCTGCCAGATCTATACTCACTCGTCAAAAAGCCGAATACAAGAAAGAGAGCAATATAGAACAAGAGAGTGATAAATAAACTACAGGATAGACATTACTGAGTCCCCCCTAGAGCTATATGGTTATTCTTACCCATAGAAATAAGGACTGATGGATATTATGTAAAAGGAAAGAGCTAAATTTCATCAGGATTTGATCTTTATATATGACGTTTATAATTTGTTATCCAACCTGGGTTTTTTTATCTCTCTCTGTTTGCTTGCTTCCTTCCTTGTTTGCTTGTTTGTTTACTTTGGCCATGTGGCTTTAATAAATAAATTGTTCTTGGTATGCACAATAGGAACCAGACATTGATTTGATAGGAGGACCTTATCGTGCTGGAAACACCTGTATCCAAAACTCCGATTCATGTTTGGTACAGGAGAAAGAATTTGCCACAGAAGATATGTATATTGAAATAGCACAAGTTTTGCTATTCATTCTGCATTACCTAGAGGTGACTGTGATATCTCACTGTCATTGGGAAAAGGATACATAAATTCAAGAGTGAATTTCGCATTTTCTGTCCCTAAACTCTCCTCTTTCTCTTCCTTCTCTATCTCAGTTGATGGTGTCATCATCAACACCAAGTCCGGGAAAAACAAACTCGCTCTTGAGGGGTTTGAGGCGTTCCTCCTCACTACCAGAAGTGAGCCAGGTGCCATTGGAAACAGTGGGTACCACGAATGGATGGAGAGTTTAGGGACAGAAAATACGAAATTCATTCTTGAATTTATGTATCCTTTTGCCAATGACAGTGAGATATCACAGTCACCTAGGTAAGTTATGCAGAATGAATAGCAAAACTTGTGCTATTTCAATATATATCTCTTCTTTGGCAAATTCTCTCTCCTTTACCAAACCTAAATCGGAGTTTTGGATACAGGTATTCCCAGCACGATAAGGTCCTCCTATCATACCACTGTCTGGTTCCTATTGTGCATACCAGTACGTTCCCAAGTAGCCCTCCCACAACGAGTATGGTGTGCAACCACAGCCAGTCCCCCGGGCACATGGCCTGAGATTCATCTTTGACTCCGCCCTCTCCTTTACACCTCATATTCGTTCTGTTGCTAATCCCATTCCTTCTTGCATAACATCACTATTAGATGACAAGGGAGTAAAAGGGGTGCTCAGGGAGGATAAGGACATTGCAGAGAAGCTAAATGAGTTCTTTGTGTCAGTCTTCACTACGGGAGGATTTTGGGGCGATACCCATGCCTGATCCTTGCTTTGTGGGCAAGGAATTGGAAGAGCTGTTACAAATCAATGTGACGTTGGAGGATGTTCTAGAACAAATTGACAAACTGAATATTAACAAGTCACCAGGGCCAGATGGTATTCACCCCAGAGTTCTGAAGGAACTCAAATATGAAATCGCAGACCTACTGTTAGTAATTTGTATCCTGTCACTAAACTCTCCCACTGTACCCAAGGACTGGAGGGTGGCAAATGTAACCCCGATACTTAAAAAGGGATCCAGAGGCGATCCTGGAAACTACAGACCAGTAAGCTTTACGTCTGTGCCAGGAAAAATGGTGGAAACCATCATTAAGGACAGAATTACAGGGCATGTTGACAAACATGGCTTAATAGGTAAGAGTCAACACGAATTTAGTAAAGGTAAGTCATGCCTCACTAACCTGTTAGAATTCTTTGAGGGTGTAAATAAGCATGTGGACAAGGGAGACGCAGTGGATATAGTGTACCTGGATTTCCAGAAAGCATTTGATAAGGTCCCTCATGAGAGACTCTTGAGAAAATTAAAAAGTCATGGGAAGGGAGATAGTGTCTTACTGTGGATCAGAAACTGGTTAAAAGATAGAAAGCAAAGAGTAGGACTAAATGGTCAGTTTTCACAATGGAGAAATGTAAAAAGTGGTGTGCCTCAGGGATTTATATTGGGACTGGTGCTGTTTAATGTAATCATTAATGATTTGGAAAAGGGTGTTAAGAGTGAGGTGATCAAATTTGCTAACGACAGCAAGTTATTCAGAGTAATTAAAACACGAGCAGACTGTGAGGAACTGTAACGGGATCTTACGACACTGGGTGCTGGGCATCTAAATGGCAAATGAGATTTAATGTGGACAAGTGCAAGGTGATGCACGTAGGGAAAAATAATCCAAACTATGTATACACAACGCTGGTACTAAGCTAGGAGTTACCACTCAGGAAAAGGATCTGGGGGTGGTTGTGGACAATACAATGAAATCCACAGCACAGTGCACAGCAACAGTCAAAAAAGCAAACAGAATGTTAGGAATTATTCAGAACGGGATAGAGAATAAAATGGAGGATGTCATAATGCCTCTATACAAATCAATGGTGTGACCGCACCTGGAATATTGTGTGCAGTTCTGGTCGCCCCATCTCAAAAAAGGTATAGCTGACCTGGAAAAGGTACAGAGAAGGGCAACAAAAATGATCAAGGGCATGGAAGGGCTCCCGTATGAGGAGAGGCTTGATAGGTTGGGGCTCTTCAGCTTGGAAAAGAGACAGCTGAGAGGAGACATGATAGAGGTTTATAAAATCATGAGTGGTGTGGAACTAATAAACAAGGAGCAGTTATTTACCCGCTCAGCTAGTACTAGAACTAGGGGACACTCCATGAAACTCATGGGTGGCAAATTTAAAAGAAAATATGTTTTCACTCAGCGTATAATTGGGTTGTGGAAACTACTGCCAGATATTGTGGTAAGGGGCAGTACTATAGCGGAGTTTAAAAGGGGTTTGGACAAGTTTCTGGAAGATAGGTCCATTAGCAGCTATTAGCCAGACAGGATCAGGGAACATGATGGGACCTGGGGGAAAACAACAGGGAATGGATCCCCCATTGTGACCTGTTGGGTGCTTCTCCCAAGCCACCATGATTGACCACTGTCGGAGACAGGATGCTGGGCTAGATGAACCATTGGTCTGACACAGTATGGCACTTCTTATCTTCTTATGACTAAAAACTGGTCCTACCTTACTGCTCCCACTGCCATAATATAGAACATCTAATCATCTCTAGCCTTGACTTTTGCAGTCTCCTCCTTACTGGCCTTCCCTTTTCTCACCCTGGCCCTCTCACCTCTGTTTGATACTCCCTCCAGTATCATTCAACACACCTGCCACTTTGTGCTTGAACCAGTGGAAGGAGAAGTTGAACATGATCAAATGCCTTGTCCTCAACTTGATGGTTCCTCATGGCCTTGCTCCTATCTCTGCCCTCATTCGCCACTATGTTCCCATCTGGGAACTTTGCTTCTCTGCTACCAGTCATCCACTCCAGAGTCTTTCCCCTTTTGCCCTGCTGCCCCCACTTTCTTTCCAAACACGTCCATTCTGCTCTCTGTGTGTCAGGACCAAGACGCAGATACACCAGCGTCTCCATAGGATCGGGGGGAGGAGGGTTCCCCAGGCTGGCACACCCCCAAGGCAGACGCCAGCAATGCCACCACCAAGCCACGAGGAGGGAAACGGGTGCGCACCGCTGAGGGCCACAGGCGATTCATCCCTTCCCCTCCACGTAGGAACTCCAGGCCAAGAACCCGTGGTAACCCTGGCACCATCACGGGACAGAGGGGTGGGGCCAGATCCGATGCTATGCCGCTCCGCGCGCCTGCGGGCGCAAAAGGGGCGTAGCTAAGGAGATTTAAGGGAAGCCCCCATTATCTTCAGTGCCGGCGATCAGTGGAGCTGTGAAGCTGGCCGTGGTGATTCTGTGGAACTGTTTGTGCGATTAGAGACTAAGCGAAGAGTACAAGTGGTAGAGTGAACGGTGAGAGTGAAAGGTACCGGGCAGCTGGGTCGGAGTAGTTAGGGCGAGCACTAACCCATCTGGGTGTTCGATTTGGCTGGGGGCAAGCTAGGGGCGCTGCTGGTGTACCGGGCCCCTTCCTGCCCGGCGGCATCCCTTGCCGATCTAGCGGAGCTGGCCTCGGAGGTGGTGTTGGGCTCCCCCAGGACTTTGGTTCTGGGGGACTTCAACGTCCACGCCGATGCCAGCCTTGTTGGGGCGGAGCAAGAGTTCATGGCCGCCATGGCAACTATGAACTTGTCCCAGGAAGTGATCTGCCCGACCCACGTGAGGGGACATACCCTCGACCTGATCTTCAGCTCTGGCCTTGAGGCGGGGGGTCCGGTTGTGGGGGAGGTTACAGCGGTGCCCTTGTCGTGGACGGACCATTATCTCCTTCAGGCCGGCCTTCTAGCGCGCCCCCTCCAGAAGGGGAAGGGACCAGTTAGGATGGTCCGCCCTCGGAGACTGATGGAACCCCAGCGGTTCCAGGAGGTCCTGAGGGAGCTTACCCT
>QEPC01010335.1:4388393-4483922 GCA_003113815.1 Sphenodon punctatus | reverse complement strand
CCCTTTCCCCATTCCCCAGGTGTGGGGGCTCTTTCCCCGTTCCCCCCTCCAAGGTGCTTCCCTTCCCCCACTCGTATTCCAGGCACGTGGGGCGCTAATTCATCACAGCGTGAGTGGGGATTCATCCCCCTGTGGAACGTGGGGGAGCTTGTACACGCTGCTTGCTGAGTGCCACACCCCTGTGATGACACGGCCTCGTCCTTGTTAGGACATTGGGCCAACTTACAACCTGAGGGGTGCTTTTCGGCACAAGCGACCGCATGTGCACCTCCCCCTCCCGGGAGTCCTCGCTGAGTGGGAGTCGAGCGTGTGTGTAGTGCCAGGTCTGTGGGTCCTTCCCACTACAACCCCAGTCCCTCTCACAGTATCGCCGGCACCTATCATGGATCTGGCACAACAAGTGGAGGAAATGGGCAGGGCCATTCAGGCCCTTGCTATGGAGCTTAAAGACCTGAAGGAACAGGGAGTGACAGGAGGGGTGGAGGATCCGGGAGACGGTGTGGGTCTGGTACCGATGGAGGACCCGCCCCCCCCCCCCGCCGGCTCCTACGAGCAACCCCCTGTTGAGGGAGCCCTGACACCCCCCTATCCAGAGGTTTGGGGGAGATAGAAAACATTTTTAAGGGTTCATGGCTTTGTGTAAATTGGCCTTCCAATTGCAGCCCCTCACCTATGCCACTGACACTGCCAAGGTTGCCTTTGTAATCGGGCATTTGGAGGGGCTTGCCTTAGATTGGGCTACGCCGTTACTCCTCAAGGATAGCCCACTCCTAAAAGACTTCCCTGGATTTTTGCGGGCATTCCAATTCTTATTTGATTACCCCCATAGAAAGAGAGATGCCGAAGCTGCGATTATGACATTAAAGCAGGGGAAGGAACCGTTGTTGGAGTATGTTACTCGATTTCAACAGTTAGCGGTAGAACTAGGTTGGGCGGATGATGTCTTAAGGCCCTGTTTCATAAAGGCTTAAACGATGACATTAAAGACCAGCTGGCCCTTATTGCTATGCCAGATAAATGGGGGGAACTGGTCAACCTTACGTGCCAAATCGATAAACGATTGATGGAGAGGCGATGAGAGCGCAGGCAAGAAGGCAGACGTACGTGGGGTTCCTGCTACGTGTTCCAGGGGGCAGGGAAGACGGACCCACCCAAGCTAGAGGAACCCGAGCCCATGCAGATAGGGGCTTCGCGTGGACCCATCGGACCTCAAGAAAAGGAAGGCAGAAGGCTGGAAAGGCTGTGCTACTACTGTGGGATCGCTGGGCATTTTACTAGCTCGTGCCACTAGCTGCCACCAGGAAGACGGGGCCAGGGAAACGACAGGGACTGGGGTGGCCAGGGGACGTCTCGGTAAACCCAGCAGTTCCCCCTAGGATCCGCCCGTCGCCCTTAGCGACTGTTTTTTCTATGGGCGAACAGTTAGTGGTTCCATTGACTCTGTCCCTGTCTTCCTTTCACTCCGTGGTTCTCTCAGCACTTATTGACTCAGGGGCGTCGGGCAACTTTCTGGATACACACATTGCGGAACAGTATGCCGTTCCCCTCCAAACAAAAGCAACCCCTGAAGCAGTGTTTGCCATCGATTGGTCCTGACCTCAGGACCAATCATGCAGTGTACCCAAGTCCTTCCAGGAGTAATCGGAGAACATCAGGAAACCTTGCAGCTAGCTATAGTAAACACTAGGGGCGGGCCCGGTTCCATTACCGGTACACCGGATTTTACCGGTTACCGGTTTCACAAAACCCGGATTCCCGGATTAAATCCGGTATACCGGTACCGGATTTATTGCATTGGTTTCAATGGGGCGCTGTGTCCCCATTGAAACCAATGCAATAAATTAAAATTAATTCCCTCCCCCTCCCAGGCTGCGCGGGTGGAAGGGGGGACACCCCCCACCCACCCTGCCCAGCCTGGCTTTTTGTTGTAAAAGATAGAACAGCAACAGAGTGAGACCCCGAGGCGAGCCCCCCCCCCAGCACCAGCGGCCGCGGCGTCCCCGCAGCCGCAGGTAAGTATGACCCGATCCCTGGGGGGGGTGGGGGTGTTTAACACCCCCCCCCCCCCCAGGGATCACCCCTACAGCGCGCTTGCCGCTTACCTTGGGGAGCTCCGGCGGCGGCGGGCGGCCCGGCGGCTTCAGCGCCGGCTGTGGCTGCCGGCGTCAGGACGCTGTAGGCCTTCCGGTGCACTTCCGGGTTTCACCGGAAGGCCTAGAACGTCCTGAAGCCGGCAGCCACAGCCGGCGCTGAAGCCGCCGGGCCGCCCGCCGCCGCCGGAGCTCCCCAAGGTAAGCGGCAAGCGCGCTGTAGGGGTGATCCCTGGGGGGGTGGGGGTGTTAAACACCCCCACCCCCCCCAGGGATCGGGTCATACTTACCTGCGGCTGCGGGGACGCCGCGGCCGCTGGTGCTGGGGGGGGGGCTCGCCTCGGGGTCTCACTCTGTTGCTGTTCTATCTTTTACAACAAAAAGCCAGGCTGGGCAGGGTGGGTGGGGGGTGTCCCCCCTTCCACCCGCGCAGCCTGGACTCGGGGAGGGTTTTTTTTAAAAAAAACTGTTTGGCTGGGGCTTTAAATTTTTTTACATTGCAGCCATTTAAAAATGGCTGCAATATAAAAAAACCGGCACACTGAAATCCGGTACCGGGGCCGGATTACCGGGCCGAATCCGATAATGCCGGTACGCCCGATACCGGCATTATCGGATACCGGATTATACCGGTTTCCCACCCCCAGTAAACACCCCTGCCTTCCCCGTTGTGCTGGGAGTCCTGTGGCTACGACGACATAATCCCTCTATTGACTGGTCCGTAAGGTACTTCCTTTTCCCTCCTCCTTTTGTGGACGGCACTGTAAAATTGCAAGGGGTCCTAGGCCCAAAGTGTGGCCGCAATGCAGGGCCCAACTCCTTGCCACCAACCCCCTTGTACTGCCTGCTGCCTATCAGGATTTGGCGGACGTGTTCCGAGAGCAACAGGCATTGGAACTCCCCCCGCATCGGTCTTATGACTGCGCAGTTTCCTTGCTACCAGAGACTACCCCACCGTATGGTCGAATTTACGCCCTGTCGGAACCGGAACTAAAAACTCTCAAAGATTATATTGACGAGAATCTGAAAAGGGGGTTCATTCGGCCCTCTACCTCACCGGGAGGTACCCCCCTTTTCTTCGTGCTGAAGAAGGATGGGGGATTGCGCCCCTGTATTGATTACAGGGGCCTCAATGCTATTACCGTGAAGGATCGCTGCCCCCTACCTCTTATTTCCGAATTACTAGACCGGCTCCAAGGGGCTAAAATATTTACGAAACTCGATCTACGAGGTGCATATAATCTGCTGCAGGTAAAACAAGGTGACGAATGGAAAACCGCATTCCACACTAGATATGGGCACTTCAAGTACCTTGTTATGCCCTATGGACTGGCTAATGCACCTGCGGCGTTCCAGCACTTTATTAATGATATCTTCCAGGATATATTAGATTTGTTTGTAGTGGCATACCTAGACGATGTTCTCATCTTCTCCCATACCGAGGACGAACACATACGCCATGTACGCCTTGTTCTACAACGGTTGAGACATTACCGGTTGTACTGTAAAATGGATAAGTGTGCATTCCACCAAAAGGAAGTCCCCTTTTTGGGATTCGTCATATCTTCCCGAGGAATAAAGATGGATCCCGGGAAGGTAACCGGCATCCTGACCTGGCCAGCACCCACCGCAGTAAAACTGTTGCAACGTTTTTTGGGCAGCGTAAATTATTACTGGCAATATATACCTCACTATGCTGACCTAACCACGCCCCTCACCTCCCTCCTCAAAAAGGGGCAACGCTATGTGTGGGACCAGCCCCAGCAAGCTGCCTTTGATCAATTTAAGGAGGCCTTTACCATGGCACCTATTTTACAACACCCAGATTTCTCATGCCCCTTTATTGTAGAAACCGATGCCTCCAGTGTGGCTATTGGTGGGGTGCTATTACAACCTAAAGAACCCGGCACCCCACCGTTACGATGCGCCTTCTATTCACGACAGCTGACCGCAGCTGAGAAAAACTATACTATTTTGGACAGAGAATTGTTAGCAATCAAGGTGGCCTTTGAGGTATGGAGGCACTACCTCGAAGGTGCAAGATACCCTATCCAAGTTATCACAGACCACAAGAACCTTACTTTTCTCCAGTCAGCATGCATTCAAAATCATCGACACGCACGCTGGGCACTCTTGTTTGCCCATTTTGATTTTCATATAGTCTACCGACCCGGGAAGCTGAACGCTCTTGCTGATGCCCTGTCCGGTTATAACGCGGAGCCTATGGATCACGCAACCCCCAACGAGGCCCTCTTGCCACCCCATGCATTCATGGCTGCTGCCCTCACCTCCAAACAACTTAAAGCCTGGGCCGCTACGGATCCAGACCTCCAGGAAGTGAAACATAGAACCCCTTCCGGACTACCCTTACATCAGGGAGTCATTGCAGTCCCTCGGGCCACCGGGCAACAGGTTCTATGGGCCCACCATGACGCACCCCTGGCAGGCCATCCAGGACAATGGCAAACATTACAGTTACTACAGCGACATTTCTGGTGACCCACGATGCGGCAGGATACCATGCGGTATATACAAGGATGCCACATTTGCCACCACACAAAAATCCTCCAACAACGACCCCTTGGCCTTCTGAAATTAACGCCCCTACCCCAGGGGCCATGGCAAAGACTCACATGGATTTCATTGTGGAACTTCCTGTATCCTGCGGATATACCGCCATCCTCGTCACAGTAGACCAATTCACAAAAATGGGACACTTTACCCGCTGTAAGGGGCTGCCGACGGCTTGGCAAACTGCTCAATACTTCTTACAAGGTGTGGTCAGACTTCATGGTCTTCCCTTGACCATTACTTCCGATAGAGGCTTGCAGTTTGTTGCTCGGTTCTGGCGGGCATTACTGAAGATGGTAGGCCCAGCTTACCACAGCATACCGCCCCCAAGCAAATGGGCATGTGGAGAGGGCCAATCAAGCTATAGAACAGTACCTACGCTGCTATGTAGACTATCTCCAGGACGATTGGGTTACCTATCTCCCCCTGGCGGAGTTTGCATTTAACAATGCACCACATGCTGCCTTAGGAACCTCGCCCTTTTACGTGTCCCACGGGTTCCACCCTAGGCTCACACTAACAGACGAACCTGCGATAGAGGTACCTGCAGCAGGAGCCTTAATACAGCAACTTCAGAAATGCCACACCCATGCCCTTGCTATGCTCCAGCACGCAAGACAAAAATATAAACGCCATGCGAACCGTAGACGATTGCCAGCACCGCAATTTCAAGTCAGAGACCTAGTATGGGTGGACAGACGTCACTACCCTTTGCTTCAGCCGTCCGCCAAATTGGATAATCGTTTTATGGGGCCCTTCCCTATCCAAGAACAAGTAAACCCTATTGTTTAACACCTAACTCTCCCCACAGACCTCCGCATCCACCCTGTGTTCCACGTTTCCCTCCTAAAACCTCATGTTCCCCCCCTGTTTCCTGATACCGCTCCACCTGGACCTGTATGTGAAGCCCAGGGGGACCCTGAGTATGAAATCCGGGCTCTCTTAGACTCCAAGATCTCCTGGGGGAAGTTATATTATCTGGTGGATTGGAAAGGCTATAGTGCTGCGGATCGCTCTTGGGAGCCCGCATCTACCATCCACACACCCCGTTTAATGCGCTTGTTCCATGCCCGTCACCCATCCCGGCCGGGACCTGTTGGTTCCTGGCGGGTTTGGAGAGGCCCCTTGGGGGGGGATGCTGTCAGGACCCAGACGCAGCTACACCAGCGCCTCCGTAGGATCGGGGGGAGGAGGGTTTCCCAGGCTGGCACACCCCCAAGGCAGACGCCAGCAATGCCACCACCAAGCCGCGAGGAGGGAAACGGGCGCGCACCACTGAGGGGCGCAGGCGATTCATCCCTTCCCCTCCACGTAGGAACTCCAGGCCAAGAACCCGTGGTAACCCTGGCACCATCACGGGACAGAGGGGTGGGGCCAGATCCGATGCTATGCCGCTCCGCGCGCCTGCGGGCGCAAAAGGGGCGTAGCTAAGGAGATTTAAGGGAAGCCCCCATTATCTTCAGTGCCGGCGATCAGTGGAGCTGTGAAGCTGGCCGTGGTGATTCTGTGGAACTGTTTGTGCGATTAGAGACTAAGCGAAGAGTACGAGTGGCAGAGTGAACGGTGAGTGTGTGTGAGAGTGAAAGGTACCGGGTGACTGGGTAGGAGTAGTTAGGGCGAGCACTAACCCACCTGTCTAGTGATCCCCCTGTCCCTTTCTCCCTTCCCCATTCCCCAGGTGTGGGGGCTCCGCCCTCTTTCCCCGTTCCCCCCTCCAAGGTGCTTCCCTTCCCCCACTCGTATTCCGGGCACGTGGGGCGCTAATTAATCACAGCGCGAGTGGGGTGCGAGCAGGGATTCATCCCCCTGTGGAACGTGGGGGAGCTTGTACACGCTGCTTGCTGAGTGCCACAGCCCTGTGATGACACGGCCTCATCCTTGTTAGGACATTGGGCCAACTTACAACCTGAGGGGTACTTTTCGGCGCAAGCAACCGCGTGTGCACCTCCCCCTCCCGGGAGTCCTTGCTGAGTGGGAGTTGAGCGTGTGTGTAGTGCCAGGTCTGTGGGTCCTTCCCGCTACAACCCCAGTCCCCCTCACACTGTGGCTGAAAATAAATGGAATGATTCCCATGTTCCAACTGTGACTGTCCTGGAAACTCACCCACATGTCCATTGGTGACAGCACTCAATAAATGAACATGTGAGTGAGTAACACAGACATAGCTTGAAAACGGGGCTATCGTCTATTGGGGGGGTTTCATAGCCAGGGAAGAATTTTGCATTACTGAATTTCCAAATTCAGTCCCAGCTGTGAACCCCTCCTCCCTTTATTTATTTATTTATTTATATATTTATTTATTTACAATGTTTTTATCCCGCCTCTCCTGCTCATGCAGCCTGAGGTGGTTTACAACATAATATATTAAAATATCATTTTAAAAATTATAAAAATAACACATATAAAAATCCATAAAACAACTCAAGAGGGGGATAGCATATAATACCAAAACAAAACTACCTCCCTACCCCACACCCCACCTACTCTACACCCATTTCCCTCACCAAAAGCCAGGTCTTGCACTGACGTCAAAACAAGGTGAGGTCCGGGGGTCACCCAGGCCTCCGCCGGAAGGGAATTTTACAGCCTAGGCGCAGCTACCAAAGGCGCCTGGGGGACATCAAGAAGTGCGCTCCCGGCAGACCGCAGGGGTCGATTCAGGGCAATGAGATTGAGGCAATCCCACAGATAGGGATCCCACTCATGTCCTTCCCAGGTGAGAAGGAGCCAAGCAGGGACCACAGCTGGTGTGCGGAGCCTCCCGTGCCTCCACTTGCTGGCTGTGGTCTCTATTCCATGATTTTTCCCAGAGATGACCCCCCTAATAGATGGCACACACACACGTTGGCCCTGGGGCTTTCTCTTCGATCTCGAAGAAGGACGCCGTGCTGGGGAAACGGATTGGGGACATCCATTCGTAACTAACTATTGTGCTGTTTATTAATGCCCTCTCTCCCTTTATGCCTAAAATCCTACCTCTTCCATCAGGCTTCCTGTAGCTCCTCTAGATTTCTTACTGATGCGATTATTATACTGTCTGACCTTTCAGGATCCTCCTCTTCAACTTGTAACCAGAGGGGATAAAAATCAACCATTTTGTTCGGGGTGGGGGGGAATCCAATTTTTTTAAACAATAATAAATTTTCCTCTCCGTCCTCCTACATAGAGCAATGGTGAAGTTATGCCATGAAATTTTTGATATTTTTTTTTAAACATCTCATTTGTATTCCTTTGGATCAGATGGCTTAGATGGGGTAATATTTAATAACTAGCATTTTTATTATTCTCTTTTGCCTATGATTCGGTGGTCTTGCATACCAGGGGTAAAAGGTTTGCAGGGGTAAAAGGTAAAAGGTTTGCAGGGGTAAAAGGTAAAAGTACTGAGAGATAATTTAGAACCACACTTATTTCTTAACTGCCTAAGAAAAAAATATGTTTAGATTGGGAGTATATTAGTCCTAATTTCCCCTCTGATTTTCTTTGTATGAACTCTCCCAAAGCTAGTAGATCTAGTCCCAGTAATTAAGTGCCTGAGTGGCGATAGACACTAGCATAACTAGTATAACTAGCAAAATAATTCCAAGCATCTAATAAAGGTAGTACTCCCAATTCTTCTGTTCCTTTTATCTACTGTGCTGGATTCCCTCTGTACTGAGTTCCTTGTTTCAGATTTCTGTTCCAGGAACATTTCTATAGTGCTACTAGGCATACACAGTGCTTTTACGCTCATAGATTTTCAGAGACATGTCCCTGTCCAGTGAGTGGGTTTACAATCTAAGATGGAGAAGGGTGAGGGGAACACAGGGACAGACAGACACACACATATTCCTATTTTGGAATAGGATTTGGAGGGCTGCACTGGAGGGTTGGAAGGTTGCATTGGTGTCGTATGCAGCCTTGCAACACGCATGAAGGCTGGGTAATGGGTGGGGAGGCGCTTGACTAAAAACACCCACAACTGCCCTAGACAGTAAAAGTTTTGTCTGAGCATAATTATAAGATCATGTCCTACATCCACATGGTATTTTGTTCTAGTTAACATAGAAATAAGTTGGAATGTCCCTGAATCATGTTAAGCACACCCTAGAAATCTTCCGCAGTTACCCATGGAATAAACAGACAAATGCCAAAGCTCCATAGAGAAAGGTAGACAGACCTCCCAACAGTCCAGATGTAGGTAGGTCAGTCTGACTTTGAGTCCTGAATTCTGCATTTTGCATTATCTGAATTGGGGGCCATTATGGTATGTATTGAGGCTAGGGGCTTGTACAGGTGGATGGGAAAGCATTGAGTGTTAATAGACTTATGTCCCAGGGAGGTGGGGACACCCCGGTCATATCAGGTCGGGAAACTGAACAAAGGTCCCCAGCCAGCGAAAGGGACCATAAGTGACATGTGGCTGGCTGGCCCCACCTCGGCACTGTGGCCAGCACTCCACCCACACCATGACAGACAGTCTTGGCTGCCAATAACAGGCGGCCATGGTGGCTGTCATGGCAACCCCCATGTCGGCATCAGGATGGAGGCACTAACACACACACTTGCTCCATCCCTTTAAATACATGAAATGCTGGGAAGCACACATTTTGGCTGTTAGCTATTTCAGTCTTTGCTGGCTTCGAAGGGAACAAGAATGGTAGTGGAAGAGTGAGGGCTACTTAATACTTATGCAATTGTGGTCCACTAAAAGCAGAATCAGAGAGGCATTGTTTGATACAGGCACAGTGTCTCTGGGGGAAATGCACTTGGTGAAAACAGGTGCCATTACCTGCTCATCAGTCTGGTGGCTGCCAGTTGTTCACCCACGTCCACCTCCGAGCGGGTGGCCTGCTGCTACTGGACACGGCCAAAGAAGGTTGGCAATGTGGTGCAGGCTCAGGCTCGCCCAGCCAGTCTAATCCGGGCTAACATGTCCCTTCCAGTCTGTTAGGCCCCAGCCATTGCAGCCACTAGGCGAGGTCCGAGAATTGTTGTACAGTAGCTCCTCCCAAGGCCCCAATCCTGCTGGGCAGCAGGGACCTGGGAGTCCTGTCCCTTGTGGACGGCTCCTCAGCCAAGCCATAGCACAGAGGGACTTGTGACAGCAGCCCCCCTGCCCAGATTCCCCCGGGGCTGCTTGTTTGAACTGCCCTCCCCACTGGCCCAAAGTGTGGCAGCTGCGGTGGCCAGGGGACCCAACTCACCCCTATCTCATTTGTTTTTACCCAACATGGCAATACACCCCCTTTTTATAGGCTGTAAAATGCTCCACACAGTACAAGTGTTGTGGTTTGGGGTGCAGTTACACTCCCTCTTCTTTCCTTGTCACATTGTTATTTAGGGCTTTGTTGTTGGCACTAGAGTCTCTGTGTTCCTTCATGCTGGGACTGGACCATGACTGTTCCTCATCCTGCTACGTGCAGGTTTAACGTGTGTCTATAGACAAAGAAAACACATGTATGCCTTAATAAAGATGTACTTTCTCATTTGTATGAAAAAATATAATTGAGTTTGGTAGGTTCTGTTTATGTTCCAACCTAAGATAGCCTACTTTATTTGGTACACTGTTTGACTTGGGCTCCCAAGTTGCTGTTATCTCAGTCCTTTTGCCTTCCCCTGCCCTATATTTTCTGCTTGATGCAGTCTTCCCTATGTTCATTCATCTCTCTTCCACCTGCAATTTATGCTGTTGGAGTTGATATTGGCTCCTCCTTTTTATTCATAGGGGAGCTTAGCTTTATTGTCCTAGATGATATGTTTGGCCCTCAACATTGACTGTTCAGTTCACACTTTTAATTTGTGGGAGTTACACCATAGTAAGGTATGTCTACATGGGTTGCAATCTTATTTAGCTTTATACCCCATCTTTCACTATATATTCTTTAAGATATTATTTTGTAATAGCTAGTTAATAAAACAAGCCTTTTCAAGGAGTAGCTTTAATATGGAAAATTGGTTGGCAAAAATCAAAGGAGATAGGGGGGAAAGAAACCTAATGCAGTCCTGTCAGAAACTTGAAAAACAGCTTTGATCTTGCTAATAAGTGTTTTTCCAAAGCAAGAGGAAAAGCAAGCATACAGAAGTCATAAAATGAGTCATCTTGTATGATGAGAGCAAGGTTCTAGTAGGAGATGCACTATTAGATTTAGTCAAGACAACTATTGTAGTTTCATGAAACCTGCTGTTATGTGCGTAATGAAAATAAATGCAATTTGGGACTGAGAAATTCCCTCTTCCATGCTTCCCCCTCCCACTCACCTCAACTATACAAAACGACAAATCAGATCTAACATGTAGATCATCTCTGAGAATCTGATTAAGATTGGAGCTACAAAGTATGATTGAGTTGTATGGAATGAGGTACGCTTAATTCAGAAAGGTCAATAATTATGATGAATCTTCTCAGTCATAGGACTCAATGTTTTTTGTTATTGTTTGTTTTGTTTTAAGTTTGAACACAAAATATAAAAATTCATTGAGATTCCAGTGAATGCCTGATTTATATGCCTGTATTTCTGCCAGCGGTCAGATATCCTACAGATAGCTCACAGCCTCCTATATTTATCATATATTCTATCCTGCTGTTTCTGCCCTTATGCTATGCACAACTTTACATTCCTGTGAATACTAATGAAATTATGATTTTTTTTTCCATAAGCACACTTATGTGCAGAAAGTATCAATGTAGTTTGAACTTTAAGCTGGCATCTCAAGCAGGGCCGGCCCCAGGGTTTGTGAGGCCATGTGCGAAGTCTTGGTGCGGGGCCTAATTTGCATAATTAGGCCCAGCCTAATTATGCAAATGTATACATTTACATAAAACTTACTCCCTCTGGACAGGAAGGATTCCCATTCTCCACCTCTGAGCAACCAGGGAGAAGCATGGCCTCCTAATGCTTCCCCCCCCTCCCCAGCCGAGTGTCTACCACCACTCCCCAGGAGTGGTTCCACTGCAGGGGCAGCTGGGCAAACAGTGAGGCAGACACAGAGAGACTGACTGCGTCCACTGCCTTACTGGGGGAGGGGGTGAGCTTGGCCTCCAGGGCCTGTTGCTTCTTGCTGCCGGTGCTGCCTGTGCCTTGTGCAGGCATGCGGTGCGACCAGTCCAGAGGTGCTGCTATCACACACACAAGACACCCAGAATGCAGCTAGCTTATTAAGCGCATTATGGCATGAAAAGAGACATATAGCCAGTTCAGTTGTGCCCCCATAATCAGTTCATGCTGCCCCCACCCCATAACTAGTTCATTTGCGCCCCTGCCCCCGTATAATCAATTCACGCTGCCCCCACCCATAACCATTTAATTTGTGCCCATGGGGCAGCGTGAATTGATTATATGGGAGCGCAAATGAACAGGTTATGGGGTGCGGGTTTAAAGACAGCGTTCCTGTTAGCAATAAGACTTCGCACATGGCCTCACAAACCCTGGGGCCGGTCCTGCTTCCCACCACAACATGGCAGAGAAAGAGGGAGGCAGAGGACCAAAGGTCCCTGCCAGCACCCTCTGCAGCCTCCCCTCCTCTAATATGTGGCAGGAACAATCACCCTATAGCATGGGGTTGGGGGAGAAAAATTATTGTAGTAGGTCAGTAGTGTTATCATGACAGAGAGAGAGAGCAGCTAAATGTTACTTTATTTAATTGAAGTCAGTCCCAACAGTTTCTGTAAGAAAATCTGTTTACTCCCATAGATAATTCAATCTCTATTTAAAGCCTCAAAGAATGAGAGAGACTGACCAACCAAATAAGTTAGCCTGGGGCAGCAAAAATATTGTGTGCTGTAAATGAGGACCCTAGCTCACTTTATTTGTGGGAGGATTTGTATGCGAGAGATATTTAGAATAAATAAAAACTATATGTTCTGACAGCACAAAGGAACAATTCTGTTTGAAACTGGTGGGTGGGTAAAATTCACTTGTTTGAAAGCGTTTTAGAAAGTCTCTGCAGGCTGTATGGATAGCTGCCCACATGCCTCTCATAGATTCCAAATTTCTGCCATAGCAAATCCCACTAGCTGAAACCACAGGCTTTTTTGTTTTCTGAACCTTCCTTCTGTGACCCTGAGCAAACTGTGTCCATGTCAGAAATATTTAGAAAACAAGACAGATATGTGGCAAACCAGTCCTACACTACAGAATGCCACTGCTCTGTCATCTATTGTGTGGGCATCATTCTACCTCTTCTTTGTAAGTAGACAAGAGAAATAATGAGCTGCTCCAGACTGTGAAAACATGTAGTGTGTGCAAGCCTTCCTGCAAGATTCTCAACAGATGGCTTTAACCTTTTGAATACTTACAATTCTAATACAGAAAGGGGTCTGATTCTGTCATCTCACCAGTGTAAACCACATGTAGTTACAGAGTGATGTTCTTGGAGTTAATGGGTTAACATTAATGTGAGAGCGTGGAACCAGGTGCCAAATTTAAATGTTGTTGAGGGCACCAAAGGGACAAATATAGACAGATATGTTTAGTGTAACAAAGCCACAGAGAGGAAATGGAAAGGTGGGATGTGGTATAGGTAGAATGACCAGTATGAAGCCACCGGGAGCAAGTGGAATGGTGGGGTGGGGGTAGGGGGTGAAGAAAGGTTTGAATTATGGGTAAGAGGCCACAGGGAGTGTCTGACAATGGTGGGGGGCTGGATTATTCCAGCCACTTCCAATAGCCTCTTACACATAATTTCACCCTGTCATTACGGTCATTCATGGAGACCACCTACACGTCATTCTACCCATCCCCCTATCATTCCAACGGCTCCCGGTGGCTTCCTAACTATCATTCCACCCAACCCCGCACCCCTGCCTTTCTGTTTCTTCTCTGTGGCTTGCTCACTTTTTTCCCCACCCTAGCATTTTCTAGCCCCCCACTCCCCTTCTTTGGCATTTGAGATCCTCCCCACTCCCTTCGTTTCAGGTAAGCATCTGCCATTTTATTGGTTTATTGCCCATCAAGGGTTATTGGCATTCATCAAGACCATTACTTCCAACTGACATTTGTATCATCTCTATTGGTTTCCAATTGGCATTCTTTGTAATTCAGTTCAGTATGTCCCCAGTTGTGGGGAGGTCAAAGATAATTGGAGACCACCCTCAGATTGGAGGCCATGGTACACAGCATTCTGCAAGAAGCCTTTTCAGCCACGAAGTGTCTTTGGACAAACTGCATTTTCCTAAAGCCCATTGCATAAGCTCCTCTGTTCAGTGGGTTCGGCGGTTTGTTTTTAAATGCTACACCTGAGCTTCCCTCATCCCCAGAATGTGCCCCCCTGAGCTTCTCCACCACTGCCCAGTATCCCCTAGAGCGCCTGTGTTGCTGCCCAGTAATTTGGAGTAGAACACTCATGGAGAATTCTGCAATGTCGAGCTGCCTGGTGGATGTTCGCACATGTGTGCCAACATCCCTCAGGCATCCAATAGGGCTGCCCAAAATTACAGGGATTACTTGTGAGTAGAAAATCTGCTACTCGTTACAGCTCTAGCTATTTACTTTTCTGGCTGTCACTGTTTGAACTTGAGAATTTTAAAATATTCAGTCTGATTTATATTATTATTATTACATTGGATTTTTATACTGCCCCTCTCGCTGATCGCATTTTGGGGCGGTTTACAACAAAGCAAAAACACAAAGTATACAACAACATTACATCAGTATTGAAAACATTATCAGTAGCCACAGGAATAAAACACAATTTCTCACCCCTCAATACCCGCTATCAATACATAATGTCAAAAAAGCCACAAAACTAGAACACAATTTCCCACCCCCCAATACCACTCCACCATCCATACCCCTCTCTCACAGAGGTATTCCCCCTTGAGTTATTCCCCCCCCTCTCTCACCAGGGTTGCAACAACTCCCACCCTCCCAATTCCTGACCCCACCACCACCTGCTCTCACCGGGGGCAGAGACCTAAATCTAAAAAAACAGAACCCACTCTCATGTAGATGATCAGTGCAGTTCTGTAAAAACACTTCTTATTTTACGGAAGCAAATCTTTTTTGCAAGTCTGTCTATAAATTGAGACGTGTTTGCAATTTTTCTAATAATAGATGCAGCAGCAGAGCATTTAGAAACCATCTTAGTCTTTGCCATACAGCAGTGCTCTCCAACTTTGGCTGGCACATGGGCTAGACCGACCGTTGGTTACCAGGCCATCTCTAGAGGGGAGGGGAAGAAAGTGTCGAAGCAGTGACTTGCATATCATCGGTGCTGACCTTCCCTGTACCAATAGCCTTTCTCGTACATCTGTGAGCTGCAGACTGGCAAGCACTGATCTAGAACATTTTAAATAATTGTACTTGAAAAGAATTCTCAAGCTATTGCAACACATTGATATTTTTTCTCTGTTACATACATAGGCTAAGGTGGTGGGTATGTGGCAGTGTGTGGATTACTTGTACAGTAACTTAAAGTAGTTTTTCCAGTACCCTGTAATGTGCAAATTCTGTGTTCATGCTGAGAGTCAGAGTCATCATTAACTCTAGTGGAGGACTATGTCGAGTTCACTGTATTATCCACAAGGTAAATTTATAAACCTCTCTGCTGTAATTGGCTAGTGCCTTTAGAACTGTCCATTGTCAAACCAATATTGTTTTTATTTTGGCCACATTTAAAGGCTAAATTTAGGATCAAGGCTTCATTGTGCTAGACCCTGTACATCCATGTGGAGAGATGTAGTCCTTTCTCTCAAAGAACTTACCACATATATTTCAGTTTCACAAAAATTGATCTTCCTATATGATCTGACAAAATACAACGCTTACTAGTCAACACAGTTGTTGAATCAGGGAAGGGCAAAAAAAATCCTTTTTAAGTAAATTATCAGTATTTTTAGCTTGTTCTCCCTCTTTCAAAATGAAATGCAAATGAAACATTAAGTACCCTACCAAACTGTGCTATGAGAATAATTCCCTTGATATTTTGTAGTTTTCCATTACATCCTCAACCCATTACCTGGGACATGAGTTTTTTATTCCACAAGAATTTTTTTGTAATTGTAAATTACTCTATACTTGAAAAAAGTTTGAATGGGACACTAATGTCTAACAAAGAACCAAAAGAAATGATGCCACGTTTGTGATATACCAAGAGCAATTAAAGATAAGTTAACTTCTACACTAATATTGTTTGATCTGACACACACTTGAGATTACCCAACATAATTTTTTTTAAATACACAGACAGGAGTTAGAGATTGATTAGTAACCATTATAAATAGTGCACAAATAGTTATCTGTGAAAATATTTACAACTGTCATATTTTGGGTAACAAAACTGCACTGACAACAGTCTTGTTACAAAGCAGTAACCAGTTGTCGGCGCACCCCCAGAAAGATGACAGGACACAGCTCTTGGATTGAACATGGCCGCACCCTTTATTAATCCAATTTACAACAATCAAATTTAGGTGAGGGGGTAAGATCACCGATTGCGATTCGGGTCCAGTATCAACTGTACACTCAGAACTCAGCAACAAACAGAGGAGGTCTCGATATACCCTCGATAACCTCCTCACAAATTAAGGCCTCCCCTTTGCCCATCGCTGAGGGCGAGGCCAGAGGGGATGCAGTCCTTCAAACTTGAGTAAGGCATCAGGTACCCGCCAGTGGGGGCCATACTATGCCCTACCACCGTGCACGGTCACCCTTACCCCGGAGAACCAGAGCCTCGCCTGCCATACCCTGCAATGCGTTAAGCGTGACTCCCCCATCTCTTAAGGAGATGCCTCCTACAAACAACTTATTCTAATTCCCAACAGATACTGGACCCCCGCAAGGGTGCGACAAATTAAAACCAACCATAACATCATAATAGCAATACACCACACCATCTAATGGCCAACCAAATTACCCAATACAGTTAGGAAGGCAAAAAAACAAGAAGGCCCTCTGACCAATTCTTCTTGCCAAAAATTCCTTCCTGGCCCATTCTAATGCAACCAGTAAAAACCACAGTATAAGGGAAGGGTGGGTGCTGCTACCGTTCCCCGCTCTTGCCTAGAATGAGCAGGGAATGCTCAGTGCGGGCGAGTCACAGACATGTGACCCCCGCCTGGCCAATCAGAGGCCTTCATTCTCGCGCTGCCAGCGAGGGTTGCTAAGCAACCCTCGCTGACAGCTTGGACTCTCTGGCGGTGCCTCCAGCAGCTGCAAGCCGCCTCCAATCTCTGCCATCATCCTGCCCTCCTTTCTCGAGGAGGGGAGGAGCGCGACAACGGCCCCGCCGCCGAAATGACAGCGGCGGGCAATTATTAGCTGATGGTTTAACTAACTTACCACATTACTGTTTTTGTGCTTTGCACCATTTACGATGTCGTTTCTTTCCCATCCATTCCACATTTACCATTCCATTTACCCATAATCCCTTTCCCGTTTACTGCAGGCCCCAGTTTCAAGTTTAACATGTTTTCCCATTGGATGCTTGGTTCAAACCTGCTGATCGCTAGCTAACAGTTAACTAATCACAATCTACATACTGGCATGTTTAATCAGCTGACTGTCCAGAATTGCGTGGTTAACCAATTGTCTGTCTGACTGATTAACTGTAGGCATGGAATTAACTGTTTCAGCGCTAAGACAACAGCTTGCAGTTAGCATGAGATCCTTTCAGAAGAAAGATGTGAAATAGAAGGGCAGATAACATCAAGCAGCAGTGGTCTGTGGAATAATCAGAGGCACTGCACTTGGTGACCACCATTTGGTTTTCCTTTGCTGAGAGAACTCTGATGTCATCTTGAATTTAAAAGAATGAGAATTTATTACTCAGAGCTATTAAGTGGTGTGAACGCTTTTCAGCATATTGTTTAGATCCAATAAGTCTATGCCCTCCGCAATTCCCATTTAAAAACAAAAAAGCAGCAGGATTTATGCATATTAGTGACAAGCACATTGAAGCAATGATACAAGCTCATTGAAGCAATGAAATCAGATTCATACAGATGGCCAGCTGTAATGAAGCACTGCATTATTATCCAAAATATTTCTGTTTTATAAAAGATGCCAAAATGTTTACATTGAAGTATCCTTGACAGCATGTCACGCATTGCATTGAAGTATTCTTAACAACATGGAGAAGACAGTTTCAATGGGGTTGATCCAGTACCTGCTTATACACTGTGAGCAAGGTGTGTGTGTGTGCAAGTCTTTGCGCACCTGTTACACACCGCATGGACAGTGTGTTCACCACTTTCTTCCTGCCACTTTCTACCTGGTGGGGGAATTAAACACTGGCGCAGTGTTTGGATTACGTTAGGAGGTAAGTGACTCCTCGTCCAACCTTTTCTGGAAGAAGATTCCTCCCTGGAGATTTCTGCCTTGTTGTCAAGTGCCGAGAGGTTCTCAATTCAGCCAAAATGCTATTGGGAACTCAGATTTCAACAGGAATTCCCATTTTAAAAAAATCTCATTTCAGCCCTACCTAATATTGTTGCACTTCCATTCATTACTGATTGGTGGCTGACAATGGAAGGGCTCCAGAGTGATGGCCTGGTCTTTTTCAAGCAGCACTCTGCCACTTTTCTAACTGGAGGGTGTTTTTCCTTACCTTCCATTAATACAAGCTCAGAGATTGAGCTGCATTGATAAGAAAATGGCTTCCTGTCCCCCCATCACCAGCAAAGGAGCAACTGCACTGCAGGCATGAACTTCAAACCTTGTCCTAGGAAACCCAGTCAGCTGCTGCAAAGGAGCATTGACCCACTGATAAGATGAATATGGTCAAGTAATCTTTTTTCCATTGTGGAAAAGAGCAGGAATTGTCAGGTCATTCTGTAACAAAACTACATTGTCTCTTATGCAGAAAACAAATCAACTGTTGCTTACACTTCCTACAGCCTATAGGCTTTTCAGTAATTGCCTCCGAGGGAAGCAGATTGCTAATCATGTTAAGAGGGAAAACCTTTCATCACCTCAGCATGACACCTTTTACTGACATTCAGCCCTTGTACATTTGCTCTTACTTGAATTGACCAGCTCAAACTCTAGCAAGGAATCCCTGCATATACATTGGTTCTTTCAGTTGTACTATTTCTAAGTCCTCGGCCATTGTTTTGTTTAAGCTTTGATAGTATTTCTTCAAAATGCTTGTGTTATACTCAGGCAACATTGTGTGATATGTAAAACACCTACTTCTGTATTAGGCCAAGAGATGTCTATGTGGTTGTCTCATAGTTTTTGTTATGACTCACCATCTTCCTTGCAGCACTAAAACTCAAATTATTTCTGATGTCTTGAATGGGTTTCTAATTTAATAAGGACCTGAATCAAATAAGAATCCATTCCAGAGCTGTATGAAACTCAGCTTTTTCAGTTTGCAGTAAGGCCCATAGCCTTAGAGTCCATTATTACGTTCTACCGTGTTGACTGTTTCGTTCTAACAAACCTGAAAATTGAATGCAAAAGTCTGACAAAAATGTCCGACTTTCTCCAACCCGCAATTCATTTTATCTGGTTTGGATTTGGAGCAGAGACCATCTTAACTCAGTACCCTGCCTTTACAAAAGTGTGTGCAACAAAGGTATGTGGGCTGAAACTCCCATTTGCAAAACCAAACCTGTTCCTTATCTTTTGCTATCAGAGGGTGCTTTCGGAAGTGATGGCACCGACAGCCACCACGGACTTACCCGGGTGGCGTTGGGTGCCATCACTCCAGTTGAGATCCAGCCTGACTGCTAAATTAATGTGACAGGGGAGGGTGAGATGCATGGATTTGCATCTTCCTGCACTGTGTGCAGCCGACCACTACCATCCCCCAGCTGACGGGCAGCCAATGACAGTCGCCGTGTCACCCAGAACCACGGGGACTCCAGACCAGGGCCAAGTAAAGCGGTCTTTCAGACATGAGAGCATGCTTTACTCCAGGTCCGGCGGCCAGATCCCAACTGTGGTGGAGGCTAGCGCAGACTGTGACTCATGGATTTCCCTAAGTCACAGCCCAGACTAGCCCCAACCACGGTTGGGCTCCAGCCCGAGGAAACATCTGACGGATGCCTTTCAACGTGACGGTGGGCCCTGGTTTAAACCGTGCTAAAGTGGAGTAAATCATGCCACCGTCATGTTTGAAAACACCCAGAAAAAAAGATGTGAAAGGAGGTATTAAAGACCATTCTCATACACATACATTTTCAGTAGCTTCAGAAACAGGAAACTTACGCTCTCCATACTTTGATGATCTAAGAACTGAGCAAGACTTACTTTGCCCACCCTTCTCCCACAATGAAAAGTCAGTCTCTTCTGGGAAATGAGAAACTTGCTGAAGAGTCCTTTGGATTCTGTTAGTGCCTTTTGACTCGGCTACATATTCAGTTTCTAACTGATGGACACGCAGCATATCTAGTACTTCCTAATATAAAACTGTTCTTCAGCACATCTCAGCAATAGTGCTGCAAAATGTAAAGAAAATCTATATGCCTATTCCAAAAAGTTTTCTAATCTGACACCTTCCTAAAGAATCAAGGGGTGGGGACAGAGCCAGCTTTTTAAAGACCAGAAAGTCAGTGGGCTGCTACTCCCAGAAGATAAAAATATAATAAAAGGGAAAGGGAAATTACTTAGGAGAGCCCAAGTAGCCGATAAACTCAGCCTAAATTTACCAATTGGTAGAAACCTTTTGAAGACCTGGTCTGTGTTTCAAATAGGAAACACCAAAACAGGAGCTTGACTTTTTCCCTTTTACACAGCTCTAATAGATGCCTGCCTTGAAAACATGCTTTCTGAATTGCATGAGATATGGCCTCCCTCTATTATGATGGAGTGCCAGTATGAATGGTAGATGGCATTTTTTAATTCAGTTGATGTATGTGTAGGCGCCTCTGTCTTTTATAGTAAAAAACAAACAAAGAGAAATCAGATTTTGCAACTTTCCATTACTATGAACTTTACTAAGCCAAGACACTTAAAATGGTGTGAGCAGGATATATTTGGGGCAACGGGGAGGAATGGGGGAGAGGAAGTTGGCAAGGCAGAGGGCATTTTGAGTATTAGTTACAGTCTAACTACAGGGCTAAAATCTACCATCACTTACAACACTGCAGCGCCTTAATGCATGATGGCAGAATTGAGCCTGCAGTACTCTTTATAAGTAGGGATGATGCATGAGGCAGAAAGAAAGCCAGGATTGCTGACTGTTCTGATTATATCACAGTTCTTATCATTTCTGATATTTCCTTAAAGGCCTAACTGTTAAATTCATGCTTTTGTCTAAGAAAATTATTTTTGTGGAATGACTGATGCTTTTCAAACATTTGGAGTTCGGATATTTAGACAGTGTGAATTCTGGGTTTGACTGAATTTACAGCCTGACAGATAGTGAACTGACACTATGCCAGACATATGCCAAATAGAAACCCCAAATGCCATTGTATTTTAAGCTTCTGTACTGCACTGTAGTAGAATGCATCTACAATCAGAAAAGTAATTCTGCTAAAATGACATTGTCTGCCATCATAGGTGACTGGTAACTGTTGTAGGGGTGAGGGGCACCGGAGAGGGGACTTGGCAGGAGTTCTATAGGGCTTCCAAAAATTAGGGGAAGGAGGAATGTGCCCACCGCACAAGTCATCCGCCATATAAAATTTCAAGTGAAAACTTGGTTTCTCTAACGTGAGCACTGCAACTCTACCTAGTTTCTAATAAATAGGCTTTATTCTTTCTGCAATGGGTGATCAACAATAATGCATTTTTCCTATAGACGTTTAGCTGGCAGTGGTGTTAATGTTGGAACCATGGTAGAACTGAGCTCACTCTTTCAAAGGCATATTGTTTCTGCATCACTAGCCCCGTGTTTGTTGGGAAATCCAGTAGGTAAAGGCTTTGGGAAATCCAGTAGGTAAAGACTTAATGACAAATGAGAGTGCAGATATATGCTGAAAGAGGATGTTGTTATTATACATCACTTTTTACTACTACAACTGCACTCTAAAATGAAATTCCAACATCTTAAAAACCTTCACTTTTAAATTCATAGTTAAGGGGAATTGGTTAAAAATAACAATTTCACTACTCTCTACCACTTAAATTTATGTTACTATTATAATACATCATTTTCAACACATCATTTTCAACTACATTAATAGTACTCAATCTCATACCTTTCATTAACTCTGTCTATATCAATGTCTTCTCAACATCATAACTCTCATTCTTCCTTAAATACAATCAACATTATATCAACAACAACAAAATCCCACCACTTCACCATCTCTACTGATTAATATATTCATTTTCATTCAAATGCTTTAGCGAGTTAAATATTTATTACACTATAACAAATTATATATCATTTCTGGATTTCCAAACCAACGATACAATTTCAACACCAAAAATTAACTCGTTAAGACGTTTGAATGAAAATGAAGTCATGCATTAGTAGAGAATGATAGTGAAGGGGTGGAAATATTTTGTTGTTATCTGACACATGCACAAACTCACTTACAGACACACACACACGCAAACTGACACACTCACCTCTGACCGTTAATAAACAATAAACATTTAATTCTCATCAACCAAGTGATGAGAGTAGAAAGGTAAGCACTAGATACTGGATATTGCTGCAGCCGATACTGGCACAAATACATCTGACAAAAGTATCAAAATGTGAAATCCTGACCGAATATAGTTTCACTTGAATCTGATTTCACCCTAAAGCATTAGTGGTTCTTGCAGTTGTTGTCCTGATGGGTACCACTATCAAAAGCATAGTTTCCAAACTCTCTTCCCTTTATGATTAGAGCCACCTCCCACCCTTTCCCCTTAGCACCAAGATATAGTCGAAATTAATTATTATGGACTCTGCAAATAAGAACACTTAAGTAATGCAGACCACTTCAGTGGAGCATAAAGGGGGAGCCCTTGTTCTCTTCTAAAACCAAAAGATCCAAGCCAATGCCGCACATGCGGGGAGGAACACAACAGACACACTCTTGAGGAGCTACTTGCTGCAGGCTGAGCAAAGCCGGGGGAATGGGGCAGAACTTGGAAAGGGTAAAATTAAGGTTCCACTGGACTCGGGAGGGATGACAGTCGTGCAGGAAAGGAACCATCGCAGAAGCCCATGCCCGGAGCCCCTGTCTGTCAGTCAGTCACTCCTCTTTGCCTTTGACAAATATACATAAAACAATTCCTAAACATAAAAGGTACGCAAGACACGACTACTATACAGAAGGATCATAGGACTTGGTGGGGACCTGGGAGGTTTGTACAGAAGATGCAGACAGCCCAAGTCCTAAGCAAGCGGCTCCCCCCTGTGCTCTAGCAAAGTCCCGGGTTGTGGGAGAGCTAATGGAGGCAGCTCTGTAATCTGGCATGTGAGGGGTGGGGGGTGGGGGTTTATTAGTAGAATTATTATTTATATAGGACCACCAATGTATCTGGCACTGTACAATTCAGTCAGAGACAGGTCCCTACCCCTAAGGGGCTTAGAATCTGAGAGACAAGGGAGGGCGACGTGAGGCAGAGGTAAACATCAGGAAAGACAAGAGTTACATTCATGAGGTTGAGAAGTTGCAGGCTCACGTGCTTCGCTTAGTTACAGGGAATTAGATTCTGAGCCAGAGGGAAAGGATGTAGTATCACTCCTGACAAGCTAGGGAAGGCCTGGCCAAAGAGGTGGGTTTTCAGGAGGGATTTGAAAGTTGGGTGGTAGGGAGGGAGCGAAGCGAAGTGAATGTATCCAGGGAGGGAGTTCCAGGCATGAGGAACAGCAAGGAAGACGACGTTTAGAGGACCAAGGGGTTTGCGAGCAGGTGAGGGTGGGGGCAGAGGAGGAGCAAAGCTCCCAGGAAGAAGTGTGGTGGGATACAAGAGCGGATATGGGGGAGCAAGGCTATGAAGAGCCTTGAAGGTGAAGACTGAGCTTGTGCTGAATGCGTTCCTCTAGACTGAGCCAGCGCAGGGTGGAGAGGAGGGGCTGTATATAGTCAAAGCGATGGGCAAGGTGGATGATTTTGGCTGTGGAGCATTGAATGGAGATGAGGGGGGCCACATAAGAGCAAGGGAGGCCAGTAAGGAGGAAGCTGCAGTAGTCAAGGCGAGAGACGACTAGAGCATGGACTAGGTTTTTTGCAGTGGCAACAGTAGGGCAAGGCCAGATTTTAGCAATATTGTACAGAGCAAAGCAAGAGGATTTAGCAACAGCCTGAGGCTTGAAGGAGAGGGAGGAATCAAAGATGAATCCCAGGCTACAGGCCTGAGGGACCGGCTGGATGATGACTCCCTCAATGGAAATTGAGAGGAAAGTAAGAGGGGAGTGTTTCGGTGGAAATGCGAGGAGTTCAGTCTTGGCCATATTAAGCTTGAGTTAGCAACGAGACATCCAAGTAAAGATGTCAGCAAGACAGTCAGCAATATGAGTCTGAAAGGAGGGGGAGAATGCAGGTGGAGTTGCAGAGGAGATGGGTGTGTGCCCATGTGCACCGGCCTCTCCCCACAGCAGTGCACCCACGGACCACCCCCTCTGCCGTGACCCATTTAAAAAGGGCCACTGATAAGAAGTTACTAAACATCCCATACAGTGTAGGCTAAAAGTAGAATTTGCAGAAGATTAATTCAGTATTTCTACAACTATTTTATGTCACAATTATAATTTTGTGCACATAGACACGTTTATGTCTGAAGAAGACTCAGTTCCCAAAAGATTAATGGGCGCAAACCTCTAAGTATATAACACAACAAAAAACAGCTGAACAGCTTAATTGATTAAATACGCATTTTTAAGCCTGAATACTTCAAAATTAGTGAAAGGGAATTTTATTCAAAACAATTGCCTAAAAATTGTGGTGTCCATTTATTGGCGTTGTCCAACTGCATCCACCCGGCTAGCAAATAGAAAGCAATGTTTGTGCAATATTTAAATGTCTTCACAGAGGATTTCTAGTTATGTTTAGCAAGCTTTGACCAACTCATCTTTTCATAATTATAATCTATGAAATCCATTCTAAACAGGAAACCTTTTAAAAATTGGCTTTCAACATCTTGACAAGCATCAGGCAAAACCAATAATTATGTATGTTGGCAAAGTGCCCTCAGACTGCAACAGCAGAGTCAAGCTGAGCAGATTTTATTTAGGTCTTACTATGGCTGGATGTGTGTGGATTGATTAAGTTTTGCAGCTGCAGTGTAATGATGGAAACCTGTTTCCCCTCCCTGACCAAAGAAATCATTTTGTGGAGATGGGATGGGTGTTAACTTACTGTGAAACAATAAAAAAACCAATTGCTGTAAATACTGTAAGTACCTGACATAACTGAATACAGTTTACAAATTCATTACTTTTGTAATCCAAAAATCACAAAATACATTTTTTAACTTTATTTTATGTTAACTCTAACATAAAGCACACTGCAGTTACGCTTCATTGGTTTTCAGCAGTAGTTGCTTCTTGAGCTCAAGGCTCAACACTTTTCAAATAGCTAGCATCGTCCCTGGCAGGTTGGTTCCACAAGTTATGCTAACTACACGTGGACCAAAACAAACATTTCCCTTTGATGTGGACTCCTACTCATGATGATTCGCTAGGGAGCCACCTCGCATAGGTTTCTGCTTATGTGGACACATTTGCTGAGTCCTTAACAGCCAACCACATGCTCACCATGCGTGGAAACCCATAACGCAGAATAAGGTATCTTGGCAGCTGGAAAACACTGACTCAGCCGCTTATTATGCAAACAAGAGGCCCCAAGGCAGACCAACTGGGCTCAATCAGCCAGTTGATTTTTCAACCAGGGTCAACAGAGTATAGTCTTTCTATTCCACATGCTAGTGTAATGTCCTCTTGTTGGGCTCTGAAATGGATAGGGGCATGGACATCAAATAATGTATTACTTCTCTAGATCCTCAAAAATTACCCTTGATAAATCAGGGCTGGCTAGTGGTCCCAGACCGAAGACACATTACCTGAGCTAAACTCAAGTACAAGGAGTTTCTCCCTTCTGTACCCTGTTTCTTGATAGTTGCATCCACAATGGATACAAATCTGGGTCACACGTCCCCGATTTTTGCCCATTTGTGGTAAGGCTGCTACACAGTGCAGCCATGGACTTTTTCCAAGGACGCTGTACATAGCAGCCAGCTGCTTACCCCGCAGTGCAGCAGGGGGTGAGGTACATCTGACAGGCACCAGGCACATGAGCCACTGCATCACATGGCTTGGCTGCCCAGAGAGGGTTAAGGCAGCCCAAGGAGTAGTAGCCTTCCCAGAGTGTCTCTCGTGACTGCACCCCTCATCTCAACAGTGCAGCTGCTCACCCAACATGTTTTCTTTAACCTGTTTTTTTTAAAAGCAGAAGAGAAAAGGGGAATGCATTATGATTAATAGCTGATACTAATGTTTGATGGACCAAGGAGTCATGCTTTGTGCAATTAAATTTAATAGAAGTGCCTTTGGGTTTATGGATCAGATGATTAATTTTTATGGTTTTAATCTGAATTGGTGCAGGACCGGACATGCACAGATGCTCTGAATCCATGTAGACAAAAGAAACAGACTTGTTAGTCAGAAAAGCAGGGGCTTAAGAGATTTTCACATTTCGTTTTGAAATCAAACTGTGGGGATTCTGGTATATGATACAACATTATGCTGTTTGTCAATTTATACTCAGGAAATGGAGCAGTGCAAGGACATTGATGCAATATTTTTCTGAATTGAATTAGTAATCTTAAATTAAATTAAATAAAACTACAAATTTAATTCATTTAATTATTTAAGGTGGTTGGTTTTTAGGATTTTAAATGTTTTACTCTTGTGAATTATTGTTTTAATGTTTTAATTGTGTTATTTTTTGTATTGTAAGCCATCCCGAGATGCCATGGGCATGAGGGGGCGGCTAAGAAATATAAATAAATGAATAAAAATAAATTATCAAATTTATTATATATTCCAAAGGAAACATACTTCATTGTGCACCTTTAACTAGGAATTAGGGCAAACAAATCAGTGGGCATTTTTAGACACACGTTAAAGTTCCGGATGTTTCAATCTTCTGGATTTACAAGCCCACAAGTAAGTTCCCGATTCATTTTTTCACACACACACACTGCCCTGAGGCAGTTCCTGGATGCATTCTTCGCACAAACACTGCCCTGACGCAGCCTAAAGTAGCCGCACCTGTCGACGTGACAGGCTGCCATGGAAACCAAGTAACCACAGCTGCCTGGAGCAAAGCCATTTACCAGGAGAACCTTTTACACACAAAAGTTCTGGGAGAAGTTCTACGATCTGGATGTTTAAGATCTGGATGAGTGATTTAGACACACACAAAGTTCTGGATGTTACAGCAAACATCCAGGAGAAATGTGTGTCTAAAAACACCCATTGTTCAGTATGTTACAGGGGGATTTTAGTTAGTGACTGTTAGGCTCACAGGATGTGTGAATAAATGGGGTTGTACAGTTGCATAGAATTTTTATCTTTAAAAACCTAAGAAGAAATTACATATGAGAACTATATTAAGAGAAATGACAACTAGTGAACAACTTAAACAGCAAGAGTTGTACAATATTGGAAAATATTTTGTAGAGTGTTTCTTCCTACAAGTCACGGACTTGTCATATTTTTAAATGGTTATTTTCTTCCATATTGTAAGTCGGATGCTTTGTAACTCCGTGAAAAGATGCTTGTTGTATCCATGTTTAAATGACATGGAAAATGAAAGGTGATGGAAGTGGTTCCTCCCTGCTCCTCCCTGTGGACTATAACTCCATGATAAGTGGACTTTGGCGACTCTGTAACTTCATGATCAGACGCTTCCCGCACCATGTTTAAATGAACATTTACTGTGTAATATGCCACTCCATCTTGAAACTGTCATGGTGACTGATTTAGAAACTGCTATACGTTTACTTACGCTTCCGTTCAGTTACCGACGGCATTTTGGATATTTTATAGTATCAATGTATCACGTTCTACTACTTAATTTTATTATTTTATTATTTGTAACTTTTCTTTAGGCCATGGCGAAAGCCAGTACCATTAATTAAAAAAAAAAAACAAGAGTGAGAGAGAGAGAAATGATATTGGTTACAAAATAAATAACCTTAAAAAATTCCATCCCAATAGTACAGAAGACTATAATGCCTGTTTTTGTTTTGTCAGGTGCATGAAGATGTAGATGACAGTGAGGCCATTGGCCTTCTAAAAATAATTTTGTAATGAATATTTAAATTCACATTGATAGCTCTTTCTTGAATATGCCCCTTTTAACACAAGACACACACACACCTCGCCCACGTCGGCAACTGGGTGGGCAAGAGGTGGAGGCGTCCGTGTGAGCGCCGATTCATGTGGGTGGGGGTGCATGTGCTTTCTCGCGCTCCACCCATCCCCACACCCAGGCTCTTTTCAAACGGACCCCTCCCCCCCTCGCACACATGTGCAGGTGGGAGGGGGCATCCATTTGAATGCCATGATGGGTGCGTGGGAGATGGGTGGCATCCGTGGGAACACCGTGGCCGGTGGGTGGGGTGTGTGCATGCTCCTGCGCTCCACCCACCTCCACTCATCACCCATGCATGGAGCAACGGGTACCAATGCTGAATGCTCCGTGCACGGAGATGGGTGAGGATCCATGGGAATGCACCCCCCACCCTCCCCCCACACCTGCACCCGTTAGAAAAGGGCCGCTGAGGCATTGAACAAAGCCGGAATGCCTGTGTGTGGAGATGGGTGTGCATCTGTGTGACAGGCCGCCCACCTGCCACGCACACCCATGCCCCCCGCACTGCAGCTCCTCACGGATCCGTTTGAAAGGGGCCTAAATTGGGCCTACTCCATGGCATTATTAAATAAGTTTATACCTTTAGTATACCCATTAGAATCAATATCTTGGATCCTAAAGGGTATACACATTATGGCTGTGATCCACAAACTACTTACAAGGCGCACTACTTACAAGGATCGTGCGCGCGTGGATGACAGAGGAAACTGCTTGGGAATTGCATGGGTCACCACATGTATATATGCAACTAGGGCCCCAAACGTGTCACCTGGTTGCCACGGGCAACCCTGCCCAGGGGCTCCACAGACTTTGGGATCACAGCCAAGGGCTACTCTGGATTAAATGGTTTGTGGATCATGACCCTATACAGGAAATATCTGGGTTGGTTCATTTTTTACTAAACCTATTTAATGAGGTTATCATAGGAAAAAATCTTACGGACAAATTAATTGTATATTTTCACTACTAAAAAAAGGCATGCATGAAAGGCTTATGGCTCACATTGGGAGAAGCTTCTTTTCTGGCACAAATGCCCTTCTTTGTTGCTTACAAATAACTGTATTCAGTGACACAAAGCACAACTGTTGTAAAAATATTAGTATGCAGATGCTCTGCTGTTTTGTTAATGCATTTAATTAAATACACTATGTCTATTGTTCTTTTCCTTTTTCTTTCCCCTCCAATGAATTTGTATTATGGCATAGAATCTAACCAGTACTTGTGATTAAAATTCTTTTTATTGTTTCTGTTGCTCACAGACCCTTTATATAGGCATGACATCTTGCTTCATTTGATCGAGAAAGCTACAATCATGAAACAACAATATGACAGAGAGTTGTAGAGTATTCATATATTTTTATCTCCCAAAGCCTCACTAAATATTCAGCAAAATGAAAAAGAAAAAAAGTTGCTGAAATATTTTCCATAAAACCTTTTTCTTTTCTTGTAAAAGCAGCAGCGGTTTGTAGAGGTAAATTTTTAACCCTGAAGACAATGCATTATGTTTCTTACAGGAAGAACTTAATTCTAGCTTTATTTACAAATTTCCAGATCAGTTAATATTCCAAATTGCAAAACTGACAGAATCATCCATAGGCTTCTAGACACAGAGCCCTATATTCTGTAGCTATTTTATTGATTGCTGCATGTGTCAGGGTATAATTGGCTATAGGTGGGTCTTTGCAGTTTTATTCTTTCATGCTGGAATCCTAAACCCATTGAAGTCACTGGCAAAACTCCTATTACATTTAATAGCTGAGGTTGCACCTTGTACATGATGAAATGAATCATTATTCAGAACAGTTTGAATCTTGTTCTGATTCTATCCCTGTTTAAATTTCTTTAATGCAGATAAAATGCATTTCTTTTCCCTGTTTAAAAAAAGATAATGAAAAATCTGTAAATATTATAGATTTCACAAATTGTTTTAGTGCTGTGTAGGAACAAATCAAAATTTGAGGGAAGAAAGCAATTTTCAAAGTAATTTTGGGCTGAAATGCTGTGTTGATTTGATCAAGAACAATTGTGGGAAATACGGATTTTAGTGTAATCAGTCCTAGGCCACTGTAGCAAATCAAGTTGTTCAATTTCAGGAAATAATGAACACGCATTCAAGATGCCATGTGCCCAGTTGTTCCAGTTCACTGGGACCGAACCAAATCCTTGTCCCATTAAAGTCAACGAAGAGTTTTGCCAGAGACTTCAGTGGGATGAAGATTTGGCTCTGTTTGCCCTTCTTGGGATGAATAATAGTGTCCTGTAATTAGAGTCCAAGGGCTCCTTTCCTATCAGGAGAAGACCACTTGATATCATGAATATTTACGGTTTTGTCTTTCAAGAGCTGAAAGTGTCTGAGCTCTGCAGAACAGTACAAAGAATGTAAGCTACCTCCACTGAGAAATGCTATCTTTAAAGGTATTAATTAACCACACTACCTCATTAGAGGTTCACATCCTGACCCTGTCAATGGAAGTGAGAGTTACTAAATAAATGTAAAGACACAGAATCAGGCTGCCTGAGGCCTTGAGAAAGACACTTAAAATTCTGGAACAAAGCACATTTAAATACAGCCAACATTTGAAAAACTAGCATCAGTAGATGTTTTGCATTTTCTGCTTTAAGAGGTACAAGGTGTGTTCCCTTCACTTGGCTGAATGTTCAGGGCTTATTCTTAGCTGAAGTGTGTGAAAGAAAACGGTTTGCAGGTGCACTCTACAATTAAGAAAATAACCAGTGCAAGAGATGAGCGAGATCCCAGTGGCACTCATTTGAAAGCACTGTAACTGGGAAACAGAGTGGACAAATATCACAGAGAGGTAACAGCAGAAATTAACTAGGGGAAAGTTTAATGAATCAAAATTATTTCTTAAGGTAAATAGTATAGTGGAGGGGATTCTGAAGAGAAAAATCATGTTTGGAGGTTGTTGGGGTTTTTTGTTTTTGTTTTTTTTAATGAAATCTAAATTAGGGAACCTGAATGGGGACTTTTGTAATAGAAAATTCTCATAGGAATGTGTCCTTTGGAGAGTTCAGACTACTTGGAACAAAACCTCAAAGTTGCAGATGTGTAATAGATAGCACGCTGCAGCTATAATAGGATAGAACAAGGCTAAAATAATTTTACATCCAGTATCTACAAAAGTGTTGAGTAAACTAGTCTCGAAGAAGTTAGCTTCTCCTATGTAAGGTTGTGTAACTGGTCATGGCTTGCAGGTTTCATATGAGAATTATCACTTACAATATAAGATTCAAGAAAATTCTATTGCATTTATAAGCTGCTTAGTTGAAAACATATTACACAAGCCTTCTAACCGTTTTTTCCAAACCCTTTTAATTTAAAACACACTGGTGAGCATCATTAAAGTTTTAAAACTGAAAGGAATGTACCTAATCCCAGTGCAAGTTTAAGCAGAGAATACCCCTGGCAGGTCCTGCTTCAAGAGATGTTAATTCTTTAATTCTGTAAAATGCATTTGGAAGGGAGAATGCCATTTCTTTACAAGTGCCCATATTCTATAGATTTGGTATGAAACGACTAACTGAAGGCAAGTAAAAGAAAGCAGCATTGTTCCAGGGCACTGTTTTTCACAGGCCTGTATTCATATCTCATCCTTGTTGTTTGCAGGAGAGGCAGATGTGAACCAGAACAATGGGACCTCCACTAAGAGCACAGCGGTGACAGACTCCAAGAGCACAGCAGACCCAAAGAATGCCTGGAAGGAGGCCAACCCAGCTGACACGGCTGGTCGCCCCCACTTGATCCGCCTCTTTTCCCGAGATGCCCCAGGAAGAGAAGACAACACCTTCAAAGATCGGCCCTCAGAGTCAGATGAGCTACAGACCATTCAAGAGGACAGCACAGCAGCTTAAGAGAATTCGGATTTGATGGCTTCGCAGAAACGTTCGTCGTTCCGGCACGGATCAAAAATGGCAACTGCAAGCACCATAGACCATGCTAGACATGGATCCCCAAGAAGATACAGAGACACAGGTCTACTTGACTCGCTGGGCAGATTCTTTGGAGGTGACAAACATCATGTTTCCAGGAGGGGCAAGGTGAGCTCTGAGGAGGAAGAGAGTACAGAATAGCTCTAGCAAAATGGAATAAAAATTTAAAAGGAAAAGTGTGGGAGAAAAGAAAAAAACAGTGAACTTGAATAACCACCATAGAGCAAGAGTTGACTTAGCCATTAGGTGTTTAATGTGTTTAATTTAACAAGCTTGCAACAGAGCATGTTTATCAGAGTTTCTAGGCAGACCTACTCTTTTACTTGCTGGAAATCAGTAGTATTGCAGATCAGGACGGGGCTCTAGAGGCATTCCTGAGAGACTTGTGAGTGTTTTATAGAAGTATTGGAAAGAAAAGCTCCACTCTGCATTTGTGTTTTCTTTAATGCTCATCATCTCAAATGTTTCTCATAATATGACTGGACAAGAGCCCTAGAATAACTATCAGTTAGGAGACTCTGCACTAACTTCATTGGTCTGGACTTGAAATTAGGTCATCTTCGATTTTTTATTTCTTTATTGATTTTTGTTGTAGTGTCTATTATCCGCCTGCGTTGTACCCTTAATCTTGCTTCTTAAAAGTAATAAGGAATGTTGCTGTGGACGGGGGTGAATTGCTCATGAAACCTGAATTTACTAAATACACCTATTTGTTCCCAGTTGCTTGGGAGGGAAGAACCGATGGAAATATGAGTTGTACTTTGCAAAGATGGTTGTCTGTTGAGTGAACAATTTCTGAAGCCTTTTGAGTGCTTTAAAATGAAAGTGCTTTAAAATTAAATATTAGATTCTCCTTGGGATAACATAGTGGGTGGTATTAAAAGTGCTGGAAGGTATAGAAATAGAAAGGGATGTGCATTCTGTCCCTGCTAGTATGTAAGTATGAGGAGGATGCTGTTAGCACTGGTTCCTTGACTTGTGACTCCACTGTAAAGCAGTCCTGGTGAATATACATATCCACATAGAAGTAATGAGCATGTGTATCTGGTTTAGCAATTGTGGGGGTGGACTCTGCCTTTGGGCTTTTGGAAGGCTTGTTTTAACAAACTATACCATTTTTTGCAGGTGATGAAATGTAGTTAAGTCCCTGTGCTATAGTTCAGGCCTGCAATGTAGGCCCTAAAGTACTGCCCCATGTATTTCTTTGGGTGCAGTTTCTTAAGGAAGCCTTGTAACAGTGAAAGGCTTTCCTAGATGTTTACGGAGCAAATCGGTGATACTCTTAATGATAGGTTATTATTTATAGCCATGTTAAAATTAGCTAATAAAAAGGATCAAATTATATAGTCTTACTTTGCTTCTTTTGAGGTACTTTAGTAAAAGTTTTGAAAAACCTGTAACAGCCAGTAAAACACTGGCCTGGGAGTCAGGAGTTCAGGGTACTGTTGTTTAATATGGCATTGTCTTGTTGCTTGATAATGGACCAGACATTTAACAGCCTAGTGACCTAGTTTCCCCCTCTGTATAAGCAGTGCACTAGCCGACAAGACGGTACTGAGACTTTTACAGCAGCAAAAGAATATACATTGTGAATACGTTCTTTTCCAATTCCATGGTATCTTACCATTTATATAAGTTGTCCCTAACAGTGATAGCCTCTCAAACAACATGTGAATCATAATAGTATTGTGGAGTCTGGCTGGCTATCTCAACTCTTGCTATTGTATTTAAACGTTGTGCAGTCATGGTACTGACATGTCTGAAACTTGTCCATCCAGACACTCTATATAAAATAGTGTTAAAATCTGCACACAGAATAAGAAGCTAAGTATTATTCTTTGATGTAGTGATAAACATTCATTTTAGTGTGGTGGTGGTAGTAATCTCAGTCAGATTCAGATTGTGGATTCCTGTGTTTATCAATCATTGTGAATCTATTAAACTTGGAGTGGATCTGTATGTAGAAGGCTATAGAAATAAGTACTTATCGCTGTTGATTTTTCATTCCAGTCACTGGTGCCCTTTACATGGACAAATAGTGCCTGAAAAAGAAAAGGAAAAAAAGGTTACAAATGATTCCAAATACTTTTTAGCTACGAAATAACTTTTTTAAACAACTGCTTTTACGAGCTGGCCTAAAGTGTCAGAACATAGGAATTTGTATCTTGTATCACAGTCAGTGACAGTCTTTGAGCTAGCAACACTGGACTTGCCGGGTCAAAGAATCTCAGCGTTGTTTTCCGAAATGCTAATGCTGGTGAATATAAAATAACTTATCCTAGGAACCCATTCCAGGAGAATTTCAATGCTGGAAATATGCAACAAGTGCCACAAACGTTTGTATCTACTCTGTGTATTTTGTTAATATGCTTCAATTGTCTTGAATAGTTAGAAGGGTATTTCTCAGAGTTCTTACAGTTATGTATAAATAAGCACAACATATAACGACATGATGTTTCCATTATATTTAAAACCAAAATAGTTGTTGATTTCAGAATTTATGTCTGGTAGGGGGGAAAAACACAATATCACACTCTGAAAGCATTCAGAAGAGAGGACTGATGGTAAAAAAAAAAAACCTCAGGCCATTTGTCACATTTACTGTATTGAGCAGAATACATCACTTTGGTACAAAAGATATTGCAGAAGGCATTTATTAGGATGGATTAGCAAAGAACCAGAATGGAAACATTCTTGGGGATGTGTGTTTTTCTTGGTTGAACTAGTTTTGTAGCCCAGGTCAACAGCCTGAGGAGGCTCTGCTCCCTTCTCCCCACCCCAGCAATCCTATGCACCAGCAGCTAAGAGACTAGAGCCTGCATCTGAACTGCTGCCCACACCAGTAAGGGATGGAATGCAGCCACAACACTTGTCCTTTGTACAGATTGAGGGCTGGCATTCAGGCTGCCATTCTAAATTCCTTGTGGAGGCATATTCTTTCTTGGGCTTGGATAAAAAAATACATTTGTGAATAACATTTGCATTTGTTTGAAGAAAAGGGGAGTGGGGGGGAAGCAAAAGAATGTCGAGTTTGTTGCCTTCTTCTTCTTCCCCCAGCAAGCAGACTCTCCTTTATGCTGGAATTTCAGAGCTATATTAAGAGAGAGTGGGGGTAAAATAATGGACACATGAGACTCTCTCTCCTCAGAGGCAGCAAATATGTTATCCATCCACCCTCCTCCCAAAAAGAGTTTGGGAGAACTGAAATATACATACAGAAACTGGTTTGATCCCAGGCAGGCTAGAGAACTTGAAGCTCCAATTTTAAGGCTGCGATCCACAAAATAAGCGGTCTGAGGATTGTGGCCTTAATATTTTTACTAAGAGAAGAAGCCAGAGAAGCCATTGGGATATAAGTGTAAAGGGGCCAGTTCTGCTTTGCTCAAAGAGAGACACTCTCCCAAGGTACTACACTGAGCACCATAAAAGGTGACAGAATCAAGCAATTATGGGTGAAAACAGACATGACGCTAACCACCTTTTAACCACCCTTGGTGGTTATTTATGCATGTTGCAGGGCTGTATTGGTGCTCTATGCAGCCCTGAAACATGCATAAATGACCACCAAGGGTGGTTAAAAGGTGGTTAGCGTCATGTCTGTTTTCACCCTATGGTAAAAAATAACCCCAGTGGTCACAGTTTTAACCATTAGTAATATTTCCTTTTTAATTTCCATGGAACTTAATGGAACAACTTTCAGTTTGTAAAACTGGCTAAAAAATATTAAAGCAAGGTTGACATTTGTGTTGATGAGGTTCTGAGTGTATTCAGCTTTGGTTTTGAACCCTTTGAGTCATTTGTTGAGATTTTTTTTTCCCCAAAAGACTTGTAATTAAATTAAGTTATAGTATAAGATTTATTTTATTTCCTGATTAAAATCCTATATAGTTTTTCCTACTACGTTTTGGATGGTGAGACAGTAAACTCTATACCAATTTTGACATTGTGCTAATTTTAGTGAACTTAAGGTAGATTTGTACAGTACAGTGAAATAATGTGAGTGTATTGTGAAGGTCAAGGACACAGTAAATAACTTGTGGGGCAGACTGGATTAAAAGGCGAGTACCTTTGGGGAAAGCATGTGTCCCTCTTTGTTCCACTACCCTAGTAAGCCTACATTTTTGACAGTTAAAGTTTTGTTTGCGTTTTTGTAATGCTCTTGGATGATGTCTTTATGTGGCCATTTTGGCTGCAGAAAAGAAAACTGGATCAAGACTTGTTTCCTTTTCCCATTTATGTGGAGAAGCACAAAGAAAATTACTTTGAGCTACTTGGTTAATGTAATGATAGCAGAACATTGGAATACCACAAACAATGTTGTTTCACTAAGGAAACTTGCACTAAGGAAATTTGCAGCAAGAATGTTTAAATAAAACATGTACTCATGTTAGAATCAAAAGTAATGTTCTAGGATTCTTTTTTAAAATAATTATCTTATTCAAGCTCTTACTGTAACTCGACCAGTTGTGTTTTTGTTCAAAGATAATACACTGTGCATTGAAGGTTTTTCAGAGCAATGAATACTGGTTTTAACTTTAAAGTTGTCACATTGATCAACAGACATTCCAAGTGTACATGATGCTCCAAAGGCAATTATTTACTGTGACTATTTTTCTTTAAAGCCTTTTAGCTGTCTTGAGAGAAATCTTGTTATTGTGTTATCCACTGTTTGTTTGTTTTTTTGTACAACTGATGTATAAATGATAGGTTTGTAAAAGAGTATTTGATGCATTTAATGGGACTAGCTTTGTGGAGACTGTAACATACGATTTTGTTTGAATCTTATGCTTATATATGCTTCTACATTTCTGTGCACTTATTAAATAGTTTTCTCACTGCAAACTTGTGTACTAATTAATTTGTTTTTAAATACCATAACACATTAACAGAATCTGTGTTTTTGTTTATTTTAATAATGGTACTTTGTGACTATGACGTGTGTGTGTGAAATGGTGAGCAACCTCAAGGGCAGGCAAAAAGCAACAGGAGCTTAAATTTGGTGGCTCTAATAATCAACTCTCTCATTAAAAAGAGAGGACAAATGTTGCAGATGCTTTCACTGACTGAAGGTAGAACAAAATAGAAATGGAAGCTGTTGCTGACCATCATAGAATTATTGGCATTTCATAAGACTGGAAGAAGGCAATCACATTTAAATTATTCAACAAGAGCAATTAAACCAGGTCTACATTAGAGCTTCCCGAACTGTTGGTTAGGATCCCAAGGGAGGTCATTATATTTGATATATCTTATACGTCTTTGTCGTCTCACAAACAAAGATTTTGGGAACCATGACTCTAAGTAACCATACAGCCTCAATTTTCAGAACTTCTACCTCCTCACTCGACATACTCTTGATAGGATGCTTCCTTGTTATAGAAGTTCTCTGTTCTGAAGAACAGGGGGAAATGCAGTGAACACAGGTCCCTGATCACAGGGCAGATGTAAATGCTTGGGTGGGGACTCCTGTGCCTTTTTTTTTTTTTTTTAAAGGTTAATAAATAGTGAAAAATAGCCTCAACTTCTAGACACATTGATGGAAAGCAAAATCTATCAAATGAATTATTCACTTCCCCAGGTAAGCCAAAGTATGTGACAGAGCCAAGCCTTGTACTGCTCCGCAAAGCTTGTCAAGCCCAGTTTTGGCAAGGTGGCAAAGCCTGACTAAATACAGTGACTGATATACACTAAAATACTATGCAAGGCTGCCATTTCCAGGAAATGGATGGGCTCAAGCAAGGTAGAATGACTAACACCAGGCATAATAGAGAATACAGTCGGTAGGTATACAAAACTGCAGCCAAAGCCAACAAGAAAGGATAATGGGTGTAACATTGCTTCCGTATGACACTCGCATTCTGTTAGTGCAAACAAGCCAACAGACTTGTAGTTTTTAAAAAAATAATATATCAAGATTTCAAGAACAAATTGGAAATATTGGAAGCTAGAATGAAGGACCAGGAAGGATTTAACCATAGCACTTTTTTCAAAAGTTATTTGGCATACCCCCATTTCACATTAAATCTAAGCCTTCCTTCCTTCCTTGCTGTCACATTCTTCTTCTGTCTGTGACACCCAACAGCATATTCTGTAACCTACTCTTTAAATAACTGTCAGCATTTTAGATGTGGCCCCTTGTTTATCGTGTCTGGAGGTCCTTTTTCTTTCTCTTCTATTTCAAATCATTGAGAGGCTACTTCCTTCATAGATGATCTCTCTCCTTACAGCAGAGACCCGTGTTCACTGTGTTTGTCCCATTGGCAGCAAGGGTGTAGCCGTCATAGGTGCAGTCACACCTGGGCCCGCGTGCGTGGGGGCCCACACGCATATAGACTGCACATGCACAGTGGAGTGGCCGTGCCCCATCCGGGAGCCCATTCCATCTTCTGAACCCGGACCCATTCCCACCTAGCTGTGCCGCTAATTGGATCCTTGCCTTGTAGTTACAAATGAAAGCCTCGCTGGCCTTTGACCAATTCAGATTTTTTATTTTTACCTGGAGCCAAGCTGGACACTTCTGCTTATCTGAACCCCATGGTGATTACCAAGGAAAGGGCATTCTCACCTGACAAGCGTCTTTGTCGCATGGGGAAATGGATAACTCATTTTATAAATTTTGCTTTCCTTAAATGTGTCCTAGGGTTGAGACTATTTGCACTATTTATTAACCTTTTAAAAAAAAAATTCACAGAGCCAACCCCCAAGCATTTACATCCTTGGATCCATGCTCATTGCATTTTCCCCATTGCCACCAATGGGAAAAATACAACAAACACGGGTCCCTGCCTGTGATGTGACCAAACTGCCCAAGGAGGTGAAATTCATCCCCTTGCACAGGGGTAGCACAAGGCCTATGCATCCCACTAAACTACTTAAGACCCTCTGAGCGGAAGAGAGTCTATAAACACTACTCAAGTGGGCATCACTCAGTATGTTCTTTGCTTTTCCTAATGTGGCCGTGGATTTGCTCTGTATGTAGCATTTGATATCAGGCTTCATTCAGTTCTTGCCTATTTACTAATCCAGCTGCTCTAAAGATCCAAAGCCTGACCACGTTTGCAATAACTACAAGTTGTATACTCTGTCAATGTCATGTCATGGTGCAAGTGCTACAGTGCACTGGCTTGGTGCTGTTCTACTTGATTAGGTCATGTTGGCATCGGGAAAACAGCCATTGGAATCCAGGTAGGTCTACCTAGTACTTCTCAGAGGACCAATGCTCTACTGCAGCACCTTTTCAAAAATCTTCCTCCATTCCCATCAGCGTATATTCAAAGTTTACTGTGGCATTCCTAAACGCATCCAGCAAGGGTGGATGCCATGCCACGCCACTTGCTGCACGCCAAGTGCCTCCTGCATGCAATTGCCATCTTGAAAGTTCAGAGCCTAGACTGGCACTGTCCATTCTTAAAGGACACCATGATGTACATACATGATGCAACTATATTAATCCTACTGTCTAGATTAGCGTACACAAAAAAGACAGATAATTTGATAATTAGCAATCAATTAATTAGATACTCCAAACATTTGTTCCAGGACTCAGATGTTTGCATTTTATCCAAACTGACCAGCTAGATGCTGAAAAGCACCATATAACGGTGAAATATTACTTACTATTTCAGGGTGAAAACAGACATGACGCTAACCACCTTTTAACCACCCTTGGTGGTTATTTATGCATGTTGCAGGGCTGTATTTGTGCCCTATGCAGCCCTGCGACATGCATAACTAACCACCAAGGGTGGTTAAAAGGTGGTTAGCGTCATGTCTGTTTTCACCCTCAGTTTCAAACCAGCAACTGGTGAGGAAGAGCCGCATCCTCTTCTAGAAATAAAACATTTTGCTTGCAGCATCTACACTGGATTTTTGCCATAGGGTAAACAACAAACTTTAGTGAGCTAAGGGTTCTGTCAGGCAGTACTGGAGACGTGCAGGAGATGCACACAGAGCACAGCCTGTGCTGGCTTCCCCTGCAGCTCTTCAGTGTTGTGTGACAGAGTACTAAAGAAAGAACATAAGTGGTGTCATACTGGGTCAGACCAATGGTCCAGAGAACCCAGCATCCTGTCTCTGACAGTGGCCAATTTTGGTCGCTTGGAAGAAGTACCCAACAGGTCACAATGGGGGCAATCCATTCCCTGTTGTTCACTCCCAGCTCCCAATGGTAAGAGGTTACATTCCCCAAACATACCTGACTAATAGCTGGTAATGCACCTATTCTCCAGAAACTTGTCCAACCCTTTTTTAAACCCAGTTATACTACTAGCTTTGACCACATTGTCGGGCAACAAATTCCACAAATGGTATCTTGAGTGAAAAAATACTTTTATTTGTTTTAAATATGCTGCCTGTTGGTACTAGAACTAGAGGACACGCCATGAAACTATTTGAGGGTAAATAATCGTTCCTTATTAAGTTGTCCTACACCACTCATGATTTTATAAACTTCAGTCCTATCCCCTCTGTCGTCTCTTCTCCAAGCTTAAGCACCCCAACCTATCCAGTCTCTCTTCTTAGGGGGGCCATTTCATACCCCTTATCATTTTTGTTGCCCTTCTCTATAACTTTTCTGGTTTGACTATATCCTTTTTGAGCTGGGCCGGCCAGAACTGCACACAATATTCAAGGTGCGGTCACACCAGAGATTTATTTACTGGCATATTTTCAATTTTATTCTCTTCCCCTTTACAAATAGTTCCTAACGTTCTGTTTGCTTTTTTGATGACAGCTGCACCCTGAGCTGAGGATTTTAATGCATTGGCCACAAAACTCCAGGTCCTTTTCCGGAGTGGCAACTCCTAATTTAGAACCCAGTATTGTGTATATAAAGTTGGAATTGTTTTCCCCTCTGTGCATCACTTTAAATTTAAAGATTGCTGAGATTCGCATTGCAAAGATTAACAAAGGCTCCAAACTCTGGTCTCCTTGCTGGATGAAATGACAAGAAATGCAGAGAGCAGAGGATGGAAAGGAACAGCCCCATTTAAGGGAGGCCTTTTGTCCAGCAGTGGATATCTACACCATGCTGATGATGAAAAAGACATGCTGAGTCTGCCTTCATCTGAGTTCATGTGTGCAAAGCATGTAAATGTAGCCTACATTGCTACTAAAAAAGAAAACCACAAGTTTGCACAAGTTAAAGATAAGTAAAAATAAACATGTACCTCAGTTTTGGGTCCAGACTGTCTTCCATCCCTGCTCCATAAATTTCTAGAACAATAATATCCCTGTTTGTAAATGTAAACTCATCCAAGAGCAAAAGGCAAGAAGAGCGATCTGATCAAAGCCTCCCCAAAGCGTAGAGGAGCCCAAGACCTGGTGTTCTAGACCTGGTCGAAGACCAGTCATAAACTGATGTATTACAAATTAGCCTTGAAGGGTGGTTTACTCCTGTACAAAAGGCCATTAATCAGCCATCACTCATATTTAACAGATTCATACTTCCAATGTAACATAGTACACCCATCTGAAGTTGAAATTATAGTACCAGTCCAGGAAATCTCTGAAAGCTTTCTACAAAACTCTTGTTTATTATGTTGCTTTTAGATGCCTGTTCTTTTAAGTAGCACTGCAACAAGGACCCATTCCACAGTTGCTTTAATTCGAAGTAAAATAAAGTGTGCAATCTCCATAAAGAACATATTTCTTACACATAGCATGGTGGAAACTATTGCATCTGACATGCCACTTTTCATTTAAGGATGTTTAATACAAACAGACCATAAACAGTACACATTTAATTAAATACATGGGGAAATCACTTGAATTCATCATTCAGAAAATTTCGTTCCAGCTGAGCGTACTCGACAGACACATGATGGGACTTTCTCCCAGAACAAAGTCTGAAATCATCACAAGTATCTGAAAAGTACTCCTGCCTTTTTCTTGCTGATGAAAAGTAAAAGTCCCCAGCTTGCGGACTCTAAGCTGTTAGCAATCCAATAGACTTCTTTTATGGCACCAAATTAGTCACATTCAGTCTATTCTGATGCAAGAGGTAGCTTTCATATTAACTTTATTAAAGTGTAATAATCCATTCTTAAATTTTCTTTAGATAACATGCCAGTACATTTTCCCCTGACCGATTTGCTTATGCACATCTCTCTGATTTGGATACCAGGAGGAAAAAACAGTATGGTAAAAATCACCCTGTCCTTTCTGCAATTTTCTGTCTAGACTAACCAACAAAGGCCTACCAAGCAATACTACAAAGCACAAGTAGGAATGGACCTAAGCAGAGATTTTTCATGATGAATAGAAAGGCTGAACCACATCACAGATTCCTTGGATTTAATTGTTAATGATGAGGTCTGTAATACTGGTGAAACTGTATTCTCAGATTGCTTCAGTGATTCAATCAGGGGATTTTTATAGGGGGGAGATATTCTAAAAGCTAGCAAAACATTTTGAGCTTGAAACCCCCCACTGACTGTTTTATCAGACCAAAAATCACATGCGTCTCTGACTAATAACAAATAATAATGCCACCTAGTTGTGACAGTGATTTTCAACTATAGATCTGAAAATGCTGCACAAAGATCAGTATAATTATCCTCATTTTAAAGATGGGGAAACTGAGGCACAGAGAGTTGAACTGGCTTGCCCAAAAACCAGTGTCTAAGCTAGCATTAGAACACAGGTCTCCCACATTCATATAAAAAACTGTCCACTGGATCACAGTGCCTCTAAACAGCTCATTTAAAATTGAACTCATTTGCCGAGGATTGGACAGCTAGATGGCTTAGGGGGATAGTACTAGGCCCTTTGCTTTTAGGGTGTTAGCTCCTATCCAGACTCAGAATACGAGGTGCTACATGCTCTCAATTCTCACCGAAGTTACTAAGAATATAGAATGCTCAGCAATTCAGACTGGGTAAGTAAATGCCATCTGTTTTTGCAAGTGAAACTCATTTCAGGAAGGCTGATGGACAGCGTCTGAATACTTTATCTACCCTGACCAAAAAAAAACCTCAATGAAGGGAGTGCAAAGGAAGGTCCTGGATATAAACAGTATTTCAATACTGCACACATTGTTTTCAAACTGTGAAAAGGATCGAACATGATTTTCCTTTAATAACATCCATAATCAGCATGGCAGTTTTAAAACACTTTAATTATCAAGGCAGAATTTAGCATCTGCAAAAGAAAAAAGCTTTTGCAAAATTCAAGGCCAGTGACAAAGTTTCCATGATGATAATGATGATAATGTTAATTCCAACAGAAAAGCTTAATTTAACAAAGTAATTTAACATCAGAGTTCAAAACTTTGAAGTACTGCTAATGTATGAAAGCTATTAAGTTAAATTAACTAGAAACTGACTGTAATCTAAAGTGAAGCAGCTCAGTTTTCATTCTCCACTCAGAGAGAAATTTTAAAAAGGAGAAATCTAAAAAATCATACATTCAAAAAAGCAATTAAGGATATTTTGTCTGCATCATCATCTAGCTTCTCGACAATCAGTACAATTCATTGACTTCAATGGGTTTGGGACTGGCCATATAAACACTGTTTATTAACAGAGTACCGTTCTGACAGTGTTACTTTAATCTCCAGATTATTGTTGCTACTAACGTGATTTTCACTATTTATGAATTAAGGGTCTGACCTGGAAACATTTACTCATGCTAGTATCCGTTCCAGGGTGAAAGTATTAATAAAAAATGGACAACTATGCATGTACAGTATTGAAATACTGTTTATATCCATGTATATACAAATTTAGGTTTTTAAAATATATTAGCCATAACCACATCCTGAAAACTCTATTTGTAGTATATACTATGAAATCTCCTTATTGGCTAAAATTGAACAAGGATGAAATATGCAGTACAGCTTTGTTACAAAAATTCTAAAGCAATGTTTTTCATATCCATCCAGAGGCATGTTACTGTGATTATACATTAGTTAGACATCAAGGTAAAGTTTTAGCACAGCAAATATGATGTAACACTAAAAGTATAACTGGCGCTGCCAATTAAAGTATGAGTCTCTGAAATTTCCATTGTGCTGAACTGAAGGTTACTTTTTGATGTCCATCTGACATGAAGCCCATTTATATAAAATGGTAGAAAGGTCAACTTTCAAGTTTTTAGAGGAAAGAGCAACAGAATGCAGCTTTCCTCTTTAACACGGTCTTATCTTGAGCTTAGTTATACAAATACATGTGCACATGAATAACTCTGCTAATGATAATTAACACCAAATTCATTGACATTACACTACCACTGACAATAGCCAAGTTAAAACCAAACCAGTTGCTAAGAAGCGCAAACCAAATAAAATCATATTTGGGAAAATTAACCCTATACATTTTGAGAGGTTCAAAACCTTTTGCAAATGATTCTGTTATTTATAATAGGCAACATCAAAATTTGAACTATGGGGAAATGTTGCAACTTTTCATTCTTGTTGGAATGAACAATTCTGAAATCCCTAAAATCAGTAGTAACAAACTAAGTAGCTTTCTCTTTCCCACCAGATGGTGACAGAGCTGTTGTCTCAGCTACAGACGTTTTCAGATTCGGCTTCTGAAGTAAGGCTCCTACATCCCATAAATAAAAGTGTTCACAGCCCCCATCAATCCAATTCAAGACAGTGTGAGTTGCAAGTGCACAGAACCATTTGAACTCATCATAGGTTGTAAACCCCTTGGAGCAGGGACCTGTCTTTTATCACAACTGTTCAGCACTAGGCACATTGCTGGTGCTATAAAAATAATAATAAAAAATTATTTTTATATAGCGTCCCCCTGCCATGGCACTTGAAGCGCTTCACGTAGAACTAATTAACACAACTTTTAAACCTCACAATAACCCTCAGAGGTAGGTTAGGCTGAGAGAATATTGTAACTGACCTAAGGCCACTCAGTGAGTTTCTGACAAAGGGGAGACTTGAACCCAGACCTCCCACTACCTCCTGGTCCAGGTACTGCGCATTTAGCCCCCCACCGTGGGGGGATGGGTGTGCGCCCACAGTGGGTGGATCTCCACCCAACTCCACACACGGAGCAACTGGCATTGGAGCCCGTTGCTCTGTTCGTGGGTGATGGGTGGAGTGCGGGAGTGCACACACTCTCCCACCAACCGGGGGCGCCGTTCCCACAGACACCCCCCAGCGCACACTCACCGCGGGTGGTGTTCGCACTGGTGCCCCCACCACCACCACACACGTGTGGTTGGGGGAGTGCCTGTGTGAAAAGGGCCTTAGCTACTACACCACAAATAATTAGAAACCAGGCCATTCCTGGATTTATAAACTGGTAGCTGAAGTAAACAAAACAATAACTTGTTCTCAGTTACTTAAAAGTTTCACCATGTGACATTAGAAGATTATTTAAGCCAAAACCAATATAAAACTCCATTGATTTCTCCACTGGCATAAATGTTGACAGCACTGAAGTCTATCTCCATTCAGTTTACTCAGGCTGAGTTTAGATTCTCTTTAGACAAGCTGAGCCTCCATTCTCTTGCACTTTAAACCTGAGAGAGAGACAAAGCAGCATGAAGTCTGTCAGACTGTGAGGAATTCTTCCATTTTTGAGTCTGATTATTCATGAGGGTCGGCTAGTTGAGTCCCAAACACCACGTTTCCTGTAATGTCACTAATGAGAGCTGGGCAGTCCTCTGATTTCTGTAGCTCTCGCTTACTGAATTTTTTACACAGTACTTTCACCATGTAAAATTCATGTTTTTGTTTTCAATGCAGCAAAAGAAAATAACCTCTTGACAATATTTTAATATATCTATAAGCAAATCTCTCATGTACACAAGCCAATTTACTCATGCAAAGGTTCTGAATCTGGGACTAGACTTTTTGAGCATACTTCTTGAGTGTAAAATATGGAAACAAGTCTTGTCTCATTAGTGATGTCCTAAGGAGTCTCAAGTGCTGCAGAATATTGAAATTGATGGAGAAGCAGAAAAGTGGTAATAGGTGTGAAATCTGAAACCCCTTTTAATTTATTTCAGTGAAAACATGCTGCACACTTTAACTAGCAAGCTGGGTGCCATAGCACCATCTGGTGACAAAACACAATAGGACATGCTACTCTGGAAATTTCCACTAACATAAGGAAGCAACAAAAGTAGCAATTTCATGGAAGTGAATGGCCCCTTCAATATCGGTCTACCATGGCATGCACGTTAACTGAATACCTTGTCTATACTTCAAGAGTAAACCAGATTTGGCCATCTCCTGGACATATGGATTCCATACTTAATGACTGAAATGAATGTTCAAGTTTCATTTTAATAAATATAAGAACCACCCCACAGCAAAATCCAAATAGATATCTAAGAAAGGAAATCATATTGTTCATTTGTCTTGCAGCTAGTACCAGCCTATGTTTCCACTGACGTTTTATTTCCTCTTGTAGGTAAAGTTTTCCTTCTAGTAGATTTTCTCATCTTTTTGTGGTTGTAAGAAATTGTTTTCCAACTTTAGTATTTTCATTGATTTTGAACTCTAAAGACAGGGAATAATACAGAGAACAATATGCAAATGGAAAAGTGATTTATTACAGTACTTTATTATGTGTGTGTCCTGAATTAAGAGACTAGATAAAGAATGTGGTTGCTGTGTTGGTCCCCAAAGTAACAGATGGAGGGAGACAAATTAAGAATTTTGTAATTAATATCTGAATGAAGAATTAAATCCATATATGAATGAAGACTAGATAGTTATCTGCTGCTGGAAAATGAGACCAATGTTATATTTGCAAAGTTTAGTATACAAGTAAAATGCAAGATTTTATTCGGGGAACATGTAAAAAATAACAAAACATTTCCACAGAACAGATTGGAAGAAGAGACCATTTCATGTTGGTTTTTCCCTGGGTCCTATCACTAACTCACCTCTTATTTGAAAATAAACTATTTAAATTTTTGAGTGCTATTACCAAAGCAGGACGCAAGTATGTAATTCAATGACTTTCAATTAAGCCAAATTTTATTGAGCTGAAGGATGATGTATATTAAATTTAACTCTTTAGCAAAATCTCAAAGCTCATTCCAAAACTGGTTTAAATAAAGTTTGACAGTTTGAAATGAAGATAAATTATTATTATTATTATTATNATCTAAAAGACAAGGAGGGGGAGACAGGGAGAGGGGACAGTGGGAGAGACAGGGGAGAAGGCAAACAAACATTCAGGCATATGCGAAGTCTCAGGTGCGTGTGCTTGGCTTGGTTACAATCAGGTTGGTTGCAGCAGTCTGCAGAGGAGGGCAGACAGTAGGTATATGGGAACGACTAGCAGGCATTGGGAAAGGCAGCGAGGAAAAAGTGGGTCTTGAGGAGGGATTTGAAGGAGCGAAGGGAGGGGGCAAGGCGGATGTGGGTAGGGAGGGAGTTCCAGGCATGGGGGGCAGCGAGGGAGAAGGGTCGAAGGCGGTTGATGAGCAGGAGAAACGAGGGAGAGTGAGCTTTAAACAAAGGTGCATCTGCAGAATAAGTGTCTGAAGGACCAAGTATGTTCTCTCAAGATAAAAGGGGAGAAGAAGTTTGGTTTTTTTACTTAAATTCCTACCTGCTGTCTCTTGTTTACAAGGGATAAATATGAAACATTTATCTATGTATAATTGGTGGCATAGTTCCCTCACCGTTTCAAACCATTCTTATCAGACCGAGGCAGAGATTTCAATCGGTAGCAACCCCAGTGCTTTCACTTTAGTTGCTGCAGATTTCTAGAAAATGTCAAGATATAAGGAGCTACCTATCTGTGTCAGACCAATGGTTCATCATAGTCCAGGATTGTCATAACCTGACACAGCAGCAGGGTTTCAAATCCAGCTCTCCAGGGTCTCTGGCTGAGGCCTCACCCCAGGCATGCTACCAGAGATCCTGAATCAGAGAAGCCAGGGATTGAACTTGAGACCTTACATGCAGAGCATGCATGCGACCCACCTGAGCCATGGCCCACCCCATGGAGTCCAGCTGACTGGAATACATCTGCAACAAGCCTTCCCAGGTAAGTGTTTGGATTAAAATGGAGTTCTGCTTTTGGATGCAGCATGCATATGCACATGCAGTCCAGCCAAAATGAAAGGTTTTGGTTGGATCTGAAAAGGACCAAAATAAAATTTCAGGAATTATTTTCCGCAACAATCCTCATACAGATTGGGGGGGGGGGATCCCAAACTTTTCATGCAACAGAAATTCCATTTCCGACCCAGCTCTCCTCCCCCCTCTCCCCCCCGTTAGCTGCTAGTGTTTGTTTTCCAGTGCTCCACAGACATAGGTATTGCTACTACATGAGAAGAGTGACATATTAGAGCTAAATGTGGAAGAAATTGTAGAATGGCTGAAACACCTTATAGAAATCCACTCATTCCCAGTGGAGTCCACGAATGCCAAACTTTAAGTGCTAGGAATTTATTCACCATAGGCAGGGGAGAATAAACCTAATAAAGTGAATTAAATGTGCCTGCAGCAATTGGTTTTGCAAACTAAACATTTCTCCTAAGGATCACATTAGATACAAAATACATCATTGTAGAAAAGAATAATGCCTCCAATTTTCATTTTGAATGATCTAGTGTAAATACATATTTATAATTCACTTGGGTGTTTCACTGCATTAGAGAAAAGCAATAAGGTTTATCCAGATTTCAGGGTGGTTGTTTTTTTTAAAATCGTGTTCCTTGAGCCCTAAGACAATAACATTTAAAGCTGTACCTTAACATCCAAAAGTCTCAAAGTAATTTGCATTTTTATTTTTACTGTGCTCCTGAAAAGTAACACTACACTCATTTTCCACATGGGTACAAATGAGGTCAGAGCTTAATTTGGGAAGAAGGACTTGCCAAACCTCTGCCTTGAATTAAATTCAAGGGGAGTGGAGGCTGATGCCTGGGAAATGTTCCCAGTAGGGGTGTGCACCTCAAGAAATGAAAGACCAGGAAAAGGCCAATATTGGGTATATCATGGTTAGAAATGAAAGCCAGAAAAATCCTAGATGGTGTTCATTAGTGACTTTCCTGCTCCATCCCCTGTGCTGCCCATTGTATAAATTAGATCACAATAGTATCTATTTCACTGGGTAATTTCAGACGTTACGAAATCACCATTCACCACAGTGGATCACAGTGGATCCTTTGAGTCTGTGAACGTCTGTTTGCTCCCGGCCAGATGTTCACTACAGCGAACACCCAACCAGGATCAAATTGACCACAGTTCTGGAGGTGAGGCTGGCCTCACTGGGATCTAAGAGACATCCCGGTCCAGGATTCAGCATGGAGGGCCAAACAGCCCATCACATCTGAAATTACCCATAGTCAGCTGTAGAGAGGCAGGTTAGTCCAGTGACTGGGTTGCTAGCTGGAGACTAGGGTCCAGTTCCCTATTCTAAAAAGCTCTGGGCCAGGAAGCAGGGCTTCTGGGGCAGGTTTGGACCCCAGCAATTCATTATTATTATTATTATTATTTTAATTAAGCTCTAAGTCAATGGGGAAAAAGCAGTGACACGGTTGTTTGGCAATGGCCATAAATAAATTAACTAACAGTGAAAAGAGGTCCCTGACAGGAATATAGTAGTTACTCATGCAGGGTCACACAATTGTCAGGAGCAGAGGTGACAACACAACTCGGTAGACATGGCCCACCGTTCTGGGCTTCAACAATTAAGCTGCACCGTCTTCCTTGACAACAGGCAAGTATGTATTTCTGTTGACTACAAACATCGGTGTTGATATCTGAACTGGAAATTTGTTCATAGTTTATGTGAAGCGTTCAGTACATCCAAAAATACTTGTGCATGCTGCCTTCTCCGGTTGCTCCACAGTGACTGGGCCACAACATTTTCTGCGGTTCTCTAAGTAGAAAAGATAATATTGGCCTCTTTTGTGGGTTTCTTTGCTTCAAGATGATTTAGTTGGATCTGCTGATGTAGCCTTTTGCTATCACATTTACCAAGCTGGAAAGTTGGAATAATAATTAACGATCAATTTATCCAAGATCTCTTCCCATCTAGCAAGTCCTCCTCCTTTCTCTGCAATAATAGATAAGCATGTAGCATTAACTTTAAAAAACGGTGGCGACACCTTGATGCCTAACATAGAACAGTCTTCACAGTTAATGGGGACGATCCCAAGCACTGTGCACACTGCACACATCTTGCACTCACGCACATGCGTGCAAACCACACACCTCTCCATAGAGATTGCATTGTGCCACGCGGATCCCATGCAGGACCTGCGTGGATCTCACATTAATCTCACGCGGATCCCACTTGGGATTGCGGCCAATGGCTGTTGCCAGCTGGTTGAATATAGTTAACATTGACTTTATAAATTAAACCAGATTTCCAGTTCAAATTTTATTACATACAGTGAAATTTCAATGATTATTAAATTAAGTTTTATACTGGGTAAAAAAAAAAATCAAAATTTAGGCTGGTCCATTTTGGCACCCTCTAATTCAAAATGAAATAGCCAATATATATAAAAAGATCATTTATACATTGTAGTACAACTCACCAATCAGAAGCTTAACAGTGACATAATTTAAATTTCAGCTGAAAACCCCAATATAAACATTTATTTATTTATTACATTTTGTACCCCACCCTTCTCCAAAGACTTAAATCTTGGGGACAGGGAGGGGAAGCCTTATCAAAATTTCATTGACATTTTGTAAATAGTAAATAAATATGTATTTAAATTTCCTGTAGTAAAAATGGTCAAAGGTAATGAAATTCTGATTCGTAGCAACATGATGTAATGCATGTTTTCTCTGTTTTTGTCTTAATGTTACGATTGCCTGATTTGGCTTGTCAGGAAAGCATGTAACCCAATGCCTCTTAGTAGTGCATCTCAACTGCATTCCTTATTGGGGGGGTGGGGGGAGAGTATAGGGCCAGCCTTAGAAATTGCAGGGCCCAGGGTGAAGATAAAATGTGGGGGTCCCTGGTGACCTCACCCCCTTGTGCGCCCCATCCAAGAGGTCCTAAAGGTGGTCATGTTTAGGGCCTCACTGGGAAGGAGTGGGCCCCATGCCCTGTCCTGGTGAAAACAGGGGTGAGCAGGTCTCAGGGTGTTCGGCCTATGGTAAGCGTGCGTTGTGCATGCGTGTGTATACACATGGACGCACACACGCACAGATATGAGAGTACAGTTCGCAAATGTATAACTTCCAGAGTAACTTCGACACCGGGTTGGAAGCAGGTAGTTAGGAGCATGAGGTTATGGAGGCACCGTCTGGTTGATCTTTCTGGGAGAAGTTTCAGGAAGTGATGCCGAGCGATTCGGTAGATGTCCTGGGGTCTGTTAGGGCCACTAGTTGTGAATTAGACCCATGCCCGTCCTGGTTGGTGAAAGCCTCCAGGGAAATATTGGGGATGGTGCTGGCGAGGGTGGTTAAGGCGTCCCTTCGTCAGGGGAGGCTGTCGCCCAGTCTCAAGGAGGCTGTGGTGCGCCCCCTGCTGAAGAAGCCATCCTTGGATGTGGACGCACTCGCCAGCTACCGACCTGTCTCTAATCTTCCCTTTTTAGGGAAGGTTATTGAATGGGCAGTGGCTCAGCAGCTCCAGGCGCATCTGGACAGCATCGGTTTCCTTGACCCTTTTCAACCTGGGATCTGCCCCAGCTATGGTCCCGGATGTGCTTGCAAGACTTGGCTGTTTGCCCAGGCCTTCGGAGGGGAGGATGGGGTAGGGGGGCGGGTTGGTTTTAGTGATGTTTTATAAATTGTCGTGGGTCCAGTGTTCTTATTGTTCTTGATTTTATTATTATTGTGTTTTTATGATGTTGTAAGCCACCCTGAGATGCGGCTAATAAATTTAATTAAATAAATTAGAAATAAATAAATTGTACCTTTGATGTCCCCTTACAGTACTAAGGACTTTTATGCTTTCATAAATGTCCCATTTTCTGCTTCCTTATCTCTCTGATTTACTCAGGGGCATACCCTTTGGTGCATGTTTTTCCTTCATGTGGCTATCATTTCTCTTATCTTAGCATGCTTACAGATAAATAAATCTATCCCATCCTGTATTTCAGGACATACATGCTGCCAGAGCTCACCACGTAAGTTCCTTCCCCCAGAGGTCTCAGCATGGACGGCCTGTTGATGACAACCCAGTAGTCCACTTCTTCAAGAACATTGTAAGATTTCTTTTCCTGTCACGATTTGTTGGCAAATTAAAAAGGTCTCATTTCCAATTCACTGGCTGCTAAGCAGCACTCTAAGATTAACCTTTCTGTCAAAATTAAGAGTGTAGATAAAAGTCACACCACGTCACAGGGAAGTTGGGCCCTTGTGCAAAAGGGTGTTGTAGGCCCCTGGAATGTTTGATGGACATTTTTTTTTTTTTTAGTAATATTTATTTGGCTAGCTTTCACCATAGCCACAAAACGTTATATAACAAAGTAGTCAACATAAACAGGAGTATAAAACAACAATGCAACGATCAAACACTTCAAAGTTGGATTCACTATAAATAGTTACAGCATCTTTTTATCACCCAACGCCTTTGACTGAAACCAAACAAGAAAAAACATAAAACATAGTATGATACCTTGCTCTTCTACGGGGGTTACCACGGCAGAGCTTGTCCCCTGAAATAAAACTAATCTCCAACTTAATACTTACAGGTTAAATAATTGCGGTCTCTAACCGCCCATTCTAGATTGGACCTCAATTAAATAGGACCAATATCCAAATTCAGTCAATATACCTCTTCAGTGCTTCCAAGTAATATTTCTCCAGACATTCCTCATTTCGGGGGAGATTGGTTACTGACACCCCTAAGAATGCCTGTATAACTGTCCTTTTTACCATCAGTCCTACAAACATAGCCACTGCGAGCAAATCATCCAGTAAGGTCAACGTGGCTAAAGTGGAAATTGATCTCTCTCTCTTTATCCCTGTTGATTTTTCCCAGATCGGGGCTAACCATACCTCCCTCAAATAGAGTAGTATGGGCAGTATAACATTTGGTGTTCCGTAGTTTCAATCACCCGCATAGAGCAGGTACAATAACGTAAATCATACATTAGTTTCTAGTTTCTATTCAGCTGCAGAAGGTCAGGTTAGTCCAGAGGTTCAGCTGCTAGCCAGAGAGTAGGGTTCATTTCTGTGCTCTGACAAGCTACATCACACATTAGAAAATGGAAAATGTTACCATTGTTAATTCTTGATGTTCAGTTAAACATAACAACCTTCTGGACCAGGGGTCCCTGCATTGCAACCTTCTGTGCCAAGGCTCCCACACTTAACGTGCTTTGTGGACCTCTATTTTACACCAGTGCTTCTCACCCTTTATAGTGCCATGTCAGTTATTGATAGATGCCATGTATTCGGGGGGTTCTTGGGGCAGGGGGTGGGGTCTCCAGATCCCTGTGCAATCCAATACACTCCCATCTGCACTCTTCTGGATTGGCCCCGATAAAAGTGCACTGTCTGCGCTATTATAGTCTTGCTAGATAAATCTTGCAGCAGTAACAGAATGGAAAAGGCTCACAATATTGGATGAAACCTGATGCATGCTTCTTCCAATACTGCTCATTACTCAGTTTTGCTCTTTGCAAGTTCTTTATTTGCCTTCCATGGAGGAAATCATGTTCACATACCATAGACACATTTATTCTGATTAAAAAGAAAAAAATCACTTGTGCGCTAGGCTGCATAATTTAAATGAAACTTGAATGGACTTAGGTTAAAAACAAACAAGACAGTGAGCAGCTGGATCCCCACCCCGCAGAGGGCCAATGCAGACACGGTGGGGGCAGTTGCCTCCCATGCAACCACCCCCACCCCAGGTTGGGCCAAGGAACCAAACACAAGGGCAGAACTCCAGCCCAGGAGAAGCTGCGTGCCAGCCACCAGAAGCAGGATTGGGCCTAGGAGAAGCTGTGCTGGCCAGCAGCAGCCAAGAGGAGTGACCCCAGGTTGAAAGGCTGCCTGGGGTGACCCCGGGTGGAGTGACAGCTACCGCAGCATGCTGTGTAGCAGCAACTTCTCTGACTGGGGTTTCCTCAGCTATACCAGCAGCCTCTCTATCTAGGGTCACCCCAGCTGCTGAAGCAGCCTCTCTGCTTGGCATCACTCCTCCTGACTACTGCTGGCCAGCATGGCTTCTCTTGGGCCTTATCCGTGCTGCCATCATGGCCCTTGTCCACAGTTCTGGTGGACCATGCCATGCAGTGGGGCTGGGGGGGGCCTAGCAGGTGGGCGGGGGGAGAGGTGGGACAAACGTATGCCCTGATTAGTTGACCCATGTGAGCCTTAGCCTGTGCTGCATCACCAACCTTTTCCAGATGATGCAGCTGGTAGCAACTGGCTGCCCACCCTGCCCATGGTGGGAGTGGACAAACATCTGGAGGCCACTGAACTGACCAGGCACGGGATTCGCTGGATAGTGTGGACTATTTTGGGCTACAGTCTCATTTATTTTCACCCACTGTAAGTGAACTCCATCTGAAGGGACAAGAGAGGCTTGGATCTTTCCTTTGAAGACACAAGCAACAGAAAGCTTGTTTTGCTTTCCTATCTGAGGCTGCTTCTTCACGAGTAGCCGATGCAGCATGTTCTTCAACGCGCTTCCTGAAAAGTCCCGTGGGCTGCATTTAGATCCACTGGAAGTAGCCGGCTTCCATAGGAATCATCGCTCGCGTGGTCTTTTTAAAAGCACATTGTGCAAGCCTCAATATCAGGGTTTCCTAAAAGCGCCTTCAAAAAGACCACGCAATTTATTTGACGGCCGGCTACTTCTGGTGCATTTAAATGCACCCCGCGGGGCTTTTCAGGAAGCACGTTGAAGAATGCGCTACATCCAGCTGCTCATATAAAAGGGCCAACAGTGATGTTATTTTAGAGGTGAAGGATTTTCTTCAACTTTGAACATGGATGTTTTCATACTAATATAAACCACACACACAAGAGTCTGAGAAACACAGATGTGGCTAGGCCCCCACTCAAGCATTTGCTGAAATGGTATCCGGGAGTATAGTGCAAAAAGTTATCAATAAAACCTAGCTGCCAGATTCTAATAATCCTTAAAAGCATTGTAAAGTGCTTCCCTCTAGAATAGGCATCTTCTCTGATGTATCAGGGCTTTGAGATGATCACTGGCAAGCACAGAAACATCCTCATCGTTCCCCATGGTCATCTTCTTTGAAGCAGACCTCTCAACTGGCTGAAACCCAAATGTGGGGCAATGATCCCAAAAGGAAGGATTATAAAAAGCTAATTTAAAACAGGAAAATTTAAACAACATAGGGATAGTGGATTTTGGCTAATTCTATATCTACTATATGAATGCCATCTTCATAAATAATCATTGCTGATGATAATAGTGACAGAAACACCACGCACCAGAAATAAACATTTGTAGGTTTAGGGGATGCAAACAAGCCTGAGTCTAAAACAAGACACCCACAGTGGATGGACTGTTATTTCATTCCTAAACTATTTCACAATATAATTTTAGGAAGTATTCCTATAACTGGAATTAAGTTGTTGGGTTTTTGTTTTTTTAAAATGTCTATTGTGTTTCTAATCAGTGGCCTTGAAGGGCATTCTTAGCGAAGGAAGGGCAGATGCAATCAGACTTTGGAGATTTAGAAAATGAGCCTAATAACTAGAACTGAGTCCACTGCTACTGCTTTTTTACAAAAATATTTAATATTGTCTTTCAGGTGTCACCTCGGACACCACCTCCAATGCAAGCAAAGGTAAGCGCTTCTTTGAGTGTTAATGAACAAGACGTTAGCCTAGCCCACACCAGGTGGGTGTCCACCTGCCCATTCGGTATTCACCTCCACTCTCTGGACCCACAGCCCCCTCCCACAGCAGGATCTCAGAGAATGTGGAGCCGCCTCGCAGGCGAATGCAGGCTAATGCTCCCCCACGTCTGCATCCTGTTAACTAGGTTGCGTGCCGTGCCTCTATGCATACAGGTCCGCCAGCACAACAGAATCTCAGGTGGCCAGCCTAGACGCGTCCAAGGAGCAACCGTTTCCTGAGCCTCTCTCCTCTCACTCTCACTGGCACTGAAATACACACCGAGGGCTGCCTGTTTACTAGGTTTACTAGGTTTGATACACTAAACATGTGAGTGGGGGCTGCACAGACTGAACCCAAACTGCATCAGGCTGTTGTCTCATTTGTTAACACTGTTTGCCTTATGTGTTTGTTACAATATACTCCATTCGCCTTTGCTTTTTCTGTCACTGTCTTGAACTTAGCCTGGAGTCAGGAGACTGGACTCTCTGCCCGATTCTGTTACTGATATGCCGTGTGGCCTTAGCCAGGTCACAATCTCTCTCTGCTTGGGGTGAGACATCTGTAAAGTTAGGCCAATGCTTGGCCACTTACAGTATTTGCATATTATGGTCTGGTTGTGAAAGGTGCTATTCAAAATGCACATTTATTTGAAACATGCACTCTGCCCACCAGACTGTCTGTAAGCACCTGGTTACATGATAAGTAGGTCATGCCTAGATGGATTTATGATCCAGAGCTTGCCAAAAAATATTACATTCTTTTTCTTGAACAATTATTTGGGAAAAAAGAACAAAAATCCTCGAGATTTCCCACCCCCCATTAATTGACAGTCAAATAATGGAAGTCATAAAGGTTGACATTTTTATTTACTAGAACGATTCACAAATACAGATGTCTGTTATGTTACTGGCTCTGTATGAAACACTGTTCGGTGATTTTTTTCTTTCACACATCTTGAATGCTCTTTCCATGGTGATCATGATGTAACTGTTTCTGTCTCTTGCATGTACAGGGGAGAGGATTATCCCTCGCAAGATTTAGCTGGGTAGGTGATGAACATGCTTTCATTTACAGCCATTTTGGTTTTCCAGGTTAAAGCATGAATTCCTTCATTGCCTTGCAAGCTGCTGCAGCACTTTTGATATTCATGTTTTTCTCTCAAAATTTGGTTTGTTTGCTTTATTCCTCCTCCTTCCCACAGCCATTTGTTTATTACCCTAACTCTGTTGCTTGCTCTTATCCAGCAGCTTGTCAACTTGACAGTGATAATAATCTCTTTTGCTTTAGCACAAACGGAACAAGTTCATTACATGGCAAAGCTACCTGTTTCCTTTAAGACTCCTGGAAGACTTGGCTGTATTGGGGAGGTTGGCAGGAGCTGAGCAATTGTTGAATACACCTGATTTTTCTTGTACCCAGAATATTGTAAACCCTGGAGATATCTTTACCACTATCATACTTTTCCCCCCTAGTCCTTTTTAGTAAGAGACCAGCACTGCTGTTCATTATACACTACAGGTTCTTCTACAGTGATGTTTTAAGACAAGGAAACCTTGCAGTAGCAGAGCAATCTCAGCACTAACTAACTCATATTTCATCCTTCAGTGTAGGTTTGATTGCATACATGAGCAGCAAGCAAAAACAATCTCTACATGCCATCCCATTAAGTCATTCAAAATTAAATTGCTTGCTACAGAATTTCATGGTCAGACACTAAACACTTTGAGCATCAGGCATAGTATTCTACACAGCCTACTTAACTTGGAATAAATGCTTCTTTTAATAACAGCCGTCCCTTCCATATAGAAAGCATATTCTATAAACTTATTTCTCTAGTACGCCCCAGTCCATTTTTCTTAAATGTCTCTGTTCAAGATAAGCATCTAGGAGGAGCTGAACTGGGCCCAGCATTTGAAGGAGCCCTGCCCGGAATTAATCCCAGTGGGGGGTTTTAGATGGACGTGGAGGCAGCACCTCCATGCCCACCCACTTCCAACTCCGCCTGGGTCTACCCGACACTCTAGGCTGGCGCCCACAACTCTATGGTGTTGCTGAGGCAACAGCTGACTGGGAGTCAGCTGCAGCGTGGGTCCATCAAGCAGACAGAGAGCAGCTTCACTCTGGGCCAGTGCCCTGGGTTTGGTCAGTCCACTAGTAGCATTCCAGGATGTTCCAGAGCACCACGAGTAGGGCTTCCCCAGAGCATGCTGCTTCAACATCTAGCAAGCCATCTTCAGAGGGATCGGCCAGCCCAAGGGTGAAGAGCAGGCTGGTGAAGCCGCCCCCAGAGCTACCATCCATCTGTGTACACCAGGGCTGAAACTTCATCTTGAGTTTTTCTCAATTTTCGCTGAGGATCACGGTTCTCAACACTTTCTTGGTCAAGAATTTTTCTTGACTTCCCATTTACCATGATTTTACTGTTTACTGTGATTTACGGTGTACCACTTACTGTGTACCACATTCATCCGGGTAATGTGCGCATGCAAAATGGCTACCCTTTTCCAAAATGGTGATGACGCTTCCAGGACCAACTTGGAAGAGGGCTGCGCATGCACAGAACTGCTTCAGGGACTGTTTTGTGCATGAACATTACTGGGACAAACATGGTACACACTAGTGAACAGTACACAGGAAATCTGCATACGGTACACAGTAAATCACATTAAACAGTAAATCAAGAGAAATTCTTGAGTGAGATCTCGGACCATTATCAAGATTGTCCAAGATCTCGGTAATGATTCTCAATTCTCATGAGATTTTAATTGATTCTGATTTCAGCTCTATTGTGATAGGAGTCAGTAGAAAAATTAAGGTCGACAACACAGCCATGGCCTACCAGGCTGTTAGGCATTTCATTTATTTGCTTTCATTTGTATAAACACTAAGACCATGATCCAGCTAGGCTGCTTCACAGGGGAAAGTTGTGCCAGCGGATAGCATTCGGGAGTCAGCAGCCTCAGTGCTAAACCCACCTCCAGTCCCTGCACCATGCAGGGGGCAGATGGAGGAGGTGGGGCAATGGCACTAAGCAGCAAGAAGGGAGGCAGGTGGGGTGCCTTGACCCTCAGAAGCCGCTGAATGCATTGCCCACACGGCCAGCCCCCGCCCCCCCACAGCACTCACCCTAGGGCGTGAGAGGCCTGGGCAGTCCCCCGCGAGGCCCTGCCCCTCATATACCTCTGGTGCCATGGTGCCTGGACAGGAGCTGGGACGCACAGGGAACTGTCCAGGGCTCTTGTGCTCTAGGGTTATGGGGTTGGCAGGGTGGGCACGCAGTGGCTCCTGAGGGTAAAGGCAGCCGGTGCCCATTGCCACATGGCTGTGTGCACCATACACCTGCTCTGAGCAGGCGTAAGTCGGTGCTGGTGCAGCAGCTATGTTTGCCACAAAGGGCATGGCGGGCTTTCTCATGGTGGGGTACTCCAATGGGATGCCCACAGCCCCGATGGAGCTCTCCCAGTCGGTTGGGGATCCCTTCCATGTGCTGTTCCCCTTAACCTTCCACTGGAGGGGGCATGGCCATCATGCCATCAGCGGGGGATGGCCACCTGGACAGTGGAGCTCTGCTTCGACCAGTGCCCACACACCCCCACTCCTGGCTGCTTGCTGTTCCTTGGCCCTCTGCCAGCGCATGGCCCCTGCGCTGGTGGTAGGGGCAAGCTGGGTCCCAGTCTATAGCTATATTTGGCAGTTACTGTGCTTGCATGTCTTCCATTGAAGCCAATGTGGGTTGTAAGTGGCTGAAGAAGTTTATCCTTGACTCACTTCTGCTTTTATTGAAAGTTGCAAATAGACTCCATAATTCGACCAAAAGTGGGTTCAGTCCTACTTCCATTGAAGTCAACCGATATTTTTCCGTAGACATCAAGACAAACAGAACTGAAACCAATACATCCTAATGGAAACTACTGCCAGAGACACTGGTATTTAAATTTTAAGCCAGTTTACAGTAATTTGTAAACTACTGCCAGTTTGCAGTAATTTAAAACTAGGTCAAATTTTGGATTAGAGCAGCTCTTCCCAAACACATTTTTTAAGTCATGAAGAAACACAAGCCTAGGGAAATGCTATGATGGACTCAAATAAGTCATAAGGGAATTAGTTTCCACATCACCATTGCCAGCAATTCAGCACTGGCAATCTCAGTAAACTAGCAAGTAGCATGATAGTCACAGATGCTGAAACAGTCTTTACTTAGAAGACACTTAAGGGAAAATTTGCATAAGGAAAAGATAACCAAAACTCAAGTCAGAGGGGGAATACAGGTGCAATGTGGGCCTGCTATGGCTTGCCATGGCCTACCTGGGCTGGGGACCCACCCTTAACTGAGTTTCTAGGCTGCCAGATGTGGACCTGCTGCTGGCCCCCCAGAGGATCCCAGGCCTACAGCCTGGGCCAAGTCACCCAAATGGGCGAACACGGGCCTGTGCATCTGTTCCTGCCACCATCCGCTGCCGGCAATCAGGGGCTGCCATGGCCAGCGGCCATGGCTGCCTGTGATTGGCTGCTGGGGAGGTAGGGTGCTGGGGGCATATCGGAGGTGAGGCTGCCCACCCGTGAGTTTGTCCTCCTCCCCTACTGGGGGTGAGGTGGGGGAGGGCTCAGAGGCCGGCATCTGTTTTCACCTAAGGTTCATCTGACCTATGCAGTCCATTGTGTTGATGTGGTTAAGGTACACCAGTTTATGTGGTCTATGGTGCACAAAGGAGGAATGTGGTCAGCAGAATGTCCATCTGCCTTTGACTTACCCCCACACCAATGGATCCAGTAGCCAGTCACACCTGGGTAAACTGGAAGCAGGCAACCAGTGTGAGATCAAGCAGGACTTGAGCCCACAGCCTTAACCACTCACCCACCTGCACCTCAATTGTCTAGAATGGACTTCTTCTATTCAGTGAATACTATTTTAAAAAATATCACTTGGGAAATCTTTTCCCCAGCAGTATATGGAAACAATATAATAAACCCTGTTGTATTATTAATAATTCCATAATTATAATTATTATATAATAAACCCTGTTGTATATATGGAAACAATATAATAAAACCCTGTTGTATTATTTAACAATTGCATACGAGGTATAAGAAAAAATCAATCTTTCTAACCCATAATTTTTTTATTTTTATTTTTACCAATGCTCTTCAAAAACTGGATAACACTAAAGTGTAAGTAGGAGTTATGAAAAAAAAATTAAAACAATGTTATATTCTTCAGGACAAAGAAGTGCAGTTCAAAAGCTTAGTGTTGATCAAGGTTGTTTTCCCCAACCTGGTGTACAATGCAATACATATGCATTTTAAAGCATAATACATTTCTTTCTCAAGACCTACAGTTATTGCTATATTCCTCAGGTGTTACTATCTCAATTTCCACTTATTAGTGCAACTCTTCTGTCTCAAATACTTCTCTATTCCAGACCAGAGTATAGCATCCAGATTTTCACGTGTTCAAATAACTTTATAATATTTTCTTTCATCACGGGTTATTTAAACGCATTTTCCCCCTTCCACATTTTAAAACACTTGACTAATTTAAAAGCTCTCTCTTCCATCATAAGCAGTGGTAATTAGTATCAATAACAAGCCTGAGGTATCTCTGATCTGTCTTTCCAGGGCGGCGAATCACACAAGCCAGGATATGGAGGAAGCAGCAAATTCTATGAGCATAAATCTGCTCATAAGGGACATAAGGGACATTACCATGATGGCCAGGGCACTCTTTCCAAAATCTTTAAACTGGTAAAGTACAATTTCTACATTAAGTGACAACTGAGATCTGAGAGAAAAAAGGCATAAATGTCCCTCTAGATATCAAATAGTTGATATGCAGCTGTATTTGCAGAGACATTTGATGTATATGATCATCCAAGAGATCAACAAAAGTTACTTGTGTAGCAGAATTAGTTCAAAAATCGTGTACTATGGGACACTGGAATTGGCTTTTAATATGGTACCATTTAATATCCCTCCCAATCCTTCTTCTCCCTCTTCCCTGTCAATTACCATTGACGGGGTCTCCATCCTCCCTGTCCCCCAAGCCTGTAGCCTGGGCTTCATCTTCGACTTGTACCTTACCTTCAAACCCTACATTGACTCCATTGCCAAATCCTGCTGTTTCTCCCTCCACAACATTGCTAAAATCCGCCCTTTTCTGTCTGTCTCCTCTGCCAAAACTCTCATTCATGCCCTAGTCATCTCACGCCTCGACTATTGTAACCTCCTCCTTGCTGGTCTTCCCCGCTCTCACCATTCTTCCCTCATCTCTGTTCAAAACTCTGCTGTCAGGATCATCCACCTAGCCTGTCACTTTGACCATGCACAGCCTCTCCTCTCCTCTCTCCACTGGCTCCCTCTTCCTGAGCGTATTCTGAGCAAGCTCCTTGTCTTCACTTACAAAGCCCTTCACAACCTCACTCCCCCCTACCTCTCTGCCCTGATCTCCCTCCAAATCCGTTTGAGCACTCCGCTCCTTTTCTATCCTCTCCCTCACCCTCACCCTCCCACGCCTCCCTTGCTGCCCTCGTCTGCCTCGTGGTTCTCAAACGTTTCAAACTACCTCTTGTCCGTGATAGCGGAGGACCCCGGCCTTCTCGCACCACATAAAAATGCCTGACTTCCTCTCTCCCTATTCTCTTTCCCACCTTCCTGTGTTGCTTCCCTTCTTTCTTCCCCTTATTCTAGGACTCTGTCCCTCTTCCCCTTCTCGCCCTATCTTTTTCAAATCTCCTGCTAACTCAGTCAGAATGGAAGTGTTTGCCTACTGTGCTCCTTTTCGTCTCATCTCCACCCACCCACTCCCCAACACCAGAACATCTTCTGTGCCCTCCTGCTTTAACGTAGAGTATTTGGGTACAAAATGGTACTAGTTATCTACTGTATTACAGGCAGTGTTCTTTAAACCGTGGCACATTAAAATGAAGCTCATTAAAACAATGTGTCCACCATAATAATGGAATAAAATGTACAAAGACAAGGATAGAGAGTTAATAGTGCACAATTAACAGTTTGTTATATAATTACTATCTATTAGTCTCTTTTTTCAGTAGAACTGAACCGGGTAGCTCAAAGGTGATTTAGAACATGTCTGAAGCACAAAGGTGTTTTTTTTTTTAAAAAAAATCAAGGAAGTTCAGCCATGCTGATTACTACTATTATTATTATTATTAACAAACATTTATATAGCGCCAGCAGTGTACCTGGCACTTTACAAAGTAATAAAATAGACACGGTCCCTGCCCCTAGGGCTTACAATCTGAGAGACAGGAGCTGGGGGAGAGACTTAGGAAGGGGAACAGAGGGAGAGACAAGGGGTCTAACATTCATGAAGATGCGAGGTCTCAAGTGCACGTACTTGGCTTGGTTACGATGAGAATGACAGCAGGCAGGTCCATGTTGCAAGGATAAGGGTAAACCGATCGTAGGTATAGGAATAGTGGCTCAGCAGGATAAAGAGTCAGACAGAGCAGAGCGAAAGAGGTGAGTTTTAAGGAGAGATTTGAAGGTATGAAGGGAGGGGGCAAGGCGGATGTGGACAGGGAGGGAGTTCCAGGCATGGGGGGCAGCAAGTAAGAAAGGACGAAGGCGCTTAGGGGAGCAGGGAAGGCATGGAAGGGTGAGAGAAGGGACAGAGGAAGTGCACGGGCTGGAGTATGGAGGGTAATAAGTGCAGAGAGGTAGGGGGGAGCAAGGTTATGAATTACCTAGCTGGCCATATAATTAAAAACAATTTGAGGCTCTCCAATAGCTAAAAGTGAAACACTTACCTTTTGCTATATGGCAGCTGTAAGGAAAAATGAACTAACAATACTTTTATAAACATGCAAGTAAAGCTTTCCAAATTACCCATATTACACTTCCCATAGCCAACTAAGCTGTGATTGCAAAAGTCATTATTATAAAGATTTTTGTTGCATGGAAATTGAGAGACTTGATTGTGATTTTGTTGCTGACATCTAATTATATGTACTTTATAGCTGTTAACACTTGTGCGTGTTCTTTAAAATTAGCATTCGCAAGTGTTCCCAATGGATTTTTTTGGATAAAAAATGCTCATTACTTACAGGATGGATGTGTGGATTGTAGTCTTTAAAAGGTGTCTGTGCTTGAGAAAAACAGGGAGAGTTGCAGTTGAAATCTCCTTTTGTGTTTTTCTTTTTAAATGATCGCAATTGCCTTAGCTTTTCCAGAGATACGAAGAGCTCTCATTCAAATGTTCAAGCTAACTTCATTAAGTCTCCAGTCATTGAAAGCAAATTTTTATTTCATGAGGTGTTTGCTATCCTTGTCTACGAGGTGCTTAATTGGAATAAAATTGACATACTTGAAAATTCAATTATCAGAAGTGAAAGGCAGAGTCTCTGAAGTGAAACTGAAAGTTTAGACACATGATTAGTTTAGGGATAAGCATACGTAATGAACAAGAAGGGAATCAAGCTTAATCACTAGAAACACCATTGAATTATACTGATAGTTTGCACATCTATGTATAAATCCAAAAGACTAGATTTGTTTAATATTGCATGCAAATAGAAGAGTACTATACCTTCTGTTCATCTCTCTTTTATTTATTTTTCCACAGGGAGGGTCTGGCTCCCGGCCTGGTTCACGGTCTGGCTCCCCAGTTGCTAGACGCTGAAGCTCTATGGTGCCATTCAAGGATCACGTACTCCGCTTCATAATATAGCTGCCTTAAAATTGAATAACAATTACAAAAGTTACCTAGATAGAACCACAATCTTCTGTTAGTTAATTTCAGTGGAGTTGTGCATGTGGTAGAATTATACAAAGTTCTATTGGCAATCCCTTACCAGCAGTTGAGTGAAAGAAAAACCACACAAAGTAGCTTTACTTGCTCTCTACATTATTTTGAGTAAAATAACAGCATTCCCTAATTTAGTCAGTCGTTCTTCTTCAAGGGGCACCAATAGAACACTGGCCTCCACCCCACCCCCACCCCCAATTTAAGTTCCATTTCTTTTTTGCTGACCATCAGAATTGTAAATGAAGAGCAACTCTCTTGGTTTTTTGAGCACTGCCATTAATGAAGTTTTGGAACACTGCTGTCAAAAAACAATGCATGTGCAGAAGTTGTAAGGACTGTTTATCCGAACATTTATAATTTGGTTTGGTTTTTATTTTTTTTATTTTTCTTTAAGTATCCTTTCTCTCACTCACAGAATATTTTGCTTTCCATCACAGGATTAGGCAGTCATAGAAAGGTTTAATAAATATTGGGCGTTTAACGTATGTGAAATGTGGGAGAGGGCAGCTGTTACAGAATCAATGAGATGCAGAGCAAAAGGAGTAAGGAAGAGGGTCTAACAAGAAACTTCCTTCAGTATGACACATTGCTCAGCACACCCAACACATTAGAATTAAGAGTGGCTGAGAGAGAGGGAGAAAAAAAAAGGATTTCAAACTTGGGTTAGACTAATGTCTTACAACAGGAAACAAGGGATAATCCCAGAGAAGAAACACCTAAGTTTGCACATGTGACCAATAGATGTCCCTGTTGCATCACAAAGACACTTGCTGCAAGAGCAATTGTTTAGCAATAAACAAACCAGAAAAACAAAAAGTCTAATTTCCGAAAGAAAGCCCTTTGGTGATGAGATTCAGATAGTCCTGCATGTCTCAAGTTAGAATTCCTAGTTGTTTTCTTGTTACTGCAGCAGTGTTAGCTTGTCTTCTAGCTAAATAAGAACAGTTAGATGCCTATAATGGCAGTGCACCAAAGCAAACTAGTAGTAAACTACTCTGATCATTTAACTGTTGTGTTGTAGTTGCCTCGTAGACATAAATTACAACTAACGTATTAGATTTAGGCATTAACTGTACACAAATATACTAAAATGTACACATATGGCAATGGAATTTCCAACCATATGTAGAAGAAAGCTCTTCTGAATTGCACTGTTTTATAATTGAAAGTTGTAACGTCTCCATGCTACAGTCCTTAACTGATTCAATGTCTTTATTTTAGCATCTATTTTGTAGCTGTTAAAGCTTCCTAAGTTGGCACCCAGCTTTAGCTGTGCTAATGAATATCAGGAGTAGCCAATGTGAATGCCAAATGACGTACACTGTACCTTGTCATTAACTGTATTTCACCTTTAAATGTACCATAGGGTTAAAGCACTGTCCATTAATATTGCAGCAATGAAAGATGAGAGGGTAGGAAAATATAGACATTTAACAAAATAGAGAAACACCAAAATTGTTAAGCGAACACACCTATTACATCTTCATTGAGCTACGTTGTTGGCTATGTGTATTTTTCTATGTGTAGCTTCATCCAGTTGTGTTATTTCACAACATACTAGTGAATTTCATTTAAATGTGTATTGTTCTTAAATGTGTCAGAATACAGATTTTAAAAACATTCATGATTGAAATAAAATAATCAACTTTTAATGAAATTTGGATCAGTTTAGATTTTTACGCTTTAACATGTTTATCTCTAATACAGTACAAAACACTTCAGTAACTAGAATATTGGGGGAAATTGACTGCCTCCAAGTCACAAAAAGAACATGTTAAACAATACATTGGCAGTCTAGGTGAAAAACATGAGAGAGTTCAACAATTCAACCATAACAAACCCAGAACCATACTCCTGTCCAGTGCCTCAGATCCCTGATCCTGAATGGATTATCCCAAATCCATTCCAGCCACCCAGACTCCCCATGTTGGAATCTGGAGGAAAGGGTGACAATTCCTGCATCAACTAGGGACAGCATGTATCCTGCATAGTAGCACAGTTCCTACCACCTCCCAGAGTTGGGTGAGGTCATGGGTCACTTATCCCCTGATCGGCTCCCCCTTCCCTCACCTCGCTAGTAGGAGCCTCAACATTCCAATAAGTTCCATTCCATTCCAAATTCGGATCCCGATTCATGAGTTCTCTTTTTTACCATTGGCACTGGACTACTGCCACTAGAGCAGCCAGCATATGCTTGGCATGCTCGCCCCCTCCAAATACACCATGAATTCCAGACTGTCTTTAAACCAGTCTATCCAAGGTCTCCTTTAAGGAGCTCAAGTAGTGATCCATCCCCAGCTGGGACAAGTGAACCCTGTCCTCATGGTACGGCTCAGGCTTCAACCAGCTTAATAGCCCTGTGCTCCAGCCAAACCCTGCCATTCAGGTCAATAAATCAATTGACCTCCCTGTTTACCCAGTTCCGAGCTCTATTGACTTGATGTGGGTTCACCACACCTCTCCACATCCATCTTTGCAAGAGCAGGGAAACACTAAACAAACCCAGGGAGGATTTCCTTCAACCGCTGCCAATCCTGCCTAATCATGATAGACAGACCCAGACCAGTGCGCCTACAAAAATCACTCTCCCCTAGGTGCACAGTTATTACGTCTAGCTGAGCCCTTGCCTGCAGACCCAATACCATTGGTATCAGTTGTGCTACAACATGCTCTTGTTCCCACTCCAGGATATCTCCACTCTGGAGTTTATACCAAGCTGTGATCCCCAGCTGGTATGCCTGGCTGTGTCTGCTGCCCAATGGATTAAACTGTGCCGCAGGATCCACTCCAGCTTCCTCAATGCAGCCCTGGTTCCTCCTAGAACAATCATACTAAATAAAATACATTATTTCACCAATAGAAATCTTAGCATTAAGAAAAACACTTGGCACCACCAATATCCTTCCCATGCGCGGGCACATAGCCTTATGTGTCAGGAGTGGGCAGATGCAAGAGCAAAAGGCACCCAGTCGCCATCTACCAACCATCCAACCATCCCCACCTCTGAAGCCAGCAGCAGTGGACGACAAGCCCACTCCAATTCTAATAGAGTAGGAACCAATTAAACCCTCCAGGGGGAGGCCCGTGCTGTGCAGGCATCGCCTGATAACTGCTATGAGCTGGTACCTGGTGAGCAGAGATCCCAACACATGTAAAAATAAAGGGCCACCACCATGTAGCAACATACCTCTTTATAGTTTCTGCTGGTCAGGTGAGCAGATCACCTGACTCGTGCAGAGTAATATGCACTCTCCTGCCTTCTGGGTGGTCTTGGACCAACAAATTCTCAGTGTTATTGATTTCTCCCCCAAGGTTAAGTCACCTACCTGAAGCGCCCTGCTTGACTGGTTGAACACATATGCCATGAGCTCACTTACCCGCAATTTCCCTAAAAACACAACTTCAAAAGCTGCATCAAACAAGATCGCCTTCCTGGCTGATGTACATATATTACCTAACCTATCAACCATGTCCACTAATAGATGGGGAGACATGGGCAGTCTGGCATCTGCCAACCTGCACGCCTGCCATTGTCATAACTCTAGTATGGCTTTCATAGGAGACTGCAGGGTTTCCGGGTAGTCTACCAACCTTGAGGTGTATGACAGTGCAGTCCATCTGGCTGATATTGTGCCCAGTGCTAACCCCCTTTTGTGGAGCAAAACAATCCATACAGCATGATTTGTGGTAGAGGAATTGGGAACATGGTTGCCCACGCATGTCTAACCAAAACACTTGAAGCTCTCTATAAACCCGCTCATAAGCTTCCCTGGTGGAAGGCGCCACAAAGCCACGGACTGTGTGAAATAAATCTATGTTCCACGGCTCCACAGCTCTGTTGGGACAAACTCCGGTCTTCACCTTACCCTGGCGGCAAGGGCCCCAAAACACTGTCTCTAAAACCAAGAAACAGCATGTAGCAGTGGGGGTCCCAGAACCACACGGGATGCTGGGGAATCACTTTGGGGAATTAGCAACCCTGCTGCCACACCCTTCCAGCCTTCACTCTGGCACTATCCCCCAAGAGTAGGGGGGTGCACTTTATAGGGGTACCTTGTAGGGTCCCTATCCTTAGCCTCCACCCTCCCCTTATAGTCAAGGCCTATGCCTCCATATAGTGCACAGTTCCTCAGGCTTGTACTAAAGTCTGGGCTTCTACCAAAAGCCCTCTCAGTTCTCCACCTTAGCCCTTGGAGCAGGTCCTTCAAACAGGGTTTCTTCCCTGGAGCAGGGAGCCCACAGCAACAGCTCCTACAGCCTCTCTAGTCAGATTGACCTCAGGCCCTTTATACCTCTTGAGCATGCTCAGTCTGAGCAGCACCTACTGAGCATGCCACAGTACTTAGAGCTCAGCAAGCCTCCCTGAGCCCAATTGGGCATGCCCCAGGACTTAGACTCCAACAGAGTTCTTCATCTCCACTGGGCATGCTCCAACCAGCTGATGCCTGACAGTATAGCTGCTGGCAGCTCAGGAACAGGGCTCCAATAGCCTCACAGGAGCCGCCCTGTGACACAACATCTACTATTTCATTGTTAATGTCTGGAATACACCTTGCCTAAAAAAGGATGCTATGCCTCAAGCAAAACAAAACACTCACACCAATCTCATGACCCTATCCAACTTGGAGGACAAAGAGTTAATAACATGTGCAGCTGCCATGTTATCACACCAAAACATTATCCTCTTGTCCTTAAACACTTTAGTCCAAACGTGCACTGCAGCCACCATGGAAAACAATTCTAAGAACGTTAGGTCTCATGCAACCCTGCCGACCACTCTGGAGGCCTCCTTTTGGCACACCAAGTTCCCCGAAATTATATAGCTAAGCTGATGCTGCCTGCCACATCTCACTGGACCTGCAGTTCAGCCTCAAGCAACAGAGTGTCCCTCCAAAGTCTAACACCTTTACATTCCCTGAGGATGGTGAGGAGGAGCTGAGACACCTGCTGTCTTGGCATACAGGTGAGACAAGAATGCTCTACATGGGCCAAACACCGTGCGTGCAAAATTCGAAATACCCACCAGGGACTAAAGTTCTTGCAATGTAGCTTTTTGTGTGTTCATGCACTTGCTGGTCTCCCCCTGGAGGGCTTCCAACTCATCGATGGGTAGCCATGGCATCTCCAACTCAGAGTTAAACTCAATCTCTAGGTATATAATTATTTATTATTATTATTATTATTATTAGCAAGCATTTATTTAGCGCCAGCAATGTACCTGGCGCTTTACAAAGTAATTGAATAGACACGGTCCCTGCCCCTAGGGCTTACAATCTGAGAGATGGGGAGTGGGGGGAGACGAAGGAAGGGGAACAGAGGGAGATACAAGGAGTGTAACATTCACGAGGATGCGAGGTCCCAGGTGCACGCACTTGGCTTGGTTACATCAAGAATTATGGGTGGTTGGGTCCATGTGGTGAGGATATGAGTACACAGACCTCAGGTAACAGATTGTACTGGATGGAGGGTATCAGCAGGAGTTAGGTGAGGGGCGCAAGAAGTCAGGGAGAACAGAGCGAAAGAGGTGGGTCTTGAGGAGGGATTTGAAGGTATGAAGGGAGGGGGTGAGGTGGATGTGGGCAGGGAGGGAGTTCCAGGCGTGGGGGACAGCTAGGGAGAAGGGACGAAGGTGGTTAGGGGAGCAGGGGAGGCGTGGGAGGGCGAGAGAGGGGACAGAGGAGGAGCGGAGTTCACGGACTGGAGTATGGAGGGAATGATGCCAGGGAGGGACCTTCTGTCTTCCTTGGCAAGAGGTACACCTTTTCTGTTTGGATATGACATGGAATGCCTGAAGCAGCTCAGCGCATTCCTGCATCCCAGCCCGCCCCAAGAACAAATAATCATTAAAATAATAAGTTACATGTCTTCTCCCCGTTTGCATATGTACCACCCACTCGAGGGCAGAGCTAACCTTTTCAAAGGTGGCACAACAGAGGGAACAGCCCATTGGCACTGTCTTGTCAAAGTAAAACTTGCCCTAAAAACAAGCCTAATAAGTCAAAATCTAGAGGATAAACTGGGAGCAGGCAAAATACTGGACTTTATGTCGTTTTTAACCATCATGGTCCCTTTGCCAGATGACCTCACCATCTCCCCTGCCCTATCAAGTGAAGCATAGCGAACTGAGAATAGCTCAGTGGGTACGGCATCATTGACTGATGCCCCGCAAGGGTAGGACAGATGGTGTATCAACTGATATTCCCAAGTGCCTTCTTTGGGACCGCTCCCAACAGCCACACTCTGAGACTTTTCATCAGGAGGGTATCAAAGGGGTCCGCTCCTCTACCATTTATCACCTCCTTCCAAATCTTTATCTCTACAACAGACTTCAAACCAAAAATCAGTTTTAAATTGATTGCCATTTGGTGTTCCCTCACGCCCTGAAAGGGAATTCTGAAATCCCATTGATAAACACACAATGACATAATCTTTAGCCTCCCTGTCAAAATAACATTTCTTCAAGCACCCAACTTTGACCAGGGTTTGTTTCCTTTCTCATATTTGATGAGGGGGTGTTGCCACCTCCCCCTTTTTGTTGGCCAGTGATGAACTGATGTCTGCCTTTCTGGAAGTAACCTTTCCTTTTGGGGCAATTGAGTGGGAGCCCCCGCACTGCAAGCAGATATGCCAAAAATCTGAAGTTCATGCAGAAACGATGAGTCCCATCATTAGAATCATGCTAATGAATGGGAACCCCTCTTTCCTTGCTCAGGGCATGATCACTGGTCCATCTCACTCTGCTATGATGTGATCGCTATCAGACCTAGGCATCTCGCTATCTTACATACGCTCCAACCATAGGTCAGGTGCATGCACTTCCTTCCAGTTGTGATCACCGCATGCTGGCAAAAGGCTTCATTATATTATACTGACGTCAACCAAAACCTCCACCTGAAAGGTAGGCCCTGTGCACTATAGCAAAGTATTCACAAATAAAAAACCTGTCAGTTTAAGGAAGATGTTAAGGCGGCTACAAATTCAATCATGCAACAAAAAGCATGAAAATTGTACGCTAAGGCTCCTGCCTTAACTTCTGTGCCATTTAAGCAGTAAAGACATTATACAGTCTCACAGATCGTGGTTCTGGATTAATTTTAGGGAAGGAGGAAAGATACAGTGGAACATCCAAGAGGCAGCAACGTGGTGGAATGTGACGACTGTTTCTCATGCGATCCTTTCAGTTTTGTGAAGCATTTTCCAAAGGGGAACTTTGTCATTATTCCCCCTTGTCAAAACGTAGCTCCATGTTCCCAATTTAATGGTGTAATTCAGTATGTAAACAGCAGTACCCCCACCATCATTGTTTCTGTTGTGAAGAGAAAGAGGATTGGGGTGAGTTTAAGGGAGGTGTGACTGGCTTAACCAGGACAGGGAGTACAGACTCTGCAGGAGTAAGCGGATTGCTGAGGGTCATTTACATGGCCTGCAATCCCTTTCTTGAGATGGTGCACCATCTCACATACTGTGCTTTCTTCCAAGTTATTATTAATTAATTATTATTATAATCATTTATATAGTGCCAGTCATGTGACCTGGTGCTGTACAGAACATAGAAATAGACGCGGTCCCTGCCTGTGGCTTACAATCTAAAAAACAAGGAAGGGGAGACAGGGAGAGTGGACAGTGGACGCACACATGAAATCTCACAGTTTCTGTGAGATGCGCAGATCACATAGGGCTATTAAAGAAATCAGTGGGAGTTCATCATTGTGATGTACACCAAGGGGCATGTGAAATAATAAGAAAGGCACCAAGAAAAGTGAGTGGAATGTTAGCAGTGATTTTTATGCAATCCTTTCAGTTTTGTGAATCATTTCTCTCAAGGCAAATGTCATTTCACTAGATTGTGCTTAACATAGCTTCTATCATTCTACAGACTTCCTTGTAAGGATGTGTGATTGCAGTTCAGAAGTTCGGAGTCTGGCCCAAACTCAGCCAGTTTGGATGCCCGAACCGAACGCCCGAAGCCCCGAACAGTTCAGCCGCGTTCGGATGAGTTCAGGCAGGAAAAACCTGGCTGGCAGGCCCAGGGAGCTGGGGGGGTGGCAGCTGAGGAGCAGATTTCCTGGTGCCAGGGGTGGAGAGGTTTGGACTAGCAGCCAGTCTGCCCAATCACCATCCCTCTTTTCCTCAGACCACTGGCTTCGCAGTCTGCGATTGGCATGGGGCTAGGCTGCATGGAGACAATGGGGCTTGTGGTAAGGTGGGCGCAGCAAGTAACAAAAGTCATTGCCCTCCCCCCTTCCAATTCCTTCTGAGCTAGCCTCTGATCCTGTCAGCAGGAATTTTCAGAAGGCTCCCTCTCCCAGCAGTTTGTGTTCCTAATCCATTGCCATCCTCCTCCTATTTCACCCATTTCCACACATTTACCTCCATAGTTTCATTTATATAGATTAGATTAGATAGATTTAGGTGTTGTTTTTATTTTTTACCCATCCCTGTGTTCTTTCTCCCTCCCCTCCATTGAATCCTTCCCTCCTCCCTCTATATATTCCATCCCTGATTCCCTTCCCCTGTTTTTGGATTTATTTAGAGTAGCATTAGATTGATTTAGGTTTCATTTCAGTTTTGTACCCCTCCCTGTGTTGTTTGTTGTGAGCTGTCTGTGTTTCTCGCCCCCGCATCCCTGTATGTGTGTGTGTATTAGATAGTTACTATAGATAGATAGTTGTAGGAGTTAGCTTAGTTATAGAGATAGAAAGAGATAGTGTGTAGTGATTCAGTTTTAATATTTTATAGTGTGTTTGTAGGACTAGGCCTTTGTAGATATTAGATAATATTCCATTTAGTTCCATAGGTTTTAGAATAGTTAACAGCAGTTAGAGTTAGTGTAGATATATATAATTTAGATTACAAATTTGAATGAATAAATTTTAAAAGATATAAAATCTTCCTCTGTATTCTTTGGGTGGTTGAAATGGAGAAGGGAAACAGGAGAGGCCGGTCTGCTGCCCATAAAGTAGGCCATGGGGCACGTGGCAGGGGCCATGCCAGCGGAGTGGCAGCATTCAGCAGCAGCAGCCCAAGCCCATCCCCACGTCCCAAACTGCCAGGCCTGATTTTGGCAGTCAGGCTTCACAGGCTCTCAGCAGTGGCACTAGGGGTGTGGTTCAGTGGTGCCTCCTGCCAATGTCCTCCAGTGCCACGCAGGGCACTGGAAGGCCGGCACTCCAGGAGGCTGTGGCTGTCTCTGCTGCACCTGCAGGAGCAGGTGCAGGTGCTTCGGGTTCGGATGTTCCTCCAGGGCCACCAATGTCCCCGACCCCCATTATTGATGTGACCCCCAGCAGTCCAGGGCTGGTGGATCCCACCCCGGCTGCTAGAGGCAGGGCCCAATCCCCAGGTAACAGCAGCAGCAGCAGCTGCTGAAGCAGCAACAGCTATAGGAGGCACAGGGAGAGTGGCAGGAGCATGGTGGGCAGTTGATCAGCCTCAGGATCATTCAGAATGGGGACAGCGAGGTAGACTCTAGTCCAGCAGAGGAGATGTCTGGTGCTGAGGTGATGGCTGTCCCTCCGAGAGCTGTCGCCACCATGTTCTGCCCCTTCCATCAGTGCTGTCAGTGGTGTGTCACCCAGTGCAGGCCAGAAGACAGGAGGGGTGAAAATTCCTCTCTCTGGGCGCATTTTAAGTAGGTGCGGGCCGATGAACCCAGGGAGGTACAGTGCAGTTTGTGCTAGAAGGTGGTGAAGCGTGGGCATGTGCTCACCAACCTTGGCACAACTGCCATGGCGAGGCACCTGAAGGCATGCCACAGCGCTGTGCTTCTAAGCGGGCAGGCAGGGGCAGTGGATGCCAGTGGGTTCCTGACTGCAGCGGCCAGTTGTCCACCTCCATAAGGGGGCAAGTGCCCTCCTAGAGCAGCTGCCTCTAGCAGCAGGAGCGGTATTGCTGCTAAGGGGGAGCAGCAGGAGCAGCAGCAGCAACAGTAGCATCAGTGCACCATGGAGGAGCTTGGGTGGGGGCAGCTGCCAAGTCCATCGGCAGCAAAAAAATGTACCAGAGCAGTATACTAATAGAAGAGTCCACATGGAAAAAACTGCTCCAAAACAGGAGGCATAGATAAACCTTGGTTCTAAAATCTATTGTCTATAATTATTAAGCTGGAAACAAATTGTTTGACAGAAAATCTATTATTAAACAGACTCAAACAATACCAAAATCTCTAAAATCCCCACTGGGTGGATGTAAAGAGATGCATATACAGATAAAAAGGACATCATATTATAACAAATACAATAAACACAATATTTCAAAGAAAATATTCAAAAATAATTACAGCAGGCAAACCCCATAAACTATAGTATTGTAATAACATCAGAGACTTATGATCAAAATGCCGTTTCGCTCACATAGGTGGCTTCTTCAATAGGTGGTTAAATTCAATTAGAGTCTCTTAACACAGATGATATGTTTCACATTAGATCCCTTGTGATATATCTCCAGCAATATGGGTTACTACTGTAATCAATAAAAATGAATAATTATAACTTACAATAAGTAAACAAAATTACAGACAGCACTATTAGCAACTTTCTTTACAATAGACCAGTTAACACCAAAAAAATCTCCATAATGCTTATGGATTTTAAGGCTAAAATTACACAAGCACTATGGACCACTATATTTGCAAGCAACATAATTTCCTTTGAAATTCTATAATGAGTATTTATTTCCAAAAAGGCATTTTTTAATAAAACCTTATGCCTCCCTTTTATCATTGTGATATTCATGCAGCTCTCTATAGTAAAGATCTATCCCCTTCATAAAGATGTTATTACACCCATCAGTTTATTATTAAAGTAATCTATTTAATTTTTAGAAACCTATTTAATCTCTTGTTTAAGACAGTCCCTCAAACAAACATACATAAAACAATCAGTCGACTCACCAAACTATACAGCTACAATGTTCCCCTTTTAGCCTCTTGTCCTTTACTCAGCAGGAGGGGTCTATTCAACATACCAAGGAATGGTGTTTCAAGTCCAAAAAGTCTACAAAATATTAGTATTGTTATAATCTGAAGTTCCATTTTCTGTTAATAAAGCTAATAATGAAAACAACTGCCAACCAGGTGAAAAAATATTAGGGAGCCTGATTCTACGGGTGGGATTCTATCAGGAGCACTACGTTCTCACTTTGAATCAAAGCTTGCCACTTCCGTATAGTTTACTCTGTATCAGAGCCTGTTTAAATAAAGGACGTCTAGTATTAACTCACGTGTTAATTGTATCTTCAGTGGATCAGAACCTACAGGTGTTTCAATTATCTCACTAAATGATGGTCTAACCAAACCACTCTCAAATCTAAAGGGCTCAAAAAGTAAAAAGAAAACAAAAAAATGAAAGGAGAGGGCTTAACTTTACAGATTAAACAGTCGAAACGCAAACCGTTCTAACTAAATGAAAAACAAAACTAACTGTTGTGGAGAAACTACCTACTTATCAGCACTTGAAAAAGCTGATAATAAAAAAAACATCAACCTGGTGAAGAAGCATTATTCTACTGATGGGATTCTATCAGAAGCACTACATTCTCAAGAGAATCAAAGTTTACCACTGTCGTATGGGTTACTCTGTATCAAAGCCTTTTTAAATGAGGGACGTCTGATGTTAAATATGTGTTAAATATATCCTTGGTAATTAAAAAACCGAATCTAGCAGATCATTGAGCCCCTGAGGTGTAAAGTCAAAATTCAAAAGGCTTCCCTTGTTGACAATAATTTCGGGCCAGCCGGGGGTGCTAATATTTTGATCCCCCCAAAATTAAATAAATTATTATTCATATGATGAAGATTGAAATGTTCCACCAATGGGGCAGTTGGTGTTCTTGTTTTTAATCTGCTCCGGTGTTCATTTATTCTCGTTTTCAATTGTCTACTAGTCTTCCCCACATAAATTTTATTACATGGACACTGTATTGTATACACCACATTTGCAGAGCTACAGTTAATAAAATCATTAATATGGTATAGTTTTCCCTTTGGGTCCTTAAAGGTTTTAATTTTTGCGCTATATGCACAATTGGCACACTGGCCACAAGGAAAATTGCCTATGATTTTCTTTTTATCCAAAATCCTCTGGAACAAATCAGGTAATCTCGCTCTAACAATGTGGTCACTCAAATTTTTCCCACGTTTAAAAGCAAAAAGTGGCGGGATTCCACACCCTGCAACGTGATCAATAGTAGTCCAATTTTTAATAATGGTTTTCTTAATTCTACTTTTACAATTATTGAAAGTGGTAACACACACTAATCTGTCTAGATCTTGATTTTGTTTATGAAGTGAGGAAAGAAGAAGGGACCCTCTCTCTAAGCAAGATACTCTCTGTAAGTTATTGTTAATTATTTGTTCAGGATACCCCCAGATCTAAAAAAATCCTTCTCATAGCTGCTGCCTCATTAAGAAACCGCTGTTGTTTAGAACAGTTTCTTTTTATCCTTCTAAACTGGATCAAAGGAATGTTGTTAAGAAGATAATGTGGATGATGACTTTGAAACAGGAGATAGGTGTTCTGGTCAGTCGGCTTCACATAAGTAAAAGTCGGGATGGTGTCATTTTCAATAGAAATACAAAGTTCCAAAAAACTAATACAAAGATCATCTGATTGTAAAGTAAATGTTATACTTTCATGAAAGCTGTTAATCCATGTACTAAATGCTAGTAATGATGTTTTATCCCCAATCCAAAACATTAATATATCATCGATATACCTCCACCAAAGGAAGATTGATTGAAAAAAAGGACTGTCAGGCATCGCTGCTCCACCGATGCCTGGCAGCCTGCAGCACCTGGCCGAGTAGGGGTGCCAGCCACCAAACCCTGGCCGGGCCTCTGCCACTGCTCCGTCAATGCCTGGCAGTCTGCAATGCTCGACTGAGTAGGGGTGTCAGCCATCAAGCCCTGACCGGGCCTCTGCCGCTGCTCCGCTGATGCCCGGAAGCCTGCAACGCCTGGCCAAGTAGGGGTGCCAGTCACTCCAACCCCAGGACCCACCATCAGGGTTCTGGGGCCTACATTACAGGCAGGGAGGGCTGTCGTTCCCCTTCATTGTCTGTAAATACTCCACTGATGCCAACCAGCCTGCAACACCCGGCCAAGTAGGGGTGTTAGCCACCGAGCCCTGGCTGGGCCTCTGCCACTGCTCCACCAATGCCTGGCAGCCTGCAACGCCCAGCCAAGTAGGGGTGCCAGCCATCAAGCCCTGACCGGGCCTCTGCCATTGATCCACCAATGCCAGCCAGCCTGAAACACCTGGCCAAGTAGGGGTGCCTCAAGTAGGGTTGCCAGCCACCAAGCTGCCACTCTAGTCTCAGGACCCACCATCAGGGTTCTGGGGCTGTCATTCCACTCACAGAGAGCTGTCATTCCACAGCATCAAGAAACAGGCAGCCACTCCAGTCCCAGTACCCACCCTCAGGATTCTGGGGCCTACGTTACAGGCAGGGAGGGCTGTCCATCCACGTCATCCAGAAGCTGCCACTATGGTCCCACGACCCACTGTCAGGTACGGATGTGCGAACGTGGTTCGGAAGTTCGGACTGAACTCGGTACATTTGAATGACCGAATCCAAACCTGAACCGACCGAACTGAGCCTGATACCAAACTCTGAAATGACCGAACAATTTCAGATCGAGTTCAGATGAGTTCGCGCGGCAAAAATGTGACTGGAAGGCAAAATGTGACAGGGAGGGGGAGTCAGCTGAGGAGCAGACTTCTAGGCACCAGGGGTGGAGAGGCTTGGAGTAGCAGCCAGCCTGCCCAATCCCCATCCCTTTTCTCCTCAGACCACTGGCTTTGCAGACTGCAATACGTCACGAGCTAGGCTGCACGGAGTCAATGGGGCTTGCAGTGAGGCAGGCACAGCAAGTAACAAAACTCATTGCCCTTGCCCCCTTTCAACACCTTCTGAGCTAGTCACTGTTCCTGACAGCAGGTGTTTCAGAAGGCTCTCTCTCAGCAGTTTTTGTTCCTTCCTGTTCCTAATCCATTGCCATCCTCCTCCTATTTCACCCATCCCACATATTTACCTCCATATTATCATTTATTTAGATTAGATTAGATAGATTTAGGTGTTATTTTATTTTTTACCCCTCCCTGTGTTCTCCCCACTCCATTGAATCCTTTCCCTCCTCCCTGTATATATTCCATCCCTGATTCCCTTCCCCTGCTTTTGGATGTATTTAGAGTAGGATTATTAGATTGATTTAGGTTTCACTTCAGTTTTGTACCCCTCCCTGTGTTCTTTGTGCCCTCCCCATCTCTGTGTAATATTGTATAGATAGATAGATAGATATTAGATATAGTTAGTTAGTTACTATAGATAGATACATAGTTATAGTAGGAGTTAGCCTAGTTATAGAGATACATAGAGATAGTGTTAGTGTGTAGTTATTCAGTTTTGATATTTTAGAGTGTGTTTGTAGGACTAGGCCTTTAGATATAATATTTACCTACATAGATTTTAGAATAGTTAGTTAATACTATAGTTAGAGTTAGTGTAGATATTAGATTTTAAAAATTGAAATATTATGTGTGTGTGTGTGTGTGTGTGTGTGTGTGTGTGCGTGCGCGCATTTTAGTTGAAAGACATGGAGAAGGGAAGTAGGAGAGGCCGGTCTTCTGCCCGTAAGGTGGGCAATGGGGCACGTGGCAGTGCTGGGGCCATGCCAGAGGAGTGGCAGCATGCAGCAGCAGCAGCCAGAGCCCATCACCATGCCCCAAGCTTCGCAGGCATGATTTTGGGAGACAGGGTTCAGAGGCTCCCAGCAGTGGCACTAGTCTGGGGATGGTTCGGCGGTGCCTCCTGCCCACATCCTCCAGTGCCACGCAGGGCACTAGAAGTCCTGCAGGACATGAGGCTGTGGCTCTCTCTGCTGCTGGAGCAGGTGCTTCGAATGTTCCTCCAGGGCCATCAATGTCCCCTATTGTTGAGGTGATTCCCAGCAGTCCAGGGCTGGTGGATCCCACCCTGGCTGCTAGAGGCAGGGCCCAATCCCCAGTTAATGGCAGCAGGGAGAGGAGCAGCAGCAGCAGCAGCAGCAGCTATAGGGGCACAGGGAGGAGAGTGGCAGTAGCATGGTGGGCAGTCAAGCCTCAGGGTCCCAGTACTCCCCTTCATGGGACATCACAGCGATTGAGAACAGTGAGTCAGAGGCAGACACTAGTCCTGCAGAGGAGATGTGTGGAGCTGAGGCGATGACTGTCCCTCCTCCCAGAGCTGTGTCGCCACCAAGTTCTGCCCCTCCCAGCAGTGCTGGCAGCAGCAGTGCATCACCCGGGGCAGGCCAGAAGGCGGGGGGGGGGGAATCCTCTGCCAGTCTGGGCACATTTCAAGCTGGTGCGGGCAGATGATCCCAGGGAGGTGCAATGCACTGTGTGCAATAAGCTGGTGAAGCATGGGCAGGTGCTTGCCAGCCTTGGGACAACTGCCATGGTGAGGCACCTGAAATCATGCCACAGCACTCTTCTGCTAAGCGGGAAGGCAGGGGAAGTGGATGCCAGCAGGTTCCCAACTGCAGCGGCCAGTCGCCCGCCTCCTTCGGTGGGCAAGCGTCCTGCACAAACTGCTGCTTCTAGCAGCAGGAGCAGTATTCCTGCTAGGGGGGAAGAACAGCAGCAGGAGTCTCACCAGCAGCGTCAGTCCACCATGGAGGAGCTGGGGTGGAGGCAGCTGCCAAGGCCATCAGCATCTGGAGGGCGGCATGGCTTTCAAGAGAAAGCCAGGTGCCTGTTGGGTGAAATGATTGCGCTGGATGGGCAGCCCTTCTCCATTGTAGAGGACATGTGCTTCAAGCAGCTGATTGGGTTCCTGGCCCCCGGTTTAAGCTGCCGTCCCGCACCACCCTGAGTCAGAATGTGGTGCCAGACCTGTACAGGGCTTTGAAGGAGCGGGTGAGGGAGCAGCTGTCAGGGACTGGGGGTGCCACCATACACTTCACCACAGACCTGTGGTCCAGTAGAAATGTGCTGCATGCCTACCTGGCAGTGATGGCGCACTGGTGGCAGGGCCCGGAGGCAGCTTTGAGGAGTGGCAGGAGGGGTCCCGAAGTAGAGTATAGGTGGGCCCTGCTTCAGGCACAAGTAATGGACAACCCCCACACTGCTAGGAACATCAAGGCAGCCCTGACCGCCATAGTGAGGGAGTGGACCATGCCAGGCACACCCTTCACCAAGGGGTGTGTGGTGACGGACAATGCGGCCAATATACTGAAGACAGTCCATGACGGGGGCTTCACCAGCATCCCTTGCGCTGCACACACCCTTCACCTGGTGGTCAGGGACGCTCTGGGCTTTGGGGAGAAGGGGATTGGGGCAGGCAGCACCCTTAGCTCCCTGATCGAGTGAGGGACAAAGCTGGTGGGGTTCTTTAACCGGAGCGTGAAGGGCAGCAAGCTCCTCTGGAAGAAGCAGGCCGAGCAAGGCTCCCCAGTGCACCAGCTCATCCAGGATGTCTCCACATGGTGGAATTCCACCGTCCTGATGCTTGAGCGGCTTCTCGAGCAGAAAGCCGCCTTGCATCAGGTTCAACTGGTGATGGACAGTGGGGCACCTCCAGGGTATGATGGGGTGGAATGGGAGATCCTGGCTCACACGGTCTTCATACTCAGACCGTTCCTGGCTATGACAAAGACAGTGAGCAGCTCTTCTGCCACCCTCAGCCAGGTGATCCCTCTGGTCCAGAGTCTCCACAGGAAGTTGGATGGGATTCTCGGGGGGTGGGATTGTGGCCCTAAGGGCAGGAAGCTGGCTGATGAGGTGCTTGACCTGGCGCAGCAGCTGAAGGCAGGGATAAAGGCACAGTTTGAAGAGCTCCTGCGGCGGGAGGAATATGTCCTGGCAACAATGCTGGACCCCAGGGTCAAGGGCAGCATGGGATGCCAGACAGCGCTCTATGGCCACTGGAAGGGTGAGCTGGTGGAGAGGGTCCAGCGGGCAGAGTGGCCTATACAGCAGGATGCCCCTGGGGATGGTGGGAATGGGAGCAGCCACCCCTTTCAGCCAGCTAGGTCTAGCGGTAGCGGCAGTAGCACCAGCAGCACCCCTGTTGCCAGCAGCAGCAGAAGGAGCTCGGCCTATGCGCAGGCCACTCTGGGGAGCATGGGGTCCTCCACAATAGGGCAAGCAGCGTGGATGAGGGCAGTGGTGGAGGTGGTGCCCAGGAAAAGCTACGGGAGGGAGTACAATGGCACCTCAGCAGCCATGGAGACCTACCCGGAGGAGGAGCCATGCATCGATCCCATCAGCAATCGCTTGGACTACTGGGCCAGCAAGGCCAACATGTGGCTGGCCCTGTCGAAAGTGGCCAAGGGTATACTGTCCTGCCCACCAACAAGTGTTCCCAGTGAATGAGTGTTCTCCATGGCAGGGGACATTTGCTCCCCGCACTGCCTGAGACTGGGGGCCAAGTTGGTGGAGAAGTTGTTGTTCACCAAGGTGAACCGTCCGCTACTGGGATTCCCTGAGCTGCCCCTGGACAAGGATTGATGGTGCAGTGGCACATGCCATCCCATGCCAGTGACTGTCTTGGGATGGGGCTCCTCCTCCTCAATCTGGGCTAGGGCTACTGCTGCTGTGCTGCTGCTGATGTGCTGTCCCTTCCCCCCAATGACTGGTGCCCGCCCTGCCCCCCCCCTCCTTCTCTCTCATACTCTCTCAAGATGACCTCGGACGGCTTTTCTGACTGACCGCATGATGCAGGGTGGCATTTTGGGAAACAAAGAGTAAGCCTGCCAGCCGGCCTCTAGCTAGTTGATCTCGGCCCACCAATCTGACCGGCTCTCTCTCTCTCATGCTGCACAGTCTTCGCCACTCTATCTAAGTGCCCTGCCAAGGTCCCAGCCTGCCTTCACTGCTGCCTGTCTGCCCGCCCGGGTTGCCTAGCTCAAAGCCTGCCACAGTCCGCCTTGCTGTCTCTCATGCCACGCTGCCTGTCTGCCCGCCCAGGTTGCTGCCAAGCTCAAAGCCTGCCTCAACCCACCTTCCTGCCTCTCATGCCAAGGTGCCTGTCTGCCTGCCCAGGTTGCAGCCAAGCTCTATGCTTGCCCCAGCCTGCCTGCCCGCCTCTCATGCCACACTGCCTGTCTGCCCGCCCAGGTTGCTGCCAAGCTCAAAGCCTGCCTCAACCCACCTTCCTGCCTCTCATGCCAAGGTGCCTGTCTGCCTGCCCAGGTTGCAGCCAAGCTCTATGCTTGCCCCAGCCTGCCTGCCCGCCTCTCATGCCACACTGCCTGTCTGCCCGCCCAGGTTGCTGCCAAGCTCAAAGCCTGCCTCTCATGCCATGCTGTCTGCCCACCCAGGTTGCTGCCAAGAGAGAGAGAGAAAGTCTCCCCACTGCTAGAAGGAGAGACAGACACAATCCCACCCATGCTGTCACCTGCACTATATGGCCAGAGAGAGGGGGGGAGGGAGAGAGAGAGAGAGAGGCTCCCCGCTAGAACGAGAGAGATGGGGCTGGAGGAGGAGAGGTGTATCCACTCCAGCTCAAGCTGCCTGCCACCTGCCAAAACCAGCAAGAGCTCTCATCTGTGCCCACATCCACCAGCAAACCTACCAGAATGAGATGGCGATAGCAACACACAACGTATTATATGCAGGGACCCGAGTTGACTGCATCAAAAAACCTTAAATTCTGCAACCAGTGAAGCCAAATTCTGCAAATTCACCATGAGCATTAATATTTGCATAATTAACTTGATCTGCGTAACTATACATGCTGGGAAGCAAATTTGCAATAGGTTTGACATAGAATCACAACTTTGCTAATCAAACACAACTCAAATCCTCTGAAATTTCAGCACCTCCCTCACACAAACATAGGGCCTTCAGACCCCACCCACCCACAATTCATCTCCCAGGGGCCTATTTACCCTTGGGTCATGGTCAGGATTGGCTGATTCTGCGAGGATTGGCTGATTCTGAGAAAATCACAGCAAATTGCAGCAACGCAGTCAACTCGGGTCCCTGATTATATGTGCCTGCCTGCCTGTGTGCGTTCCTGTACCTGCTACCACCTATTGCATGATTAAACAAAGTGTGCGCAACCATGCACTAATTCTAGGGACATCATTCAACTCCCATAGGCTGTCATTCCACTGTACCTGAATCAGTCATGTCCGCCCGTCCCAGGAACCATCAACAAGATTCTGGGACCATCATTCCAGTCACTGGGGGCTGTTATTCCATTCCACTGCATCCAGAAGTCCAGTGCCCGCACGCCAGCCTGCCCCCCCCAGCCTACTCCTCCGCACCGCTGAAGCTGCTGGAAAAAAGAGTCCCTCTGACCCACCTGCCCTCTGCTGCCCCCTGCCAAGCAGCCGCTCTCTTTTTCTCTCTGACACACCCACAGAGAGACAAGCCATGCCCCTCCTGGGGGGCTGTCTGCAAGTTGAGACCCTGCTGCTGCACATCTTGGGGCTAATGCTACATCTGCTGCTGCTGTCAGGCAGGGATCAAACAAGCTGTATATACAATGAGATTCTGCCACTTGCCAGAAGCAGCACAGAGGAATAAAAGATTGGATGGTTAAAACAAAGCGGGTAACAACAACAAATAGAACTTTTATTAAAACTTTTCAAACACCACCACCACATTTATAAAACCAAAACCAAACATTTATATATATGAAAAGAAAGGAAATGTATAACTTATTGGTCTGTGGGCCTGTCCCCCAGAACATGGGGGAAAGGCAAAAGGGGTGGACGGGACCTAAGGGCAGGCATCCTACCCTCCTCCATTTGGTACCCATGCTCGAGGGCAAATTGCACGGTCCCTGCCACGGATGTCTGCCACTTGCAGACAGACTGGCAGTGAAGCTCCACATAGTCGATCTCAGTCTGGAGGTACTGGGAATAGGTCTCCACCCTGCATTCGCGTACCACCAGCACCTGAAACCACTCCACCAGTCAGTTCTCCATAGTCAGGGCTTGCATCCGTAGTCCATCCATATATTTTTTTTGCTGGTCCAGAAAGTCCTGGGTCGGCTTCTGGACTTCGGTCCGAAAGGCCCTTGCTGCTGAAGACTCCTCCTGGGTGGACTCCTCAGCGAAGCTGGAGGAGGGGGAAGGACTTTGATGGCATCGGTTCTGGCATGCCTTCCCCCCCTTCTTCTGGTGATGATGCTCCACGGCCACGCCAGAGTCCTGCTGCCTCACTGTCTTGCTGTGGACTTTCTCCACATGGTCAATGAGCCCCGATGTTGTCCCCAGGCTGGCCCTTTTAAATCTTTTGCTGCATAACTAAAGAACATAAAAAGATAGGAACATAAGAAATGCCATACTGTGTCAGACCAATGGTCTGTAAAGCCCTGCCTGCATTCTGTCTCTAGAAGTGGGTGGGTGGCTAATCTCTCTCTGCAGGGGACTGCCTAACAGGTCATAGAGCAATCCATTCCCTGTTGTTCCAGTCCCCATGCCTTACCTTGAAGACGGCGAATCCGGTATGCTTATCATACCACCACCAGACATTGGACCTTATGCACCCGCTGTCTGGCAGTGGCACTGGTGACCTCCACCTCGGTGTCCTGCATGTGGCACCAGCGCCAGCATCTGATTCCTCTCTGAAACAGGAACACATAAACAACACCTAAGTAAAATATATCATGCATTTATGATGATGCCTCTAGTCCTCCCTCCTTGGGGTGCTAGGGATGGCAACGGGAGATGGTGACCCTGGCTGGCATGTGCAAATCCAAAAGACCTTGGCTGGCACATGCAAATTCTGCCCTCCTTAGGGTTCTAGGGATGGCAACTGGAAAGACCCTGGCTGGCATGTGCAAATCCTGCCCTCCTTGGGGCGCTAGGGATGGCAACTAGAAAAAACCCTGGCTGGCACGTGCAAATCCTGCCCTTCTTTGGGTGCTAGGGATGGGAACTGGAAAGACCCTTGCTGGCACGTGCAAATCCTTCCCTTCTTGGGGTGCTAGGAATGGCAACGGGCGACCCTTGCTAGATGGCTGGCACATGTTTGGGTGGGTCCTTCCTTCGGCTCATGCCTGACTTCTGGAAGAGCCCCCCACATTACCCTCTTTCTCTGTGGCAGACATCCGCTGCCACCTGCTGATGCCCACTGTTTGTGCCTGACTTCCCACCACCAACCCACCCACCCACCCGCATGCCAGTGAGTTCGCTCTAAAGGATAGTATTCTATTCTTCTTGCCCTCAAAGTAAAAATAAAGTTTACAAACTTGGCAGCACCTCCTGTGCCCGGCTCTTGCTCCTCTGAGGAGCCGACCTCCAACACCGAAGGTCCAGAGGCAACCTCTTCCTCCTCCACTGGCTCCGCCATCTTGGCTCAGGTCCCTCTATTAATCTTCATCCTCTTCATTTTTTTTCTTCAAACAAACAACAGCCATTACCCACCAACTCACCAACCAGCCAAACCAACACAAAGTCCAACACAGCCAAAACACACCAAACAAAACCAAACAGCCAGCCAGCCACAACACACGCTCTCTCTCCACACAAGCTCCACACGCACTCAAACTGCCAGTTTCCGGTTTTCGACACGATCATGGGTCCAACCACGCGATACCTAGACCGAAACCGATTTTCAAATGACCGAACTGAACCGAATGCCACCGAACTGAACGACCGAACCCAAACTCAGCTCCCAAACCAAACCGCGATCTGTTTGCACATCCCTACGGTCAGGGTTCTGGGGCCATCATTCTTCTCACAGAGAACCATCATTCCACTGCATCATGTAACAGCCACTCCAGCTCCAGGACCCACTGTCAGGGTTCTGGGGCCTACGTTCCAGGCAGGGAGGGCTGTCATTCCACTTCACTGTCTGCAAATGCTCCACTGATGCCAGCCAGCCTGCAATGCCTGGCCAAGTAGGGGTGCCAACCACCGGGCCCTCTGCTGCTGCTCCACCAATGCCAGGCAGCCTGCAATGCCCGGTGAAGTTGGGGTGTCAGTCACAGTTACTGTGCCCTGGCAATCCAATGTCTGCTGCTGCTGGTACTGCACATCAGCAATTTGCTCCTCCCTCTTGTAGATGGGCATAGCTCGGATGAGTCTGATGGCAGGTGGGGGCTGGGTGTCCACGAGATTCACCACCGGGCAAGGCGTGACCAATTTGCAGTAGAGCTTCTTGAGATAGGTCGAGTACAATGCCAGCATGCAATGCCCAGCCAAGTAAGGGTGCCAGCCACTGAGCCCTGGCCGGGCTTTCTGCTGCTGCTTCACCAATGCCAGAAAGCCTGCAATGCCTGGCCAAGTAAGGGTGCCAGCCACTGAGTCCTTGCCGGACCTCTGCTGCTGCTCCAGCGATGCCTGGCAGCCTGCAATGCCTGGCCTTTGCTGCTGCTGGATCTTAAGACAGCCAGCCATGCCCCCACAGGCACCCCCAGCCTGCCTACCAGGACAAACTAGGGTGCCAAGCCCCAAGCCTTCCTGCCATGCCCCCATGGACCCCCCTGGAGCGCCTCAAGCCTCCTGCCATGGCTGAACTTTCTGAATGTTCGGGGGGGGGTCTGAACTCTGCGGGACCGAACTCATGAACCCAAACTAAGTTTTTAGTCCAAACGTCCGAACATCCAAACTCCGGTCTGCTGGCACATCTGTACTTCCTTGCTGGTGTGTTTGATCCTCACTCCTCCCTGTCTATTCCATGTTATTAATTTCCATTTTTATCTGACTGAACATTCTAATTAAGCATTTAGACACCAGTATTCCCACCTTCATTGTTCCTTCTGAAGTGCAGAGGAAGAGGATTGGGCCTGAGAAAACAAGGACCAAGGAGACACGGCACACAGCTATTTATGTGATTTGGAAGGGCATGAAGGTGATTGTGAAATAATAAGGCAATGACAAAAATGAGTAGAATGAGGACCAAGGATCAGGTACCAAAGAAACTGAGTGCAATAACAGGGAGGAGCAAGGAAGTGGCTGGAATGACAGGAGGAAGGTGATGGTATAATGACGAAGTTCCCCAAGTGTCACAAAACTGAAAGGATCATGTGAAAACCAGTAGTCATATTCTACCACATTCCTGCCTCTTGGATGTTCCACTGCCTCTTTCCTTGTTCTCTGAAATTTAAGCAGAACCACAATATGTGAGACTGTATAACATCTATACTGCTTTAATGGCATGAACATTAAAGCAGAAGCCTTAACTTATAATTTCCATACATTTTGTTGCATGATTGAATTTGTAATCGCCTTAACTTCTTCCTTAAACTGACAGGTTTTTTATTTGTGAACGTCCCCGGTTTGTGAAGGATACAGTTCAGTGCAGAAACTTCCTGCTGCTCCAGCAGTATAATGCTGAGCACTGTAACCATTCTGTGGAATTAAACATAAGGGAATATATACAATGAATGTGTGTCGGGGTGTGTGTGTGTATGTGCATGTCTATATGTACTTGTGGGTATGTTCACCCATTCACCGCCCCACCCTCTGCTCCCTTTGCCCTACCCCCAGTTGTCCCCCCCACCCACTTCTCCTTCCTCCTAACCCTCGTTCAACTCCTCCACCCTTTCCTTCTTCCCCCTCCCCTCTGTTCTTCCCCCTCTTCTGCCATTCCTCTAGCCACCATTGCCCCCCCCCGGCTTCCTCCTAGTCCCTCTTATCCTTCCCCCTACTCCCCTTCACCCCCACTGTTTCCAGATGTTCCCATAGTCCCCCTTTCCCCCCTGCACCCTCGCCTCCTTCCACCTAGCCCTCGTTTATCCCCCCTTCACCATTTTCCCTTGGCCCCCATTTGGCCCTTCCACTCTCTCCTTCTCCCTAACCCCCATTCACTCACCACCCTCTCCACTTACCAGGCCCAGTGAACAAGAAATTAGTGTAAAGGGGTGCAGAGAGAAGGTCTGCTCTGATTGCCTCTGCATGGAAGCTGCAGTCAGAGCCTTTCCATGGCAGCCTCAGCAGGGCCTGATTTCCTGCCCCTCAGGTGTCTGGACCAGCGGGGAGCAGACAGATGGGAGGGGTCAAGACCACTCACCCACCTTGGGTCCCTGTCCCACCGCCTGCCAATACACCCACTCAACACTCATCCAGGCAGGTTGAAACCCCATAGTTCCTTCCCTGTCAGAGGAACATGCCATTGTCTATGGTTTCAACTGCATAGTCTCATGCCAGATGAATGACCCTGGGTGAAGGGCAGGTGGATGTTTTTTGACTGGCAGTGGAGCAAGGACTTGGACTTGGGCTGAAGAGCAGGGAGGCCTCGGTCCCCAGCAAGGCTGTCAGTCTATGGCTCTGGCTGCAGCTTCTCTTCTGCAATATCTTGTTTCCTGTATTCTCTGTACAGAACTGTTGTTTCCTATGGAAATAATCTTCAATAATAAATAATACTATTTTCATCTATAATGTCAAATTAAGATGCATTATTGTAGGTTTCCACTTAGTACTGTGAAGGAGTTGAGTTTTACTTAATTCAGAGTTAATTTAAATGTCTCAAAATATTGGTATTTTGAAATATTAAACTTGTGAACCTATTGTTGTGGTTGTTTGTATTTCCTATATTATATTGCAGTTGCTTGCAATTGTATTGCTCATATTATATCTAACACACACTCAGCCTGCCCAAACCTCTTCTGAGTGCACTCACACACACTACCCAAACCTCTCCTGATCTCTTTCACACACACCCCAAACTTGTCCTGAGGGTGCACTCTCTCTCTCTCTCACACACACACCTCTCTCTAATGCACACACACCTCTCGCTCACACACCCTACTCAAACATCTCTCTCTCTCTCATACACACACACCCACACACACACACACCCTACCCCCTCTCTCTCTCTCACACACACACCTCTCTCTAACGCACACACACCTCTCTCGCTCACACACCCTACTCAAATCTCTCTCTCTCTCTCTCTCTCACACACACACGGGCAGTGAGGAGAGGGCAGGTTTGGAACCAGCCTGGCCTGACTGGAAAGCGCTGGGGCAGGAGGGGGGTTCAGGCAGGGCTGGAGAGCATTTTAGTTGCAACCCACCTGGCAGGGCCCACTGTTAACAGGAGAACCCCTCCCACTCGTGACTATTGGGGGTGGGTACCCCAATATCCACCGTTCCTTAACTTCAGGGGGAATAAGCTTGCTTGGTCAAACCCGGGGTTTCCTGCATGTCCTGAGGATCAGTCAGAGGGCAGATACACGCTACGGACAGTTTCTGTACCCTCCCCAAAAGTGATGAAAAGAGGGACACAGATATACAAATAACAAATAGGGTCACACACAAACACATAGAAACTAATAAACACAGCCCCAGTCTGGCTGGCGGGTCTAAGGGAAAACACAAGTGGCTGCGGGGAAAGTGAAAGTAAGCTGGGGAGTAAAGGGGGGGGGGAATCTGGAGAAAATACCGTGCGCGAGAGAGAGGGAAAGTCCAGACCAGTGAGTTACCTTTTATTGCCGTTGAAAGGGGACAGGCAGCCTGTGGATCCAGCGAAGTTTGGGGGGTCAAGAGGAAGGAGCAGACCAGAGTCTGGGAGATCTCTTAAGATACAGACACGCACAGGGAGACCTGCACGTGTCCGCATCCAAAACCTTCTCAGAGTGCAGCGGGGAAACAAGGAACAGTTATAGGGTTGGGATAGGCTCGTGGGCATTGCAGAGGGAGGACAAAGGGAAGATTCAGGAGGACAAGGGACGCAAATGGCCCATCGAGGCAACTCTGGGTGGGTGTCTATAGTTACAAAAGGGACTCTGGCTGGGGTTGGGGTACAACATAAGGTAGAACAAAGGACACACCTGGGCATGAATTGGGGAAAGTATTTTCAGTGATTTAGGAGGAGAGAAGGAGTCTAAGGTTAATCGCCAACATCCCTTCGCATTTTCTTGATCGTGCTGGGAGGGGTGTTGGCTTCTGTGGGGGATTCTATCTTCCATGCCTTTGGGGCTGTTGCTACCTGAGTTCTATTCACCCGGCGGTTTCTCAAAACAAGGAGAACACCCTTTCTTAATGTCCCCATACTTAGTGAGGGCTCCTCTCCCTTTAATCACCTTCCTTCCAGATTAGGCCAGTTTCTACATGAGGGTTTTATTTCCTCCATGGTGGCTTGGCCCTATCCCCACTCCAGCTCCCTAATACCCACCGATCCATGCCTCACATGGCCTTGGCAAGTATGGGGGGCCTGTCTTTTGCGTGGAAGGCTACTAACACCGTTTTCCTGCCCCTCAGGTGGCTGGATCCAGAGGGGAGCATATAAGTGGGAGGGACTGAGGCCCACAGTGGGGCAGAGGCCTGGAGGCAGGTGGGTGGCATTGTTCCCCCCCCCCCCTCAATGCTTCCCACTCGCTCTAGGCACCTGGAGTCAGGAAGCGGTCCCCAGCAAGGCTGTCACTCAAACATTTTGGCTACAGCCTCTGTGGAGAGGCGATTGCAGCAGCCCTTCTCTCCTGCTACCTGTGGCCAGTAAGCAGTGGCGGCCATTTAAACCTCCCCCAGCCTCCTGAGGAAAAGAAGAACAGAGATCACCTCTCCAGGGAGGCTGCAGCCACAGGCTTTCAGTGACAGCTCCACTGGGGAGTGTTTCTCTGCCGCCCAGCTGCCTGGATCCAGCAGGGAGTATACAGGCAGGAAGGGACCGGGGGACTTCAAATGGTCGACACTAGTTTACAGTCCCCGCGCATCCCAGTGCAGCTTCCGTTGGGGCACAGAATCCAGTTAAAATGACCCTCTCTTTCACTGCGCCCACTGCAACCTCCTCTCCCCTGCACCGCCACATCCATCCACCCACCATTACATGCCTCAGAATGTTTGTCATAACTATTTCTCCATAGACCAAAATGGCATATCCTATGGGGGACCTTTTCTATTCCAGGGGCCACACTGAAAATTAGTATGAGCTCTGAGGGTCACATACAGGTTGGGGGTGCTTAACAGGTGGATTCAAGAGAAGGAGGGCTCAGATCATAAATCTGTGCCGTGGATCTGTCCCCTATCCTATTGTGCATGCCCTCCTCTCTGCCTCATTAGCCAGAGTTCAGTTTTTCAGTGCTTGGGGGTAGAGACTGAATCCAGGGACCAGATCCAGGCCCTGGAAAGGGGCCATATAAAAACCTGCCGAGGGCCGCATTTGGTCCCCGGGCCTGAGGTTCCCCACCTGTCATAGGGCATATACTCCCTAATTCTACACAGTAAGGCAACAGTAGAACCCACCAGACCTTAATACACACTCTCCTTTAATTTTTCAAGACAGTCACAGCAACATACACCCTCCCAAAACTGAGGTCCCTGCAACAAAAGCAGTTGCTAACCTGGAAGTAAAGTGCCTCAAACACTCCAATGCAAATGAATAGCCAGCAGTCTATTGGAGATCCCACTTGCCTCAACTACTGGGCCACTACTGCGGCTCTGTAATTTCCACAGTGCATTGTCCTAGTGGGATAAGGCTGCATTACCGCTCCTGCATACATTGTGAAAGCAGACTCTCACTTGGTCCAATTCCAATCAACTGTTCTCTGCTTCACCGGCTCAAACTCCCTGGACTCAGTCTTTACATTTGGGTTGGGATTGCTAAATATCAGGTTGAATAGATCGATGTATTTTCTCCCATGTGGATTGCAGGAGAATACCTCCATGTACACACACACCTTATAGTGGTGGGGCTTCAGACCTATTAACCATGGAAGGAGTCTGCTCGCCCACTACCTATCATCCTTAACAACACTCCCAACACTCTTGCTACAGGCACTAGGGGTACTCCCACCCCTGTGTCTGACAACTCTACCTGCCCAATACTTGGCTGTGACATGGATCCACTTGTAGTTCCCTGTGGTTACCATACATTATCAAGCCAAACCAATCTATTGGGGTCCTGCTGCACCAACAGTTCCACCTCTCATTGCACTTGCTATTGTGCTCCTTGGTGGCTGTGTGCCCCCATATTGTCCAGGTGCTGCACAATATGGGGTTCTTGGTTGATCGCCTGGGAATGGACTGATGCCAGGATCAAGTGGATCACCTGCACCATAAGTGTGGCCATCTCAACTGTAGGTGATTAATCTGTGCCCACTGAGAAACTTTAGTGACAAACTTTTAATCGTAGTGACCACTTGAAACCAACAAGTTCCATTTAATAAGGCAAAGTTTTATTTATTTATTTTAAAAAGTGCTACAATTTAATTTAATTTATTTATTTGTCATATTTATTAGCCGCCCCCTCATGCCTACGGCATCCCGGGGTGGCTTACAACAGATAAAAACAAACAATAATCATAACATGTATCCATTTAAACACATTTTAAAACAACCCATTACTTTAACATCCTTAAAATCCAACCCCACCCCACCCCACCCTCCCCTCCGAAGGCCCGAGCGAACAGCCAGGTCTTGCAGGCTCAGCGGAACGCCAGCAGACCCGGGGCCAGATGAACTTCCTCCGGGAGGGAATTCCAGAGTCACAGGGGACCTCCAGGAAGGCGCCCCCGGTAGACCGCAGGGATCGCTCTGAGACATGGAGGGCGACGCGGTCCCTGAGGTATGAGGGACCCAGACCATGTAGGGCTTTATAGATCAAAACTAACACCTTGAATCTGGCCTGGTATGCTATAGGCAACCAGTGCAGAGTGCGGACCACAGGTGTTATCTGCTCCCGCCAACCCGTCCCTGTAAAGAGATGGCCGCCGCATTCTGCACTAGGTGCAGCCTCCGGACCAGAAACAGGGAAAGCCCCATGTAGAGCACGTTGCAGTAGTCTAGCCTCGAGGTGATGAAGGCATGGATCAGAGTGGCCAGGTCGGGCCCAGAGATGTATGGACTGAGCCTCCATACTAGATACAACTGGCGGAAGGCGGCTTTGGCCAAACCCTCCCCCCCTTGCCCTTCTCACCACCATTACTTCCATCTTATCAGGATTAAGTTTCAGTCTGCTCCACCGCATCCAATCCGCCACAGCATCCAAACATTGGGAAAGTATCAAGACAGCAGGACCTGGGTCAGTTGAAAACGAGAGATACAGCTGAGTATCATCAGTATATTGGTGACATCGCACCCCGAACCCTCTCACAATCTCCCACAGGGGCTGCATATACACATTAAATAGTAACGGAGACAGGCTCAAACCCTGCGGAATGTCACAGGTCAAAACCCGGGGGCTTGATGTTTCAGCCCCCAACACCACCTGCTGGCTTCTCCCCAAGAGGAATGAGCGGAACCACCCAAGGACAGTCCCGTCCAGACCCCCCAGGTCACGCAACCGTCTCAGCAGCCGCCCATGGTCCACGGTATCAAAAGCGGCCGAGATATCTAGCAGGATCAGAAATGTTTAACATCCTGCGTCCATCTCCTGGCAGAGATCGTCCACCAAGGCCACCAATGCTGTCTCAGTACCATAGCCAGGGCGGAACCCAGACTGAAAAGTTTCAAGGAAACCGATACTATCCAGATGCGCCAGGAGCTGCAGTGCCACTGCTCGTTCAATAACCTTCCCTAAAAAGGGAAGATTAGAGACAGGTCGGTAGCTGGCGAGTGTCCCCACATTCAATGAAGGCTTCTTCAGAAGGGGGCGCACCACAGCCTCCTTGAGACTGGGCAACAACCTCCCCTGATGGAGGAACGCGGTGACCACCCTTGCCAGCACCATCCCCAACGTCTCCCTGGAGGCTTTCACCAACCAGGATGGGCATGGATCTAGTTCACAACTAGTGGCTCTAAGAGACCCCAGGACATCCACCACTTCGGCTGGTGTCACTTCCTGAAACTCCTCCCAGAAAGATCGACCAGACAGTGCCTCCATAACCTCATGCTCCTCACCTCCTACTTCCAACCCGGTCTCAAAGTTACTCCGGATCTGAGCGATCTTGTCTGCAAAGTAGATGGCAAACTCCTCACAGCGAGCCTGGGACAAGTCCCCGTCCAGGCGGAGGGAGGCCGGACTGACCAGCTCCCACACCACTCGAAACAGCTCCGCTGGACACGACTTTGCAGATGCTATGAGGGCAGCAAAGAACGCTTTATTTGCTGCCCTCACAGCCTCAACATAGGACCGCAAATGGGCCCTATGGAGAAATCGATCAGATTCGGAGCAAGTCCGATGCCAACATCGCTCCAGTCTCCCGCCTACCTGTTTCATAACATCGCAGCCCCTCAGTAAACCAAGGGGCCCTGTGGTGATGAGACGGAAGCAGAGGACGTCTCAGAGCCACCCTGTCAATGGCCTCCTCAAGCAAGCTGTTCCAATGCTGGACCAGCACATCAGCAGAGTGGCCGTCAAGGGATAGGGTTAACTCCCTCAGAGTCTCCTGGAACAGCCGCGGTTCCATCAGCTTCCGAGGGCGGACCAACCTAACTGGTCCATTCCCCTTCTGGAGGGGTTGCGCTGAGAGGCTGGCCTGTAGGAAATAATGGTCCGTCCATGAAAAGGGCATGACTCTTACGTCCCCCACTTACGGACCACCTGCCTCAAGGCCTGAACAGAAAACCAGGTCGAGGATATGCCCCCCCACATGGGTCGGGCAGTTGACTAGTCCATGGTTGTTGTGGCGGCCGTGAACTCACGCTCCGCTCCTACAAGGCCGGTGTCGGCATGGGCGTTGAAGTCCCCCAGGACCAAAGTCATGGAGGAGTTGAGCGCCACCTCCGAGGCCAGCTCTGCTAGAGCGGCAAGGGAAGCTGCTGGACAGGAAGGGGCCCAGTATACCAGCAGCACCCCAAGCTTGCCTTCCGCCAAATCAAACACCACATAGAGGGCCTCAATACTTGGAATCGTCTGAACCGGATATCTCCTAACTGGCCATTCCTCTCTAAAAACAATAGCTACACCTCCCCCCTGACCCCCATGCAGGGCTGGTGCTGCACAGCATACCCGGCCGGAATGAGGTCTGCCAAAACAGGTCCCACCCCCTCATCCAGCCAGGTTTCTGTAATGCATGCAAAGTCCGCTGCCCCATCCAGGATCAAATCTCTGATAACTGGGGCCTTATTCACCATGGACCTTGCATTCAACAGCAACAGCTCTTTACAGGCAAACCCTAGACCCTGACCCTCTCTCACCCTCAGTGGAGGGGTGACCCTCTCGACCTCCACCAGGACCCTTGGACCATACTGTCCCCGTCCCACAACCACCCCTATGGCCGCTCCCCCCCGTCTGCTCCATCCTGACCCCTACCCCTCAACTGTTCGCCCTTCCTCCAGAGGTTACCTCCCCCACCACATATCCCTCCCCCTTTTCACTCCCCATATCCCACCCCCTATTTCCCCTCACCCCCCACCTCCAGCCAATTCCACTGCTGCCACCAGGGGTCGGCATCGGAGGAATCATCTCCCCCTTGTTCCC